>CM031237.1:259476132-259833632 GCA_018340775.1 Taxus wallichiana var. yunnanensis
TTAATTAATGCATGTGATGAAACTTCCAGTTGATGTGGGTGGGAATATGACACTCTATCCACAAAATTGAACTCCCCCTCCTTCATTCTCACTCCTGTTTTTCAAATCGATTTCTGCTATAGCAAGGAGTTACTATTATTGCCATAGGGATAGTGGAGTGTTCCTATGGATATCCGGTTAGAAAACCACCATAAATCCACTTGATTTACATGCTAAACAAAGGTAGCTACACCATTCAAATGTAGAGGGACTTAGATTCCCATAGTGTTGGCACCTGAAATCCACAAATTTTCCACAAGAAAATTTTTCTCGCCAATAGTTTTGGCGTCCACCATGAGGCGAGTTCACAACATCTACACCCAAAAATGACCACAAGGTTTTAAAATATCATTAAGTTTGCCTTGAAGTCTGAAATTCCTTGTGATCCAAAAATACAAAATGATTCAAATAGAAGAGTTTTGCAGATTAAGTAGCCATATGAAGCTCGCATGGATGTAACTCAAAATTATTGCAAATCCTTCTAGAAAACCTTCTTTGCTCTATCATATCTAGAGGAAATAATTTCAGACCTGAAAGAGGTTACTTGGCATATTTGGCAGAGTGTAAATCATCTCACCATTGCTACAAAATTTTGGGCTGTGAAAAAGAAGACAAAGACAAATTCCAGCACCTCCAGAGAAGACAATAAACTTTCAAGCTGGCTGATAGAAGGTATACTCACCAGCTGAGGCAAGGAGGAGTGATTGACCCTACTTTTGAGGAGTTGGAGAGAGAAGAAGTAGAGGTTATAGCTTAGTTTGACAAAGAGGAAGAGATTAGAGCTCAACTTGAAGAAATTGCAAGACTCAAGCTGCAATCAGAGGAAAGAGAAACATCCCTAGCTGCTGAAGAAGCCAGAAACAGAAATATAATGGCTGATAATGAACGTGAAGCACGTACACCCAATGTACCATGGGGAAGAAATACTGGTCCACTTGCTCTCCCATGAATACTCCATGATCTGCCAAGAGGTTGAGAAATAATTTTCCCAAATTCAAAGGAGATGGCTCCTAACTCCCTGAAGAACATGTAGCAGCCTTCATCATTACTTGTGGTGTGTTAGGTGTTGAAGATGAATATGTGTCAGTTATAATTTTTTTAGAGTCACTCCAAGAGAGAGCTCTTGAATGGTTTTACATGCTTCTATAAGACCTATTATTGGTTAGGAAGATATTAGAAAAGCATTTGAAAATAGATTCAAGAGCATTGAATATGGTTAAGAGTTCTTTGGTATAATTAGTCCAAATAAATAAAAAAAGCTCGAATCCATGAAGGACTTTGTATCAAGGTTTGAAAACCGATGTGAAGAAGAGTCCTGAAGATGTGTTACCTCCTAGGAACCACCTAAGAATATTCTTCATCGGTGCCTTAACATAAGAAGTTGGTTTCTTCCTTAGAAGATCCCAATCAAACACACCGAGGAAGCTCAAAACTTTTCCATTAAACCGATGATGAATTAATCCTCTCTAGAAAGGTGAAAGGCCCGAATGGGAAGCGAGAAGGGTCAAAGTTTGGCTAACCAAGAACTATAGATCCTATGTTCGAGAAAATGGCAAATGATATGGTTTCCTTACGAAACAATTGTCCCAAAATGACAACAAGAAATGCTCAAGGAGGCCAAACTTCCTAATAGGAAAAGAATTGCATGACCTCCTCGCAAACTTTCCATTGAAGAACCTCTGTCAATGCTATCTATGACACCAAAGAATCAAGAGAGGACGTTGAAATTGATGAACTTGAAGGAGAAATAGTAGAGGATTATGAAGGCTAACTTGAAATTGAAGAAGTTGATATGCACAATGGCTTGTTCAAGTTTTTTGAAGATGGGGAATAAGAAGAGGAAGCCCCAAGCTTCTCATGTGTTGTCTTCACTCGAGCTCAATCCATGAAATATGCTCTACCCTCCATGGCTCAAATGGAAAAGAAAACTAAAGAATATCCCACTCTAGCAGCCACACAAAAGAAGATCATCAGTAGAGGCTCACCATTACCACCCTCAATGGATTCGGCCAAAATGAAACTAGGCCAAATGGCTACTAGAGATCAGGTGAGCCGGTATATCTAGTAAGTCACCTTTTCCTTCTTCTAGCTCAAAAGTTATTAAAAGCACTCCTCCATCCAATGAAGTTTATCCTAAGTCAGCTAAAACTCGGACCATAGCGTCACCTTCACCTCCTTCTAAGATGATGGCCTCACCCTTACAAGACAATCTAATTTCCAAGTCAGCCAAAGTTCCTCAAAGACCCTTACCATGTAAACCTTCCCTCACTCTAGGAACTTCCCCTCATCCAACATTGTCCCATTTGATTTTGTGGAACATGCAAGTAAGACCAAAGTGTAGCTCTCAGAGATTGAATACTTACAAACACACCCTGCTTAGTTTGATAGACTAATCAATGTTGTTGAGTAGTAGTTCTATACCCTCAAGTTCAAATTCTAAAGGTCTTCTCCTAACACCATCTACACCACCTGCTCAAAACATGTTGGCCCTAAGTGCTTCCAAAATAGATAAGGTGGAACCCTTCTACTTGTCTCTTCTCATGAATGGTTTTGAGCTCAACAATTGCATCATTGACTCTGGAGCTTCTGATAATGTAATGCCACTCAAATTTTCCAATGCTCTCGGCCTAACACTAACCAAAGTTAACAGAGCTTGTTACTCAATGGAATCTAAGAAAGTACCACTAGTAGGAAGGATAAAAGATGCACAAGTGGCTTTGGCTGAATACCCTGATAAGAAAGTACTTCTAACCATCTTAGTGGTAGACATTCCAACATATTTTGGCATGCTCTTGAGTAGAAGTTTTTGTAGAGACCTTGGTGGAGAGATAAAGATGGATTGGACCTTTGCAACTATTCTAGTAAAGGGTGAGATGAAGAATGCTCGAGTAAAAACTTGAAGTGTATAGTAAGAAGTTCCGGTGACCCAAGAGCTAATATCATCTTTCAATATTTTGGATTAGGAAACTATTTCCTTACTTCACATCGAGAAGAAGACTTGCCACTTTCCTCGGAATCGAGAGAAAAATCAATTGGACTATGGAGTTTGATGGAATCCATTCCAAAGTAGGCTCGGGGGCTGGTTTTTGTTGTACTTTCCTTCCAATGTGATGCATCCTTCGCATGCAAGCGTAGTTTGAAAACACCAATAATACAACAGAATATGAATCTCTCCTCTTGGGCATAAGTGTAGCGGAGGACATGGGAATCAAAAAGTTGAGATGCCTTGGTGATGCAAAAGTGATAGTGAAGTAAATCCACCAGCAATACCAGGTGAAGAACCCAAAGCTCGGACATTACATGAATAGAGTGTGGGATTGCATTGAATTCTTTGATGCATTCTCTATTGAAGCCATCCCAAGACAAAAAAATGAAAGAGTTGATTCTCTTGTAGTATCAACATCCCTATTGACTCCTCATCCTTCTTTTGGCAAGGAAAAAATAACCATTGAGATGGTTTTCAGACCAAGTGTACCGATAACGCAAATCACTTGGCAATTTTCAATGACAAAAATCAGATTCTACCCTTCTTGGAGTAAAGAGACAATTTCAATAATCTCTTCTTTAAGGGAAGTGTTAATCCACATAGAGAAGTTGTTGCTAAAGACACATCGGATGAAATTGAAAGAGTGGATGATGAAGGCATGATCAGATTGAAAGGTAATAAGATCCCCAAAGGTCTAGTCTCTCTGGAGGACTGTTTGACAAGCATGAAAAATTTATTCATGAAAAGAAAAGCTATCTTCTCACTTTGTCCATCTGATTTTGACAAGGAAAACATTGGGACTTGAAGATCTAATGATGGTCAACATTGGCAAATCTTTGCTCACCTAAAGAGAAAAGGAAGTTCAATGATTTGCTTAAAAGTACTCGATGTCTTTGGCCTACTCTTACGACGATCTCAAATCTTTTCAACCAAAGGAAATGCATCATTCCATTCCTCCAAAACATTATGCTAAGCCCTTAGGAAGAAGCAAAGACCCTATAATCCAAATATTGCTGATGTTATCAAGGAATAAGTGAACAAGATACGAATGCCAAAATCATTTTCCCCATTCACCACTCAACATGGGTGGCGAACATTGTACCAGTCAAAGAAAAATGGGGAGATCAGCATATGTTTATATTTCATAAATATGAATCAGGCATCTCTCAAGGATAATTACCCTCTTCTGATCATGGATCATATCCTACAAGTAGTTATTGGATCTGAGATGCTCTCTTTTCTTGATGGCTTCTCAGGGTATAATCAAATTAAAGTGGCCGAAGAAGATTGTAGAAAGATGACTTTCACAACTCCTTGGGGCACTTTTGCTTATAATAGGATGCCTTTTGGCCTGATCAATGTGGGAGCCACCTTCCAAAGAGCCATGGACTGGCTTTCAAATATCTCAAGAATTGCATTGTCATATACCTTGATGACTTAACCATGTTTTCAAAGAAGAGAAGTGAGCATATCTTCCACTTGGAGTAGATTCTTGCAAGATGTAGAAAGCATGGCATTTCTCTAAATCCCAAGAAGTGTATCTTTGGAGTCATAGAAGGCAAGCTGTTGGGACACATCATGAATAAGCATGGAGCACATATTGACCCTAAGAGGGTAAGTTCTATTCAAGCACTATCTCTTCCCACCAGCAAGAAAGGAGTGCACTCATTCTTTGGGAAGGTAAATTTTCTTCACCACTTTGTCCCCGAATTTGCTGAACTAACAAAGCATATCACCTCTATGATGAAGCCTCAAACAAGTTTCAAATGGAGTAGTGAAGGAAAATCAACATTTGAAGAAATCAAGAAGGCCATTGCCAAAGCTCCAACGCTGGTATCTCAGATTTCAGCAAGGAATTCATCATGTATTGTTATGCCTCGGCGTACACTCTTTCCATTGTCCTAGTTCGAGAAGAATGATGAAGGATCAAAATCACCTATTACTTTCATGAGATTCCCGTTAAAGAAGTGTGAACTAAATTACAATCAATTGGAGAAGCATGCATACACAGTGGTCAAGGCCATGAAGAATTTCAGATTTTACATACTCAACTCTCACACCATGGTGATGGTCCCGGAAGTGCAATCAAGTCCATTTTGACACAACAAGATCCCAGAGCCAAAAGAGGAAATTGGATTGCAAGGATCCAAGAGTATGACATGGAGATTAAGCCCTCTAATCTGGTTAGAGGAAATGGTTTGTGCAAGTTGATTGCTGAAGATGAATCTCTCAAATTTTAGCTTGGAGAAAGAGATGACACTTTCCCAACCTGCTTAGAAGATTGCCCACAAGTTCTCTTTGTGAACACTACAGAGGAATGGTATGCAGACATCACTTTCTTTCTTACCTATGGGGACTTCCCTCCTCATTTAGATTACAAGCAGTGAAGAACTCTTAGGATGAAAGCAACCAAATATGTGATTTGGAATCATGCACTCTACAAGAAAGGGATAGATGGTTGTTTTCTCAAGTGTGTTGACAAGGAACAACAAGAAAAACTCCTCAAAGCCTATCATGATCAAGCTTGTGGTGGACACTTTTCAGCCATGGTGATTGCCCACAAAATTCTCAAAGGTAGGTACTATTGGCCTTCTCTCTTTGTTGATACTCAGAGCTGGGTTTCTAAATGCAAAGCATGCCAACAATTTGTTGGAAAACCACAATTAGCTGCATTGCCTCTCAGGCCTGTGATTATTGAAGAACCATTTCAACAATGGGGTTGGACTTCATTGGCATTTTTAATCCCCATTCAAGTGTTGGGCATACTTATGTGCTCACTACCATGAGACTACTTCACCAAATGGGTGGAAACCATTCCAACCAAATAGGCTAGCTCTGAAGTTTTTTGTAATTTCATAAAAGAGAATATCATTGTTCATTTTGGAGTTCCTCAGAAGATTGTAGTAGACAACACTACTTATTTCTCTTTGAAGGAATTGATAGAATTATGTTATGGCTTCGGGATTTCTCTTGCTCATTCTTATGACTACTATCCTCAAGGGAATGGTCAAGTTGAGTCAAGCAACAAAAATATTGTGACCATTATCTGCAAGCTTGTTGATGAGAATCAGAAGAATTGACACAAAAAATTATATGATGCATTGTGGGCTGATAGGATCACTCATAAGAAGGCAATAGGTATGTCACCTTTTATTTTGCTATATGGATTTGAAGCGAGAGATTCCTATTACAATTGAAATGCGGATCTCAAGCTGCTTCAAAATAGTGGAAGACAACCAATATAGAGATTCAATTGACAAGAGGATCCTTTTCCTTGAGAAGCTAGAAGAGAGCAGATCCGAGTAGTGGAAAAAATCAAAGAACATCGGCTAAAAGCTGAAGAAGCTCTTTGTGAAGAGCCAAAGAAAAGGAATTGAGCCGGAGATTTTGTCCTACTTTGGGACAAGAGAGAGAGCCAAAAGGCGGTCATGGTAAGTTATATTCTTTGTGATTGGGTCCATTTCAAATTCGGGAAGCTTGTGGTGAGAATACCTTTCTCTTATCATAATTGGATGGAACTCCATTGGGATTTCCTAGAAGTGGGAAATATTTGAATTTGTACCATCGGTGAAATTGATTTGTCCCTCACCTGTACCATAGTTTTGTTGTTTCCCCTTTTTGTTGTGTGTGTTTTGGTTTGTTCTCTGTTTTGGTGTGGTTTTGGTTTGTTGTGTTTTCCCCTCCTTCCTTCTTCCTTCCTTGATGATTGTACATGACTTTGTAAGGTCCAATGGATAAGGCATTAGTCAACATTATATGTTTTAAAACTTGAGATTACGGATCCTCATGCCATGTCCCCAAGCTAGAGCCACTTTGTTGTCTCCTCAAAATTTTCCTTCTTTTTCCCAAGTCTGGACTTAGAAATTTTTGAGTTGTCACCCTTTAAAAATGGTCCAGTCTAAGTATTTTGAAATCTAGAATTTCCCAAGGGATTAAGGATTCTTAGAAACACCTCTGCGGATAGATAATACTTTCCCCTTTCCAAAAAGGTAAGGAATTCCTCCTAACTCCTTGTATTTTGCAAGTTATGGCTCGACGGAGTTTGGAGGGGAAATTTTCCCAGGTGGGCTCGCGGATCTAAGTTGGAAAATTTTCCAAGGAAATCGGTGGGATGGAAAAGGCACGAGAGATAAATTTGGCACTTAGCCCTTTGGGCAAAAGGGCACAAAGGAAAATTTTGGCCCACGGGCCCGATGAAGGAACAAAGTGCATTTGCGGGGCCAGGGAGAAAAGTTTGCCACTTAGCCTTTTTGGGCTAAAAAACTCAAAGTCAAAAATTGGCCGCATGAGCCCATGAAGGAGAAAAGAAACATTTTGAACGCACCTCCACGCTGAACTAGAAGGACCACATGTCATTGGGAGAGTGGGGCATGGACATTTTTTTGGGAAATTTTCCCAATATGAAATCGAGAAAAAAAAAAAAAAAGGCAAGTATTAAGCCGCGCCAAACCGAAGGCACCACATGTCTCGAAGTGGCGGGGCTACGGAGTTTTTTGGGAAATTTTTCCAAAAGGGAAAAATTTAAAGTTTGACCCTGCCAACCCTAATTTTGACTCTGTATTTTGCAGTTTTCCCTAAATCTTCAGAGGGCCATATCTTTCGAACCAGAGCTCATTTTTGCATTTTTGATATCAATGGAAAGATGTTGAAATTCTCTACGTGATGGACACTTCAATTTTAAATTTTTATGGAGTTTTGTGGGAGAAAATTGAGAAAATGTCTTTAGCATGCAAAAAAACAAAAATTTCCCGACTCTGCTCCAATGTTCTCCTACCACGTGGATGGCCCGATTTCAAAGCAATTAGGGCAAAGGATCGAAGCAGTTCATATGAAAATTGGCAAATTGAAATATGAAACACATTTTTGCACACATAAACTCTTTTTGGGCTTGTTAGAAGCATTTTCTTTGCGGTGAGGAATCTGGAAGAGGGAAATGATCAAATTTGTTTGTAACGGCTTTGGGTCGAATGATTTAATGGTTTTTGAATTATTGTGAGGGTTGGAAATCGAATTTGGAAACTAGAAGCACGCTTTTGTGAACAGAGGAAAAAAATGGTTGTTAGTCTTCTTTATTATCCTCCTTTGTATTTTCTTCTATCCCCACTCGTTGTTCAAGTTTCAAATCTGAAATCAATAAAAAAGGAAGGAATTTTATGTCCCTTGATGGAAAAATCAATTGGTGCTTTGTGACCAGAGAGTTTTATTCGTCTTGTGCTTAGAAATTGCAAATTTGTCTTTCTTCTATTAATTAATACATGTAATGAAACTTCCAGTTGATGTGTGTGGGAATTTGACACTCTACCCACAACATTGAACTCCCCCTCCTTCATTCTCACTCCCTCCCCTTTCTTAGATCGATTTCTGCTATAGCAAGGAGTTGTTATTATTGCCATAGGGACAGTGGAGTGTTCTGTGGATCTCTCGGTTAAAAACCACCATAAATCCACTTCGGTTTACATGCTAAACAATGGTAGCTGCACCATTAAAATGTAGAGGACTTAGATTTCAATAACGTTTTCTGAAATCCACAAATTTTTCTAGAAGAATTTTTTTGTCACCAACAGAGAGGAAAAGGTAGAATAGATGAGGATGGAAGAGTGTTAGGAAACCGATGGATGAGAATGTAGAGAGATGAGTTATACTCATTTTGGATGGAGAAGGATGTTCCCCATGAATGAGGAAATCATCTTCCTTAATGAGGTCATGAACGATGGTCTGAAAGGCCCTACACTGCTCAATGTCGTGGCTTGGAACATGATGATAGGTGTAAATACAATTGGGATTGAACCATGGAGGTTTCCTACTATAAGGATCAAAATGTATAATGGGAGGAAGCATGATCACAAAATTTTGAATTATATGTTGAAGGATTTATTCGTAGGACCCGATCGATATGTCAAAAAGAAGATATATTTTATGAGTTTTAACATGATGTTTTGACTTGGATTATGATGTGGAACTCGGGATGTCGATTTATGAACTGATATAAAGGATTTGATCTTATCCTAACTATTTTAGGTTGTGCCTTTTGACCAAGGTAAGAGAACCTATTTTTTGTAACCTTTTTTAACCTCTATTATTGAAGGAGACGTAGATACCTTTCTTTTGCACAAATTTTATAGAGAAGACCTTGGGAAAATATGATCAACACACCAAATCTGACTCTCACGAGTTGTCACTTCCAGATTATGGAGATATTTTCAACACAAGGCTAAGGTTACTGAAGACATTTGGAATCTGATTTTGTTCGCATACTTTAGCAAATGGATTTTGTTCTTTTGTGGATATACAGAGAAGAAACAGGGGTAGTTTAGGGTAGGATTGGTTATTTGAATAATTTTTGGTGGGAGATCAACAAGATAGATTGGAATTTTCCAGATCCTTGAGAAACTTCACAAAAATGGAGAACTCAATAACAGAAAGCTTCAAAATAGTTAAAACATTCCTTCAACCAGAAGGTGTGCATCAATGGAGGCCCAGACATGCACTTTTTCACACAATATTTGAGATTCTAGCATGAAGGCTCGAGTTAGAAGACCCAATAAAACATCAAAATCTAAGATCAATCACGCTTGAGGTACACCCAGAGGCTTACAAACAATCTCTATCAACAGATGAAAGAAAAGTGATTTTAAATCATTTATTTCATTCCCAGATGAAAGCTCTTTTGAAAAATGAAATTGTAGATGCCACTAAACTATCACAAGGATTGAGATCTGTGTGATTCAAAGGATTTTGATACAAGATTGCAATAGGAACAAGAAAAACTACTCGCAGACATTCTAAAAGTGAAATAAACACAAAATTGGCTAGAGATTTGACACAAATTAACTCAAAATTTATCAGATTCATCAGCAGGGGAGAGTTATTTAAACAATCTCAGAGCTTGTTGATGGCTATACACTTGTAACCAACTCAACATGAATGAAAATCTAACACAGAGGAAGTTAACCTGGTTTCTCAGAAAGTTTTCTCAGAGGATGAGCTTTTCTCAAAATTTTCTCGTGAAAATGAACTCCCGACCTTTTGCAAGAGTATTCTCATTGCATTTATACATTTCATTCACTCAATTTTCCCCCAAAAGAGAAGAATATTCGAGGGTCCCATCTGGCCTTTTGAAAAGTCTCGGTGTAAAAAGGTAGAGTGAGCGGAAGCCTCCAAGTGTCCTCCTGGTGCTTCTTCAAAAATAAAACACAAGGGGTCGGTCCCTAAACATGCGTGGTCCCTCCACGCCATGAAAACATATAATATCATTCTTAATACACCTTAATGGGTGAAAACCTGGAAAACATTTTTTCCCCATTAATACGGATCTGAATCATCGATGTCCTCCACTTACCGGGATATTGGGATTTTGGTCTGCCATCTTTTCTTATACAACAAACAAGCGTGGGGCACCAGACTCGAAAAATGGAGGACAAAGTTTTTATGCATCAATCGGGAAATAGAAAATGTGACAGAGGCCCCAAACTGAGGGATTTCAAGGGAAAATGGTGAGATCAGAATGAGCACCAACATCGGCTCCTGCTCGGGGATGGGCACTCCCAGTGAGTGCCACAAGAACAAAAGTAGACCAAGTGCCAAAAATAGACCATTGGGCAAATGGAGTCAGCTTGCAAAGTAGAAGACCAGAACCATCTTCTAAAAATGAACGAGAAACCAACAAAACTAGGTCACCAAGGACTAGAATGAGCAAAAACACAAAAGACAAAAAGAAACCAATGAACTATACTATACAAATGAAGCTCACCTTGATTATGAGAAATTAATCAAGGAAATGTTTCAAATGCCTGCCATTAATAGGAAATTCAAGTAGTTCCCCATCTAAGTCCTTTAAGAAGAAGGTATTTTCACCAATTTGAATATCAATGGAGTAAGGGCCCATCCATAATGCATCAAATTTACCATGCTTTCCCTTATCTTCATGCCTGCTATCCCATAACAACACAAGATCTCCAACGTTGAAAGCTCTTGGAGTGACCTTCTTGTCAAATAACTTCTTCAATTTTTCTCTGAACTTTACATGTCTTTGGTGGGATGCCCTCCTTTCTTCATCAAGTTCAACAATATGATTGATTCGAGCTTCATATGGGCTAACCTCTTGGTCCTCAATTGTTGAACAAACTGAAATGAAGACAATTGCAAATGTAGGGGCAATAGAGCTTGTGTTCCATAAACCAACTCAAATGGGCTTTTACCAGTAGCCCTTTTAGAAGTTATTCTGTCAGCCCAAACAACAAATTTCAGTTGCTCACCCCACTTCTTCTTGTTCAGCTCCAAGGTTCTTCTAATGATCTTCAACAAGTTTTTATTGCTGGACTCAACTTGTCCATTTCCTTGGGGTTGTAGTTAGAAGCATATGTCAGATTTATCCCATATTCTTTGCACATTTCCATCAAAGGTTTAGCTCTAAAACACATGGCATTATCAGCAACAATTTTGACTGGCACTCCAAATCTGTAGATGATATGATTCAGCATGAAGTCCATGACAACTTGGTGTGTTGCTTTCTTAGTGGGGATTGCTTCCACCCACTTAGTGAAGTAGTCAGTAGCTACAAGAATCCACTTATGACCAGCACTGGAAGGATCTGAAATTTCACCAATGAATTCCATTCCCCATTGTTTGAAAGGAGCTTCAACTGACACAGGCTGCAAAGGAAGGGAGCCTGAAGCTTTCATTCTTCTAGAAAAAATTGGCAAGCTTTCACATTTCCTAACCAAGCAAGAGTTGTATCTTTGAAAAGGGTGGGCCACCAATAACCAGCTCTCAAAATTTTATGAGTTGTAACCCTTCCAGCAAAATGTCCCCCACAAAATCCTCCATGGAGATATGTAATTATTCTTGGGGCTTCATCTTCAAGCAATGCACCTTAAGAGCACCCCCTCCGGGTTCTTCCAAGCTAACCCAAAATCAGTAATGACATATTTTTGAGAGGCTAACTTAAGAGCTCTTTTCTAATTTTTACTCAAATGATCAGGGCAACATAGATGTCTGAGATAAAAGATTATATCTTTGTACCACTCAAAACTTACCAAATTTTCAAGCACATGCACCCTTTCTTCCTCTACCTCATTCACCTCAATGGTTTGCAAGTGCTCTCTTAGCCATAAGCTTAGCTAAGCCCAAACCTCTTACCAATCTTGTAGTTTGGATATCCATGTCATACTCCTACAATTTGTTCACCCATCTACATCTTTTTCTTGAGATCTCCATCTCTGATAAGATATCTTTCACCATGGTGTGGGGAACATAAGCAACAACTTTAGAGCTCAAAATGTAAGGTTTGAAAACCTTTGTTGCTTTCACCAAGGAAAATGCTTGCTTCTCCATAATGGTATACTTCAACTCAGCTCCTTGTAATGCCCTACTAAAAAAGGCAATTGGTCTCTCAGCCCCTTCATCATCCTTCTATAATAAAACAAAGGCAATGGTGTTTTCTAAAGCAAAAGAAAACACTTGAAAAGGCCTCTTGTAATTTGGAGCTGCCAAAATAGGTGCATGCTTTAGTGCTTCTTTGATCCCATCAAAATCTGATATGGCTGCTTCTTCCCACTTGATAATCTGGTCTTTCTTCAACATGCAAGTGATGGGGAGAGTCAACTCAGCAAAGTTAGACACAAATCTTCTAATGAAATTGATTTTCCCAAAGAAGGATTGGATTCCCTTCTTGGTTCTTGGAATTGGAACCTTGTTGATAGCCTCTACCCTTTCGGGATCAATCATGACACCATCCTTTGATACAATGTGACCAAGCAACTTGGCCTTTTGCACTCCAAAATGGCACTTCTTTGGATTGAGTGAAATGCCATACTCTCTGCATCTTATCAACATTTTTTCCAAGTGCTGCAAGTGATCACTTCTCTTTCTGGAAAACACAGTCACATCATCTTGGTAAACAACAATAAAATCATTAATGTAACCAACAAAAGCAACATCCATTGCTCTTTGGAAGGTAGCTCCAGCATTCATCAGACTGAATGGCATCCTGACATAAACATATGTGCCCCATGGAGTGGTAAAGGCAAGTCTTTATTTCTTTCGACTCCTTCACAACAACTTGATTGTATCAGAGAAACCATCCAAAGTAGAAAGCAACTCAGATCTAGTTACTAATTGCAACATATTCTCCATGTTTGGTAGAGGATAATTATCCTTCATTGATGCTCTGTTCAGATTTCTAAAATCTACGCACAACTTGATATCACCATTCTTTTTTTCTTATTGGCACTAAGTTTGCAACCCAAGAAGAATACCTTGTTGGCGAATGATCCCTCCATCTCTTAGCTTCTTCAATTCATCTTGCATTTTCATGGAGAGGAGTGGATTAATCGGCCTCTACTTTTGTCTAAATGGTTTTGCATTAGATTCCAAAGGAATCTCATGTTGAAACAAGTCCTCTCTGTATGCTTTCAGTTTAGAATAAGACCAAGCAAGGTAGTCCTGATATTTCTTTAACAATTGGACATAGGATTGTTTCTCTTCTTTGTTCAGATTGCTTCCCAACCAGATCTTCCTTGGTTTTTCCTTTGTGCCAAGGTCATGCTCTTCAACATCCCTTAAGGCTACTACATGTCTATTAATAATGCAATCAACATTATCAAAGTTTGATTCAAGAGCAACTAGCCCTCTAGGAATGGTATTAGTTTTCAATTGGATGATATCTTTGCCAAACAAAGTTTCTTTTCCTTTTGCTGCACACACCATTGGCTCCCAATCAATACACTGATCAAAAAACTCCCCTTTGTTATGTAGAAACCATTTCACCTAGGCATCATCATCAAATACTTGCCAATTTTTTACGTTGTCAGGGACAGATGGCCTTGTTAGTACTTCAACATTATATTCACAATTGGGGACATTGAACAAACATCAAACCGAGATCCCAAGACTACAAGCTGGTCTGCAACAACATTGAACTTTCTATCATGATGCACAATATTAAATGAGTCAAACATTTCAATCAAATCCCAAACTGCATGCTTGTATTGTTTCATTCTTTGATTTCTAGTAGCATACAATTTTCTAATTTGTTTGACAATCAATTCTGAGTCTCCTTTGATAATGATATCTTTAATATGATACTTCCAAGAAATTCTCAAACCTAATAATAATGCTTCATACTCAGCAATGTTATTAGTGCATTCAAAGTTAAGTTTGAAAGAAAATACAAACTCTTCTTGGCTTGGGGAGATCAGAACAATGCCAACACCATTTCCAAACTTGGAACAGGCTCCATCAAATAACAAGGTCCAAGGTAAACCAACTTGTTCAAGACATTCACACTGATCAATCTTGTGCTCCCTTGTCATCAAGCAAACCCCACAAAGTTATCTGCATCCACATCAACATATAACACTTCATAAGAAGCATTATTTGGATCCTCAATGAGGTGCAACATTTTCTTCTCTCCATACAAACTTTACAAGGCTGCCTTCAATTGGAATGGTGGAAAAAGACATATCCATCTGAACACTTCCACCAACACTTGTAGCCCACTTTCTTGATAACAACATGCCCCATTTGGCAGGGCAATCAACAATGACAACATCAAGTTTCAGGTTCTTACCTGGATAAGCTATGCAAGTTGTACCACCAAACCTTTCACACATCAACAATGAGGCACCTCTCTAGAGTCCATAGTAGTGCATCTTCCATATGTTGTTGTCACTTTGATATCTAGCTCATTCATGACCTCAAGAGGCATGACATTGCATGATGCTCTGAGAATCAAACATACAATTGTGTAAAAGTTTGTCCTTAATGATCAAAGTTGTAAAAAATGGATCAACATTTAATTGGGATTCAACCAAAGATGTCCCAAGTAAACCTCAGGTGCTTCTCCAAGCTCTTCCAATGTTGGTGGTGTTTCAAGGTCTGTAATGGTTGGAGGAGGAGTTTCTACAATGTTTACATTTTTGCCAGGGTACTCTTTTCTTCTTTCAATCCCAAGTACTCAAATGCTCTCTTCTTGTGCTCAGGAATCCTAAGAAACTCAACAATTGGAACACTAACTTTGATTTGACTCAAAACTTGGGAAATGTCATATGGAACATTCTTTGGCAAGGCAACATTGGAAGGGAGATTAGCAAACTCATCAGATGGCATGGGATTCTTGATAGTTTGGGCATGAGGAGAAGTATGAATCTTGTTTGGGACAACAAGGCCTTTGGAAAGTGTATCTTTCTTAGGAGCCTCCTTAGGAATACTAGTAAGCAATGGAGTTTTAGGTTTGGCTTGAGGCCTGCTCCTTTGACAACTCTACTCCTAGTATTATAATCCTTTTCTTGAGCAACAACAACGTTCATCAATAACTACCTATCTTCCTCCGAAGGGACTCCTCCATCATACTTCTTTATCATTAAAGCTCTTAAATACTCAAAGTCATTATTAGGTATTTCAAAAGCTTGTACTACATCTACTTCAAAAGTATGAGAAGGAGGAAGAAGTGGTACCGGTGAATGCAATCCCAAAAATTTACAGCAGTTCGAGCACTTATCAGCTCAGTTGAAATTTCTCCTTGTTGTGAGCTTGTAGAGAAACTCATCATGCAAACATCATCATTAGTACCATCATCATTATCAACTTCTTCATCTTGTTGATTTACTTCACATGGAGGATGGGGCAGAAAGCATCTATCACACCAATCAATCTCATTGGCGTCATCAACAACAACAACCTGGGAAGTCAGAGGATCAAGCACCATTCTACTTTCACGTGCTTGGGGATGTCTATTTGTAGATCCCATGGGTCCTTTACCTCTGTCATCTGACCTCTGATCACCCCTAGGATGATTGCCAAATCTATCATGATTTTGTGCCTTTTTTGACCTTGTGAACTCTGCCCAATTCCTTTCTCTTCCCGGGCTAGTTTGTAAGAGATTTCTTTTACAGCCCTTGCCAAAGTTTTAACAACCTCCTCAAGATCCACACTCTTGCTTGCTTGAGGTTTTTTTAGGTTTATCAGTTTGACACCCTCCCTCTTAGGAGGTTTTCCAACTTACTTTGATGTTGTTCTCAATTTGTAGAGCCATGGTAAAGGCCTGCCTCAAAGTGCTAGGGTTTTTATCCCTCAAATAGTATGCAACCTTCTTGTCAAATGCATCAACATACTTTATAAGACAAGATTCATCGCATGGCCTCAAATTCATAGGAAATATTTTCAACGTCTTATTGAATCTCGTATTAAAATCATGCACTGATTCATTAGGATTCTTTTTAATATTCTCAAATTTTGACAAAAGAAACCTAGGGTCTGTTTTGTCACCATACTGCAATCTAAATGCATTCTTCATTTCAGTCCAAGAATCAATAGAGTTATTAGGCAGAGCTTTATACCAGTCCCTTGCATCCTCTTCTAGAGTATGAATAAATAATTTAATGTATACATCTTCAAACTCTATTTCAAAATCCTCCATCATGTTGACAAAGAGTTTCAAGTGTTGATCACCAGTTATTGCATTATTTCCTTGAAACTTAGGCAATCTGTTTCTTACATCCTATGGTACAACATTTAGGATAGCCAACCATACCTCTAAAACTGATGGGACCAAAAGTATTAACGATAAATGGAGGTCTGGGTGGAGGTTGAGCCATATTATTATGAGGAGGTGATCTTATAGGAGAAACAAAGTGACGAGGAGTGAGGGGTCTGTGTGGTACATGGATACAATTTTAGAATGACTATCCCCTAATGGCCTTTTTTCATGGCAGACACTATCAGATTTGGAAAATATAGGGGTAGAATGAGATGTAAATCTTGAAAATACAATGGGTAGAATGGAGGCCCCTCTCAGGATGGAGAATTTAGATTTACAAAGAGACTACCTGATTAGAAGCGTAGTTGAGGAAGCATTGTAATCTTCAATCATGTGCCGATCATTTTCACCAATGGAGACCTCTTTTCTTGAGGTTTGATCTCAACAACCTTCCAAATTCTTCCTCCTTGAATTAGACTTTCCAAACTCTGGAAACAACCTTCTACTAGGGTCGCGGTGAAGAAAGATCTTCTTCCTTCCAACTTTGCAAAGATTAGTAACAAATTTTCAATTGACAGAGGTTAAGACACTAGCATTTATCAAAATCAAATCAACTCGGAGTCGCCACTAAGGATTTTCACCCTAGTTGTGCAAATGCACTAAAATAATCTGTCAAATATCGTCAAGCACTAAAAATCATGCAAAGCTTTACAAATCAGACCTTCCTTCACCCAAATTTATCAATGGTGAGGAAAACCTAGTACAATAACTGCTGGAAAAATTGGACAAACAACACACAGAACCTATAACTTTGTTCAATCCTTACACATCTATGATCTGAGAATGATGTTTACAAAAAATGTATTTGCACACAAATGCAAGAAACATTACAAGAAACATTACGGTTGGAAAAATTTAAATTCTTCAAAGCATCCCTGACAATGGCGCCATGAGTGTTGGTATCCAAATTCATTCTCCTTTTCAAGCCGATAAGCACACATAGATTTGATAGGGAGCTTAGAGGTAGATAGATTATAAATGTGTATCATTTTGTAGCTGGGGATGAAATCTAACTGACCCTTTGTTACTCGGGTTTGTGGAGAGATGGATAGCACCTTAAAAGGATTTGATCTTATCCTAACTATTTTAGGTTGTGCCTTTCAACCAAGGTAAGAGAACCTATTTTGTAACCTTTGTTATTGAAGGAGACACAGATACCTTTCTTTTGCACAAATTTTATAGAGAAGACCTTGGGAAAATATGATCAACACACCAAATCTGACTCTCATGAGTTGTCACTTCCAGATTATGGAGATATTTTCAACACAAGGCTAAGGTTATTGAAGACATTTGGAATCTGATTTGTTCTGCATACTTTAGCAAATGGATTTTGTTCTTGTGGATATACAGAGCAGAACAGGGTAGTTCAGGGTAGGATTGGTTATTTGAATAATTTTTGGTGGGAGATCAACAAGATAGATTGGAATTTTCTAGATCCTGAGAAACTTCACAACAAATGGAGAACTCAATAACAGAAAGCTTCAAAATAGTTAAAACATTCCTTCAACCAGAAGGTGTGCATCAATGGAGGCCCAGACATGCACTTTTTCACACAATCTTTGAGATTCTAGCATGAAGGCTTGAGTTAGAAGACCCAATAAAACATCAAAATCTAATATCAGTCATGCCTGAGGTACACCTCAGAGGCTTACAAACAATCTCTGTCAATAGATGAAAGAAAAGTGATTTTAAATCATTTATTTCATTCCCAGATGAAAGCTCTTGAAAAATGAAATTGCAGATGCCACTAAACTATCACAAGGATTGAGATCTATGTGATTCAAAGAGATTTTGATACAAGATTGCAATAGGAACAAGAAAAACTACTCATAGACATTCTGAAAGTGAAATAAACACAAAATTGGCTAGAGATTTGACACAAATTAACTCAAAATTTATCAGATTCATCAGCAGGGGAGAGTTATTTAAACAATCTTAGAGCTTGTTGATGGCTATACACTTGTAACCAACTCAACATGAATGAAAATCTAACACAGAGGAAGTTAACCTGGTTTCTCAGAGGATGAGCTTTTCTCAAAATTTTCTCGTGAAAATGAACTCCCGACCTTTTGCAAGAGTATTCTCATTGCATTTATACATTTCATTCACTCAATTTTCCCCCAAAAGAGAAGAATATTTGAGGGTCCCATCTGGCCTTTTGAAAAGTCTCGGTGTAAAAAGGTAGAGTGAGTGGAAGCCTCCAAGTGTCCTCCTGGCGCTTCTTCAAAAATAAAACACAGGGGTCGGTCCCTAAACATGCGGTCCCTCCACATGCCATGAAAACATATAATATCATCAGAGGCTACAAAGTGAGGGATTTCAAGGGAAAATGCTGCGAGATCGAGAATGAGCACCAACAGGATGTATCCTTCCTTAATGAAGTCATGAATAATGGCTTGAAATGCTTTGCAATGTTCAATATCATGTCCAAGGGTATGATGATATGTGCAAACAAGGCTAGAATTAAACCACAATGGCTTCTTGCTATTGGGGTCAAAGGCCCTAATAGGTGGAAGTGTGATTGCATAAATTTGTAACAAGTGTCGGAAGACCTCTCGTACATGATTCAACCGAAGAATTAGGAGGTGTTTTGTCTATGCAGAATCTCTTGGTTTTTGGAGGAGTGGATGTTTGAGATAATTCGGATGTTAAGGAAAAAGTTTGAACATGTTTATGTCTTGTTGGCGAGAAGCCGCTTGTGATTTTCATAGTGTTAGATGATTTTAGTTGAAGGGGTTTGGGGTTGGATTTTTAGAAGAAGGAAGATTACTAACCTCACCCTTAGGCTATAAATATGGGTCTTCCCCCCTCATCCAAGACAAGTTAAAAATTTGGGGTGAATGTTGAGGAATTTTAGCCATTTATCATAATATCATTATTATTCTGTCTTTGTGATAACATGTGGAATTTCCACGATACTCTTCTCGTGATTTGATTCATGTAGTGAGATTCATGTTGCACGCATCTGATCAATAACACCATCTGCATACTTGCATCTTTCAGGTTCTTTTGTTTATCAACTTGCATGTTATCTATTTGGATTCTATTTTATCATTATTCTTATCACACGGGGTTGACAGCCACTGAGGAAGTTAACACTTCTCGATCTACTTTTTGGGAAGCCCCCACATAAAATATCTAAACAATGTTTCTCTAGTGTCTTTGAGCTATAGGTTTGTTGGGATCACAATGAGGAGTTCGTCATCAAATTTGCACTGTATCGTTCATCACCATCTCCAAGGTACTAAGCCCTTGTATTTTTGATGTTGTTTTGTGTTTGCTGATTTCTCGTACACTAATATGGGTAGGAAGCGGAAACTCCTATCAACACTAACTATTTTCTCCCTATCAAGTGTGACACGTAAAAGATCCACCTAGGGCATGATTTCCACTCACCCCGTAAAATCATCTTTAACCCCCTTCTAAAACCACATTTTACTCATCTAATTTACCTTAACCTCTCTAAAACCACCTAACCATTTCTAAACCATCCCTCACCCATTTTATCCCAACCTCTTAACCTCCCCAACTCATGTAACCTCTTCCCAACCATTTTCTCTCATCTATATACCCAAAATTCCCATTTATGAAGTGTTTTCAACCACTTAAAATTTTTCCCCTAAATTCTCGGATCAATGATGATTATTACAAATCACCAGTGATTATAAATAGGAGTTTAAACTCTTCTTTTATGGATCTTCATAAAATCCTTAGACATTTGTGCATCCTTGTTTTCAAGCCAGATAATAAATTTCTCCCATTTCATCATCCTTCTTTGAAGATGTTGCATAACTCATCCAAGCTGTGAAGGTAAGTACTTTTGATCCATTATTGTCCTTCATATTCACATAAACATTTTCAAATCAATCATTTTAGTTTCTATTTTCTGAAACAAAATGTTATTCGAGAAAACCATCATTTTTACATTAATCGTTGACAATTCCTTTGAATTGCCCATGATTATGCCAAATCGTCAGTGATTCCTTTGAATCTCCTGTGATCCATATCTTTTAGCATCTTTTTAATCAATTATAGCATCTCTTCAACTTTTATTAATATTTATGGACTTATCTTTTGCAAGTATGTTTTTTCTTTAGATGACTATTCCAAGCCAATCACACCCTATCACAAGAATTTACGACCTTCCAATCGTTCAACAACCTTTCTTTTGGGAGAAATTCGACATCCTTCATAATCTCACATTGTGTGCCATCCGATTCACATATGACATCGAGGATATTGAAGATCGTTTGAGTTACTCCATCCGATTCACATATGACATCGAGGATATTGAAGATCAGTTTGAGTTACTCCATGAGATCCAACAATATACCGCATACTATTGGTATGATTACTTGAATTCGTCCAGAGAGCCACCACATTACCCTGGGCTGCCTATGAAATAAAGAAGGAATTATCTTTTGACCTTGAGTTCTAGCTCCATATCTATCATTTATCTATCATTATCATTGTCTAGCATTTTATCATTCCTATCAATTCACTTGATTGTTTAAAAATGAGATGACATCCTCCAAGGAAGTCCCTTTGGATTCCTGGAATCGTCATTTTTTGAGAAGCTCATCTTCCCATCTTATCTAATATATCTTGTTTAGTTGTATTTGATTGTAGGTCTCTTCACTTGGAAAAAGGAGAATTAATTTTCATTGCTACATCCACCATCCCAACATCAATGATCTGCCACCGCAACTATCTCTAAACCCTTCCTTATTTGAGATTTAGGTACTTTCCACCTATATTAGCAAAGACCCTAAATAAACCTAATACAGAGTCTTTTTTGATGTGATAGTACAATAATTGGGATAATTATGTAAGTTTATTTCTCTAAATTGAATATGGTGCTAACTTATAAAAATCCCATGAGTATTCTATAATTATATTTTTTCTTGTCCACATACTTTGTTAAAAGAACATATTGATTTAATGTTTTCTCATTAATTGTTTTCAGTTTAATATGGTAGGAATAATTCTCTATTTGAATATAGGTAGGAAAATAACCTTCCAAAAATTCAAAACCACCATACAAAGAAATAAAAGAGATTCCATCACTCTAAGACATTTTTTCAAACACATAGTGTAACCTCCAAGCCCTCCAAAGTACATTACACTTAGTATCTCCAAACGAAAACACCACACAAGGTCTTTGGATTTTCATGTCCTAGATTTTCATTAATATTAAGAACCATTTTGGAACCATAATCCTCTTTTAGTATTCCTTGTTCCTCATGGTTTGTGTAGCTCTCTTTCTCCTCTTAAATGGAAAAATGAAGCTTATTTTTCCCACAATATTTTCATCACCCATAGAGAACTACCTATCCATCTTGATGCCTATTTTTTTACATTGAAGGAAACATAATTCCCCCTTGTTTTTTTCCTTGACCTTAAATATCTCACAATCACCTAGGGACTTAAGTGTAGAATATTTTGGAGGCATACTAGTGGTTGTATCTTTCATAAGAACATGTCTAACAAGAAAACTAGATGATCACCCATAATTATACATGGTTATCCTAAAGTCCCCATTAAACCTCAAGGAAAGTGCCGAATAAGTTTTCATAAGACATGTTACCATTTCAATACTCCAAAAGCCATTTATAATTGCTAGCATCTCCACAATGATGTGTATGGTACCAAAACATAGAGGAGAAATATGAATGAAATCAACATTACACATATTTAAGGGTGCATATCTTTTGAATTAGGGCATGATAAGGCACAATTGTAGGCTCATTTGAAATATATTAAAGAGACCTTACCAACGGTGATGATATAAAATCCCTTGGACACATACGTGGGACCCATTAACAGAGATTCAAATATGGTCTAAATTACAATTAATTTGTGGATCTCAAATAAATAGGGAGAACATTTTTTTCTAATGCTTGTGCAATGCTACCTAGGTTAAAATTATCCAAAAAAATTGGCTTAAGTAAGAAGCTTCAGGAGACCTAATAAAATTTAGAAGACTTGGGAACATAAGAAAATTCCATAATAACGTGGGGAACACTCAAATACATATATTTGAGGGAGAAGAACTAAAAAAATGGAAAGATCATCATCTAGGGCATCAAGGTAGGCTAAGAAAGAATCTTGTAGTTAAAAATTTAGAACTTTGAGAATTTGTAATTATTTAAAGTTTGTAGATGTTTCGTGGATTTTAAATTAAATTGCAGTAGTCATTAAGTGTCTCGATTTTTTATCATATGGTCCTATTAAATATCTATCTTTCTATGTGTGTGAGAGTTTTATAGAATAGTGGGTATATAAATTATAATTTGATTTAAAGTGTAAGGTTGGCATTTTTTTCACTTAGGATACTCACCATATTACTATCAACTATTATAAGTTCTCAATTAAATATCTTAGGAAGGTTTGTGAGATTATTTTTAGTTTTTATTTGGGCATGTATAACACATTCATGCCTATTTGTTTCATTATCAATAACTAATCCATTTTCCCATATTTTCCTTCAAACAAAGAGACATATTCAGAAATTTAGATCAAGCATTTCTTGGTCAAATTGGCCAAATTTCAAGAACTATGATAGATGTTCTAGGTAATCCTCCTACTATGCTACCTTATGTACTCCAATATATGAATGATAGCACATCAGAGAGTTATGAGGAAGATCAGTCTTGACCATTTCTAGGATTTTGGTCCAGTTGTTAAGTGAAGGCTTTACAAATTTTCCAATATTAGATTGAATTTCTAAAAAATTGCCCATTTAGTAAGCTTTGGAAGATTTTTTCGAATATGTTTATATGATTTTGATAAATCTTATACTGAATTTAATCATCTGGAAGTTGGATTTACTATAATTTTTTGGAATACTATCGAAATGAATATAAAACAATATATGTTTTATTTTATGTAAAATAAGGACTATCCATTTATGTAATTTATATGTTGTCTCTCATTTTCTAGGTCCTTCCTAGCATTTGTAAATATAATTGAGGCATGCAATTAAAATATACCATATAAAACTGGAATATAAACTCAATCATCTACTCATAGACAAACAATTGTAGACAAAACAATTTGGATTAAGATATATAGATCATTTCCTTAGTAAGGTCAAAAATGACATTGCCTGTAATTAAATTCATGTTGTTCATCCCCATTCACTGACCACTAGCATTGTTATTATTTTGTACTTTTTTCATCCTACAACAAAAATTTTGTTAATAAATTTGATTTATGAAATATCAATAGGGCATGAAAATTATACAACACCTTCTATTATTCTACTTAACAGAGCAACCATATGACTTAATGTGAGAGGTTTTGTGTATCTTCGTTCAAAAAAATTAGAAAATTTTATCCTTGATTATTGATTTCTATTCTCCACAACACTCTGAGACAAATATTGAAATTTCATAGGCACAACACAGTGAGGAAGGAATAATGAGAAATGCATAGGTACTTTCCAGATGAAGACCAACAACTTCACTAGTGTTTATCAATCATTAAGCATTCTAAGAACTTCTTATGTGAAGGTATGTGGTTTAGGGTGGCCTCATTATCTCCAGTTAAGATTGTGAATCATTTAAAGGTCTCTGACATTTGAATTGCACTAGTAGTCATAAGACCTTTCATTTCCCTGGTTGTTATCGAGTTTTCCTTTTAGTGGATATGTTGCAGACATAATCCTAGGTTTAGGTTTGGAGAATTACTTTCCAAGGGGATGGAAACTTGCATTGAGCAATGGGGCACATAAAATCAAACAAACAAACATGGATAATCTAGGCGTGGCATCTACAGACATGCTAGATAATGGGGACTTTTGCTTTATGCAAAATAGTAGTAGAACCACTATTTGGCATACCTTTACAAATCCTATAAATAATCTGGTGATTGATAATAATTTTGGTGTGGTTCAAATCCTGCAATCCAACCCTTATTATTTTACTATGGGCTTCAGAGGGAATTTCACACTAAAATGGAAGAACAACATCACTTACTAGAATCAGGGTAGTCCAAGAGCCACCACAACATATCTCACTAGTCAAGGGATTTTCAAGATTTCCAATTCTTTAGCATATTCACTATGGATGACATAGAGCGAGGATTATATGGACAATTCTATCACGATTGTGAAGAATCAAGTTGGAATCAAATGGGAATTTGAGGTCCTATGGATGGACCAAGAATCCGGGGACATGGTAGCTAGGATGGAGTGTTATGGAAGACCAATTCCAAGTCTATCAATGGTGTGGAAATTTTGAGGTCTATATTTACAATGATATAGGACCATCTTACCAATTCCCATCAAGATATTTTGATCGAATAGATCCTAAGGATCTCACAAAGGGATGTCAAATGTAGCAAGATAGAACATAGGTCAGTTTTCCTAGAGAGATCTCCAATGATGTATAAAGAATTTTATAGAGAAGATAGGTTTTGGTGGGTTTAGAATTTTATAGAGAAAATAGGTTCATTATGATATCAAACCATCGGACATACTATTATATTAAAATTTCAATGCCAAGGGTATAATACATGTGAGGAAGAGGGATTTGAATGTGCATTTAACGAGAGTTGAATGTGTAATTAAAGGGAGGACGGTGCCAAATAACAGTGAGTAGGTGGAGATATTACTCCAACTATTACCTATTTATGCCGTAGGTGTTTTCATAGTGGGGTTTTTTTTTCCATTTTTTCGTCGAGCTTGTGCTACTCCTGTTCCATTTTTCTACCCACGTTTCTGTCCGCCTGTGCCGTTTTGTTTTTGCCCTAGGAATTTTTACGCCGGAGGCGTGGCTATAGTGCAGTAGACCTCGGACGACGACGCTCTGCTGCTTGAGCAGGTTCGACATGCCTGTTACCGCCCGGCCACCTGTCGCCCAGTCTCCATTGTGATGGCATGCTCTACAACTGTCCTTTTGGGTTTTTCTGTTCTTATCTGTTTGGAAATTGCTTGTGTGGTAATTTTGATTCTGCCTTCCGTTTTCCTCTGGACTTTCACCTGCCGTTTCTTCCTGTTTGCGCAACCTGCTGCCCAGTTCATTTTGGTTTGTTCTTCCTTCTCTGGTGTCAACTTTAAAGGTTTGTCTCCGCCTCTGCATTTTTATCCCTGCTTTCTGTAAATACATGGTTTCTGTCTGTGCCACTATTTGATATTTGTTGTGCCACCTATTTGATAAAATAACAAGTAAATTAAACAGTTTCTAAATTCCGCTTACAAATACAGTTAGGCTTTAGGATTTAATCCAGCCACGGTTGTTGAGGTCAGTATTAAAACTTTCAAGTCAGAATAGAGAGACACCAAAACAAATCAAAAGGGATTGAGCCCTAAAATTATCTGTATGAGCATACGATTCAATTAATTAAAAAACATACAACAAAATGCCTCATTCATATTAGCTGTCTTTTAAGGTGTTTTCCGCAAATGCACGTCAGCTTGCCAGTCAGTTTTGCCGAATCTTAGCTGAGTCCAAGTCTTGCTATTATAGCCCAGGAAAAACAAAGGGCGCTATCTTGCAATCCTTGCAATTTCGGAAAAGGGGTGGTACAGACGGGCTCCAGAGCAGATATTCAGCCTATAGATTGTACCCTTCAACGTCATATCCCAATTTCACAAGTTTTAGAGTTATGAATGCTGATATTGGTTACTGATAAATAAGATAAGTTTTTCTTCTAAATCTGATTCCTCTGTGAGGCGCAACTGTCTTGTAGAATGGTCATCTGAATTCTCCGCGGCGAGTAGTTTTAACCGAGGCATCTATTTGAATTGTGAAAAAAGTATGTCAAATCAAGATAAAACAGGGGTGGAGGGGTTTTAGGAAGAAATGTGGACTCATTGAATGCCATGATTGCAGGATACACACAAATGAATTTATTGAAAATGCACGTGAACTGTTTGATAGAATGCCTCGAAGAGCTGTGATCTCAAGGAGTGCCATGATCGCAGGATATGCACAAAATGGATTTGTTGAAAAAGCCCATGAACAGCCAGACGTTTTCTCATGTTACAGCCACCATACTCCCAACTTTTGCCAAATTAAGAGCTTTGGGACAGGGTGTGCACATCCATAAGAGCATAATACAAAGGGGATTTTTGTCAGATGTCGTAGTTGCAAATGCCCTGCTAGACATGTATTAGACATGTATGCAAAATGTGGAAGAATACACAAGGCACGTGAACTGTTTGACAAATTTCCTCAAAAAAAAGTGATTTCATGGAATGCGATGATTGATTGCTTGAAGGCTATTCTCGTGTAGAACAATGATGATACTTGTGCTCAATGCAAGTCTTCATTGTGTCAATCATCT
The DNA here is from genome assembly GCA_018340775.1 of Taxus wallichiana var. yunnanensis. Lineage (NCBI taxonomy): Eukaryota > Viridiplantae > Streptophyta > Pinopsida > Cupressales > Taxaceae > Taxus > Taxus wallichiana. The sequence goes on from CM031237.1 coordinate 259,502,985, forward strand.
CTTGTTTATATGCCACATGAAGGAGCCTGCTAAGGCAGTCCATGGCACCTAAGGGATGGTGGTCCCGAGAATGAGAATTACTCAGATTACTAGCTTGGATTGGGCTAGAAAACCCCACAAGATAGGTCAAGGCATTTTCGTGGCAAGGCTGGACATGCCATGGGGAAAACTGAGATGCTTGTGGAGTGCTATAGAGTTTCAAATAGATCCTGATGATTTATAACTACAAGCATAATGCACCGCCCACGAGCTATGTTTAGAAGGAAATTATCAAGAAACTCAAATCTGAGTCAAGCCGTAATAAAACAAAAATAAGCTAGCTCACATAATGCAGAGCACAACCAAGTTTGAGTTGAAGACGGGCCAACATATAAACTATAGGCAACGAGTTGATCCCAGAACGACGATCTCAGGGTAAATGAGGCCAAACTTAACAAAGGTAAAAGCAAGCGAAGTCCAAATTTAAACCTGTTCGATGGGCTCTTCTTTGTGTTTGATAGAAATGGGCCCATAATACTCTTAGGCATCAGTACCTGCCATAGACTTGAGCATTTTGATTATTTTTTAAATAGATGTTATTTCCCTTGTAGCTCTCAGTGCTTAAGAAGATTATGTCACTCAGTACAACCAATCCATGTCCAAGAATGACAAGATGTTGAGAAAAGTCAAGGCTTACATGGAGGTGCAAACTATTCCAGTGAAATAATGACAGTTGGTATTCGGAAGTACTTATTTCTTCTCGAGCATTCTATAGAAAACAAAACTTCTGTTAATTTTTTGAGAAATCTCTTAGCTGTTTTGACTTTTGAATACCTGTCCACATGAAGCCATTTTTAGTATTATTGGCTTTGTACCTAGGAGTGGTGGTTCAGTATTAAATATCATTCTATTAACTCTTAGTTTCTTGTTCAACTCAAAGGTAAATCATTTCTGTTTATTTTAACTTGGATCATTAATTTATCTTTGTGTGCCATCCTTGTCCAACCACCATCAGATTGAAGTTGAGCTCAAAACATTAAGCTTATCACAGTCATTGATTGAGTGTGGAAAGCACAGTGCTCTCGACTACGTTATTCAAGGTTAAAGCCACTATGGGAAGAGTTAAAATACAATCTACATTTCATTGCTCTAACATCAATAATCCTTTACAAATTGGCATACAACATTGTTCAAATCTGTAGGGAGACCCTCACCCAGATTTGGCATGAAGAATTTCCAACAATCCTGTAACTTGCCCTTCCAATCTCGCTTTATCTGAGCTTCCATCTTCAGCCCCATTACAACAGTTCATATGAATCACATCTCCTAGATTACTACCAACTCTGCAAAAAAATTAGATAGAGAACAATATTGAAGCATCTTTTTGTTCTATTAATTCAATATAAACCTTTAGTAAACAGCAAATTATTTTAATGCTATACGTATCGTAAATTGCTATACAAATTCTACAAGGCAATAACGGTGGATCAAACTTCATCAATCACCTAACAAATCAATTGTCTGCCGTACTAACCCTATGTGTTCCAATCAGAGTTAGTTTACATATTACAAACATTTGTTATTAAGGACAGTTACAAATAGAAAAGCATGTCAGTATAAACCCCTAAACCCTGCCATAACATGTATGTTCATAAAATTCATTCACTTCACTCTAAGTAGCAGCTATTTTCATTCAAACTTTTGCGTACATGCTCATTAAAATTTTCATGGTTGACTCTCTTTTCCAGGTTTAAAAAGTTATTGCCATTCTCATAGAACTTTTCACCATTGTATACGGAAAATTATTTTAATGCTATATGTATCGTAAATTGCTATACAAATTCTACAAGGCAATAACGGTGGATCAAGCTTCATCAATCACCTAACAAATCAATTGTCTGCCGTACTAACCCCGTGTGTTCCAATCAGAGTTAGTTTACATATTACAAACATTTGTTATTAAGGACAGTTACAAATAGAAAAGCATGTCAGTATAAACCCCTAAACCTTGCCATAACATATATGTCCATAAAATTCATTCACTTCACTCTAAGTAGCAGCTATTTTCATTCAAACTTTTGCGTACATGCTCATTAAAATTTTCATGGTTGCCTCTCTTTTCTAGGTTTAAAAAGTTTTTGCCATTCTCATAGAACTATTCACCATTGTATACGGTACTTATCTTTTACACACTTATGGCAGTGTCAACCATAAAGTGCTAGGACTTGTCGGAAATGGCAAATACTACTCCAAGAAAAGCACTTGGCGCACCAACAACTATCAACAAGCTACATCCATATCATATGGCATGGATATTGGAAGGAAGAGTCATTCGCAAAGGAACAATACATAACTACAGCAATGCAAAAGGAGAAGGCCAGATTCTCAATTTCAATGTAATTGACACTCTTGGTGATGACATAAATGTTACATGCTTTGGCAAAGCTGCAGCTTTTTACCATGCAAAAATCCTAGGAAGGCACAGTTTACACAATTTCAAAGGGTACGCTCAAATATGTTAAGATAGGCTATAGGGATTCCAGCAGCCCATGGGAAATCATGCTAGAAATGGATTCTATTATAGAGATCTGTACAGAACCTACTGCGTACATACCAACAACTGCTTTCCACTTCACACCAATTAGTGCTATTCAAAAAATCCCTCTAGGAGCCACAGTGGATGTTTTAGGCGCAGTAACTTTTTGCTCTGGTATTTCTACAAGCACCCGACCAGATGGAAGTAGCACACAACATTCTACAATCACTATGAAGGACCACACCGGATATTGCATAACAATTACTCTATGGGGAGTTCTTTGTGACGAGGCAAACAACATCTTACAACCACAACAAGGTCAGCTTGCAGTCACAATGCCAATACTAGCTGTTAGAAAAGCTAAAACCGCAGAGTTTAGGGGAAGAACACTAACGTCAGTTCCTTCCACCCAGCTGTTTGTAGCACCAGCAGTACCGGAGACAGAATCACTACAAATTTGGTTAACTACTACTGAGGCATCTACCAGCACAGCTCCGCTCACTACACAAGCAGCCGTGGAGAAAAACATTGCTGATATTCATGCTTGTACCAGCCCCAGTCCTAACCAACAAATTGCTACCGTTGCAACTATTATACATCTCAACATGGAAAACTATTGTTACCCTGCATGTTCACGGCTTGTTAATAATAAACAATGCCGAAAAAAGCTAATTTCCGGCCCAGATTCAACATGGCATTGCACCAAATGCAACTTGGCCACAACTACATGTGATTATAGATATGCTCTACACATGATGGTGGAAGACCGAACTGGGACCATATGGGTGACACCTTCGATGACGTAGCATTAACCCTGCTTGGGGTACCTGCTAATGCTCTGAAAGAGCCAACAAGGAGTACAGATGACCTGTGGAACATTATTAAACAGGTGTTGTTTCATACGTACAGGTTCATTTTCTTTGTGAGCCCATCTACCTATAAAGGAAAGGAACAACTCTCTTGCACAGTTCACAGCATGACGCCTGCCGAACAAGACATGGATCACGCAGAGCTCATAGCAACATTTCTAGATGGCACAGAATGAAAAAAACAACCGCAAAATTTTTGTATATATACGTGGATCACACAGAGCTGCTAGCAGCATTTCTAGATGGCACAAAATGAAAAAAACAACTGCAAATATTTTGTATATATACGCTTGTTAACAAAGGACTTCACTTGTTTGTAATATGTTGTACATATATGTATATATATGAAGACAAGTATTATGTGTACAATCCATCTTCTTATTGTTGTACAACTAATTCTAGCTAGATCTGGTTGCTGCTTATAAAACAAATTCTTATAACCATGCTTACAACATACTTAGTGTAACCATTTTAAAAGATACTTCCAATATTCACATAAACAAAAAAAACATCTTTGTATTTAATAAACTATAATTACCTAACAAATATTATAGTTAGAATTGTAATGACAAAGAAATTAAATCTCCTCCCCACTTTAGCTTGTGCCATTTTATCCTCTTTTTAAAATAACGATAAAGGAGCATTTGCAAAAAATTCAAATTTCACAAACAAAACTAATCGCCCACATGAAAGAACTGTGATTTAGAAAAAAAAAAACCCTTAAAATACCCTCTGGGATTTCCTTAAAAAAACAGACTTACTTATGAATTTGTACATTTAAAGATAAAGCCTTCATTATGACATTCATTGCTTTGCTTTAAATACAACCTTGTGAAATAAATTACATCCTTTTGCATATCATTTTAGTCTCACATGTTCATGCTTTTCTTCTCGTACTTTTGAGCTTAATTTGCTAGGAAGTAGCTTCCATAAAAAATTGAACCAAAATTTGCAGATTTTAATCTCGAATCTAAAACAGACAGCCACAACCAGCCTCAAATCCAACCCAACCAACATCAAATGCCCGGCGAGATTTACACCTGGGTGGAACAAACATCTCATCAGCTGTTTTTCCAGAGATTATGCAATACTGGCATTTGAGATATATTTGTTATTCGTCAGTATAAACCCCTTAACCCTGCCATAACATATATGTACATAAAATTCATTCACTTCAATCTAAGTACGGACCTGTCCATAGGATAAGTTTGCAGTCAAAAGACTGTCTAAAGTTAACAATAGACCTTTAGATTATCCCACCTTAAGCTAAAAACCTATTACATTGTTACTCTTATGTACATTGGTATCTGTTAACTAAGAAAATTCAATCAAGAATGGCCAGCCCTATGTAACTCTAGGAAATTACCGGTATTACCTATTGTTGCTGCTTGAAGACACATAACTAGGGTCAAGAAGGCCAGAATATGGAATTCAAAGAACGTATTCATCTCCATCTTATTGAATTGATCAAGCACATGTATTGGAAAATGAAAAAAGTGATGAAAACTTAAAACTCCTGATTGTTGTTTGTACCTTTTTGTCTCTATCCAACTGAATGGACATGACATCAAATGGAAGGGAAAAATGTGCATCTTGTGCATCCCTTTCAGCTACATTGCTCTCATTTTGTTGTGGATGACCATGCATCTCTTTATTCTCCACATTCATCCTTTCTTGTCATTCAATCATCTTCCTAAGCCTCTTATGGATCTTATGTCGCCCTCTACCACCTCACTTTCTTTTTTGCTCAATGATTTAAAAATTCAAAGTGACGTCTTCAAATGATCTTTGTATCTGCATGCTCTCCTGACGATTAAATTCAAGTTTAGCCTCCCAATTTCCCAATTTGTTGATTTACTCTATGGTGCCATTCACAACAGTAGTAAGGCGGAAATCAACACTTCAAGGATTTTGTGCAGCATGAAGCACTACAAATAAAAACACACTTCTTCCTCTCTCCAGCAAAGTCGGCCTTGTCAGCAACTTTTCCCTCCATTGTTTCTAACTGATCCAAGAATGTTGTCGCCCGCTCATTAACATTCTTCTCCAGCTTATGTCGCTGCGCATTCAAATTTCCAATTTGGGAAGTGCCTTTCAGTTCATGTCCCATGAGTTCTGTATTTGATACTGTGAAGTTTGACCCTCTCCTTGCTCATACCTTTTTTGTTTCAACCCACTGCCTTCAATCACTAGCTACTTCAAAGCAACTTTTATCCTTTTCACCCAGACCCAGAGCGGTTCTCAAATGTACTATATCACCCTCTACTTCTGTAAGATGATGCAATACTAAACTTGTATCCTGCCATTTCACACAATTGTCTTTATCAGTGTTGGTTGTATTGGTTAGGTAGTCTCCACAGTCCACATGCTTTCATTTTGCTATTTGGGCATACAACATTGACACTATTATTGGTGGCAGCCTGAACCCAACAACATGTATTAAATAATTTAGCCAAAAAAATTAAGTAATTTAACCAAGTTCAATATTGCATTTTATTTAGTAGTCACGTCTAACATTAGCTTCCAGAATAGTGCTAATAAGGCCTTCTTTAGGGTGTTAAAGACAAAATCAAGAGCCTTAACAGGTATGTCTTAAGCTTTTAGATTTCACCTTGAATCTTGGGCAGGAATCAGACAACAGTGCTGAATTTATGGGATGTAAGTATGGCCTTCCTTTGGCAACATATCCCTAGAAATATGATTTCTCAGTCCGACAATAAGGCCAACGTTAGTCATGTCTCCTCACAGCTTGCATACGGTCTCTTCGCATCTCTCTGGCTCTGTGGGACCCTCTCTTGGTCCGTTCTTTAGTCTCTTTCGTCTTATAGCTTTTGTTATCTCTATGTACTTGTATTATAATTAATAAACCTTTCTTTTGATTAAATTATAAGATGACCTTCCCTGGGGCGAATTTTCTGTAGAGTGTGCCCATACTCATCTGCAGCCTTTGTATATGGATTGGCAAGATCGAGTTTACACTATTCTAAGTATCGGTTTACATCTACTTACTATTTCACTGTTATGAAGCTTCAGTTTTTCTTACCTTTGTAGTTCTTTTCCCGTTTGGATGCGTCACTCTAAAACCCAAATCGCAACATTAGATTTGTGCATCACATTGAAACAATTTAAAAGAGTAAAATCGCAACGCTAATTTAGTTAAAACTAGATATCAGAACTTGCACACCAAGTGTTTGCAGCTTAAAACCAAACGTGTTCACCTTCCCTTGCCTTTGCCTATTTCTAACACACTGTGATGTGTCAAACATGACAGTACATAAGGTGATTTGGCGTGTAGGTTAGAATGTAACAAACACTGCTTCATGAAGTAATAAATTGTTTGACAAAATACTTCCAAGCTACATAAAGGGCCTTTTACAATGAACCCAGTTTCTGCATTTGTAACTATAACAGCTGAACAATTTCAAAGTTGCAATTTTGATGTAACAATTGAGGATTACAATTGCTGTAGGAATTGTTTGTAGACCTTCCGACAGAGCATACAGTGGTTAAAGACCAACAAGCATTGGTGAATTATATGATGGGGTCTGTTGAGGTAGCTTTTGGGTTGAATGATTTCATAAGGTCTGTTAAGGGTGTTGTTGTGTGATGTCAGTTATTTATGCATACAAATTTATGTGACAAAGGCCTTGGATGTAGCTGACCTAATAGAGTCTGTGTGGTCCACAGAGGCAGCTGGGTATTCTCAGTCAAGTGTAATATCAAACTCTTCAATCCACAAATATTGAAATGAGAATCCCATTAATATTTTGCTCTTTAAGACCTTTGATTGACGTTTCCAAATTCCAACCATAACCATCAACTCTAGCATTTTCCTCTACTTTAGATGCCTGCAATCAACCTTACTCAGTATATCAATCATTACGCTTGCTTTCTTCTATCACTATTGTTGAATTCCTTCACTATTCTTTCGTTAAAAACTACCACTATTGTTGAGCCTATCTCTCACGCACGTTCGTGGGGAGATAGACGAATTCAAACTCCCAACCTCCGAAATGTTACGCTGGAGGCCTACCACTGAGCCAAAGCAAATGTTACTGTAAGATTTGACTATTTTCAATTAAATACACAACCACCAAACGTGCGTGACGGATAGTCAGAATGGTATTGTACACAGAACAAGAATTTTCTTCTATTATGATTAGAATTATACATTGGCTATTATATAGCCATAAAGACAACAAACTCCTTTCCTAATAAATAGAAACTAGGTACAAGAAAGAACCCGGAATAATCACGGGTATAACAAACATATATATTATTGTTGTACTATACAACAATAATCCCATTACTAATTACTCACTAAAAAAATATAACGAGAACAGTAATAAATGTTTTCCTACCATTGATTAGGATAATATACCAATTGGTATTTTCTTGAGCTATTCTTCCAAATCATAATGGCCCTAGGTTTTGCATTTTAGTCCTAATAGAGCTGCCAAATCTGCAGAGGGTTCAAAATAGAGTGATGCAAAAACAAACTGTTGAAATTAAGGCTGATTGGTCTAAGGGTTACAGCAGACTCGGCGCAGCATTCGTTGGCCTTGGAAAATATGATGAAGCAATTTCCGCATACAAAAAAGGCTTGGAGCTTGATCCTACTAATAAAGGATTAAAATCAGCCCTTATATTGATGCAAGAAGTAGAGCGAAGTCGAGTAATATCATCACCATTTGGAAATATATTTCAAGCACCGGAGTTGTGGGCAAAACTAACAGCGGACCCAAAAACAAGATTATACTACTATTTGGATCCTATCTTTTAGTAATTCACTCTAAAAATAACTCCAGCTGTGGAGAACAACTAAGAAATGAATCTTGAAGATTAAGATTAACAAAGGTGAGAAAATGAAAGAATATAAGGCTGAACAGGCGTAGCAAGGTGTTTACCCAGGTAGGAGAGGTGGCCGAAGTGCTCTTGCAGACGAATACAATAACAAATTTTAAAAAGGGTTTTGCATTTGTTGGATTTCAACCACAGAAAAAGCAAAGCATGTTGTGGATGAACTGAAGAATGCTGCTGCCATTTGTTTTGCACCAGAGAAAACATTGTCTTTCATATCTTTCACTCTCATAAGTGATGTGTTCTTTCAGCTCTCTTATTTGGAGCTGCATTGTTAATATGTTGAGGAACACAGGTGAACTTTCATAAGCTGTATAGGCTATGTTTTTATAGATTGGAAATATGTTTAACACCAATTACTATTATTAAAAGTAAAATTACAACAAATGTAAAATATCTTACAGAATCTTACATCCATGTTCTGTTATTGTAGGTATTACCTTAACACATCAAAAAAATGGAAAATGCTCAACGCGCCTGCACTATAACCAAAATAAAGAAGCTCTAAATGCCAGACGCCGCCAAACTTACGCACTTCACAAAAACACCCTCAACACATCCCGCCGCAACAAACAACAACCCAACTTCATTCCCTTACCCCAACTTGCTGCCCTAGACGAACACCCTACTTTGCCTCCTTTCAACAACATTCAACACACATTCCGAGCCCGCTTAGAATCTCTCCTACCTGGTGAAATTTGTTCAATTTGCAAGGAACACTACCCAGGAATGCAATCAAGACTTACCCCAAATGGAATTAGTTGTCGTAGGTGTTCCTACGAAAAAAAAGGACACCGCTTCTCTTCATGGAACAATATGGACCCCGGGCCCCAACCGATAGAGCTATCAATTTTAACCCAAGTAGAGGAAATGCTTGATAGCTAGAGTAGCCCCGCTATTACAAGTTACCCATGCCCGTGGAGGCCAATACATGTACACCGGCCACACCATTAGTTTTCCCCAAGATATTACATCCATACTACAGTACTTACCCGCCGCCCCGAAACACTAGACATTTTAATCCTAAAAAGATTAGGCATGGAAGGAAAATCTTACGAATGTTTAGTTAGTAGAGCCCACATCCGCAATGCACTTTCCTACAAAATCCAACACGACCCATATTACAGCGATGTCATCATAGATGAAGCCGCCCTTTCAAGTTTACCAATACCAGCAACTAACATGTTTAACACCCTACCCCATATACTTGAGCAACCCAATTCCCAACCCCCCCCAAGAACTGACACAAATGAAGCTGAACCCAGTCTTTTAGACCCAACCCTTGTAACATCATTTGTTGCAAGCCTCCCACCTATTGATACAGAGGTTGCCCAAATTAGGGCCTACGCCCAACCCACCTCAAACCCATACCCATCATCAGTTAAATGGCCCCAAATCAGTTCAGTTCCCATCAATGAATACACAACCGAGGGTTTATTCTCAATGGCCTTCCCAACTCTATTCCCATCGGGCGCAGCTATGTTTCTGCAAGCCCGCACCTCTGAGATTGAAATGCATGAATACGCGCTTCATCTGCTACGCTACCATGACAACCGATTTGGAAGCCATCCTCGTTTCCGCTATTTCCTTCTTAATCTTATGATGCGCCATAGAAGCCAAGCCACTTCCACTGTTTTTGCAAAACAACAGATTGAAGACAACACACCCACAACAATAGAACATCTCCGCACATTGTTAGAAACCCTTCCGGATGAACAAATAGCCAACCGCCTTATGCGGTTTGGCTCCAACCTAAGAGGCACCCGTTCTTTTTGGACACAATGCAAGAACGAACTTAACGACATGATTTCCCAACTAGGAACACCAACCTTATTTTTCACTCTAAGCGCTGCAGATACTAAATGGCCAGACCTGCACCGCCTCATGCCAGGAGCTTGCCCCCCCACCCCTTCTGCTGCCCAAAAATGGAGAAACCACAACATTATTACATATCCGCACTTGATAGCTACATATATGGCTGCAAGGTTTGCAATATTCCGTGAAGAAATCTTAGAAAAACATCTACACACAAAAGACTTCTGGTACAGGTAAGATAATGTACCTTTCAAAGCTTAGCTTACAACTATTGTGGCCTCTTTTACCATACATGTTTCATACTAACACTTACTATACCAGGTTCGAATGGCAACACAGAGGCTCCGCACATATTCATGGTTTCATATGGCTCACTGATAGTCCAAATATGGACACCCTAGACTGGGCAAACCCCAACGACGTAGAAGTTGCAAAATCATTCTTCGACAGGTAGGTCACAGCTTGGAACCCACTTCCAAGCTTTCAAGCTACTTCTCGAACACCACATGCAATGACAGATGATCCATGTTTGCTACATTCATCAGAAATACTACTTGCACCTGCCAACGAACGACTACATAGCTTTAGTCAACCGGGTTCAGCGCCACACAAAATGTACTACAGCTACGTGCTTACGAAAGAAAGGAAACCAATTACAGTGTAGGTACAAATGCCCATGGCCAATACAAGTTGTATCAACACTATGCCTAGACACACTGGGACATGCAGTGTACACTCCAGCTCGTAACGATGATAGGTTAAACATCCACAACAAAGATATGCTAACCGCCTGGCGAGCCAACATCGACTGCCAGCCCGTAGTTTCACGTCATGCTGTTTTGAAGTACATAGCAAAATATGCATCCAAAGATGAGCACAAGTCCGAAACATACCACCATATGCTTGTCAGAATCTCAGCAACCACTGATCCTGGGAAAAAGTTAGCACAACATACAACAAGCTCCTTTCCGAAACAATTGCTGACCGGGATATAGGCGCACAAGAAACTTGCCACATGTTGCTGAAATTACCACTTACCGTATGCAGCCGAGTGTTTGTGACACTATCAGTGGGCAAAACCATCTACAGGCAAATTTCAAAGAGCAATTCTAGCAAAAATTGTACAACACCATTTATAGATGCCTACAGAGCCCGTCCGCTTGCCCTAGACAACTATTGTTTAATAGAAGCCGCTCGGTCATGGGCCTATGACAAGCGTAGGAAAGCGCAGCCATGGAAAGAACGCCAAAACATGCAATAGTTAGAGTCTTTCCGTGAATAATAACCGTTCCTGCTGTTAGCTCACCTTCATACAACACTTTTTGCTTCACAGAGCTCCTTTTGTACAAAGCTTTTCGTTGTATTCCATCCGACATTGGCACATGCCCAGAAACACTCCAGCTTCAGTGGGCTGCATTCTCTCCAACCTACCAAGCATGGCACGTACACCGGGCAACCCCCCACCAAACAGTTAGCAGCCCCACCACCAGCTCTGAGAGTGAATGCGATGTGGCCACCACAACTCAAATGGATGAATGGGAGGTGTTCTCAAGCTTGCATCCTACAGGAGTTGTCGGCATCAGTGACCTAGGCATACTTGGGAAGCGTGATTTTGATCTTGCACACAAGTGGCCACAAGCTACTACTGGTAACCGCTTACATGAAACAGGGGAGATTTCATAGACATTGCTCGCTCAACCACTGAAATAGCTGCACCATTCTTCCTACCTACTGCAAATAATTGTATCTTATCGCCAGAACAACAAGATGCTTTACAAAGAATCTTAAACCATGCAAGTGCACAACCAAAAAAATCCATTGTACATGATAATACAAGGACAGACTGGCACTGGAAAATCACATTTGATCCGGGAAATTTCAAGGGCGCTCTACTCACGCACCGCACTCCATGCCAACCGCTTACTCCTCCTAGCTCCAACAGGACTGGCAGCATTCAACATTTCTGGCACAACAATACACACTGGGCTACACATACCTATAGCTGAAGTTACTCCTCTTCGAGGCCAAACCCTCGCTACATTCCAACAAGCTATGGTGGATGTGGAATACATACTAATCGATGAAATGAGTTTCATTGGCCCAAAACTGTTGTCCAACATAAATAACCGCCTACAGGAAGCATTCCCCACCTGTAGATGCAAAGTTTTCGGAGGGCGTTCCATTATTCTGGTTGGAGACCTTGCCCAGTTACCTCCAATTAAAGATACTCCCTTGTACGTTCCAGGTACCTACGGGCATATGTTGTGGTCACTTTTCAGGAATACAATTACACTCACTGTTAACTTCCGCCAACAAGGAGCCACACCTGCAAATCAAAATTTCCGGAATCTACTACTAAATGTCAGAAACGCCCTTGCTACTTCACATAGCACAAATTTAGACATGAGGGCCCCTAAAGACTCATCGTAATACAATGAGGACGAATGGAATCTACTAATGTCACGGACTCCTACAAATATCAACCCTACAGAGCAAGCAACTTTTCAAATGGCAACACACCTTTATGCTACAAACACATTAGTATTGAAACATAATATACAATGAAGAATCATACATAGCAAAAAGTGAACAAACAATCGGTTTATAGCAAAAAAGTGAAGAATGTGAGTTGATAGCAAAAACCGGTGATTTCAAGAAAGAACTATCTTCCTTGAAACACCTTAAGATTGGTATCTGGTATGTTTAATGTTATTGAAAGTTCCCCATGTTGTAGAAACACTCGTGCACTCATGTCCATTACGCATTCAATTTGGAAAAAGAGAATTTAGTATTTGATTTAAGCTAACTCTAATGTTGAACTGTTTTAATTTTTTTATTTTTAGAAGTTTCATTTATAGTGAAATATTGCAAGTACAATATACGATAAAATTCCTCTATCCTTTATGCTTTTTTGGCTGTTCATACCATCGGCCCCAAAGCTCGTAATTTGGCAAAAGTTGGGAGTATGGTGGTACGTAACATGAGAAAACGTCTGGTCAGTTTCATGACCTTTTCAACAAATCCATTTTGTGCATATCTCGCGATCATGGCACTCCTTGAGATAGTGGACCAAATCGGTAATGTTTTGCAATGATTTTAACTCCTCTCTGTTAAAAGTGTTGTTTTTAAAATTAAAAAGTGTTTTCATTGATGAATAATCTATCGTAATTACAATGTTAGAGTGTATATAGTTAATGCTTGCTCGAATGGTTATTAGTAATCAACAGGATACAACCCGATGAACTGCACTTGAATACCATGGATGGTTTTTAGACGGAATTTGATTTTTGGCAATGTCATTCTCTATTTTGTGAAGAATCTTCTTCCCTTCCTTGGAAGAAGCAGCGGCTGGCACACTACAATCGAGAACATTTTTTTCTTTAACTTCTTTCATATTTTTGAATTCTCTGTGCTTATTTCTATTTGGTTCTTGGCAATGTCATTCTCTATTTTGTGAAGAATCTGCTTCCCTTCCTTGGAAGAAGCAGGCTGGCACACTACAATCGAGAACTTTTTTTTCTTTAACTTCTTTCATATTTTTGAATTCTCTGTGCTTATTTCTATTTGGTTCAACAACAAAAATGTTAAGAGGAGCAAAGCCTTTTGTGGGAATTTTCCTGTGGTCACAGCTCTTTTCATTGCAAATTCCTGATAAAATTCCTTCTTTATGACAACATGATGTATGATTTTCATAAGTGACCAAAAAAAAAAAAAAGTTGTTTCTCACATTGTGTTGTTTCTCACATTGTGTCATGAAATGAATTGGATCGAAGGAATATATATTGAAGGCTGGTTATTGTTCCTTATTAGCATTTTTAAGTCAAGCATTATCATTTTCATGTCTCCTTAGAATTCCTAATTGAATGTAATGGATTTCAGTGCATCTACATAACATCTCTTTCGTTCTGTGAATTTGATTTACCAGTCATAAATTCAAAGAAATAGGAAGAAATTTTTGGAAGTTTATTCATTGTTAAATGACAACATCCACACCGAAACTGAACAAAATCAAACTGCACCAAAACATGTCGGCCTCCCCACGGCGTAAATTTGCTCCCCTCGGAGCAACCACTGAAGTTCTTGTGGGAGGTACTCATGCCATTTTCGTCGCCAAGCTTCTCAACAACACCGTTGCCGCAGATCCTTTTACGTTGCAAAACCCGTTTCACTTTTATTTTCTATTTTTCCCATCGTCCCTACATTTTAAAGACACGTGCTCGGCCGCATGTGATATCTTCAAAGTGCTTATGCAAAGCAGTTGAAAGGGTGAAGTTGTTAATGATAGGGCATTCGACAAGAAGGAAGACATGGAGGGGAGTGTTGAAAAAACGTTTCCGTCCTTAATCTGTAATTCATTTCTTTATCAAAAAAGTTCGTGCTTTGTAAGTTATCAGAGTGTTTTGTTCTCTGTAAGAGGGAAAATGGCAGATAAAAATTGTTCAATGGAGGCTTCTGGGGACGCGGAAGAGATTTTTGGTGAGAAAAGTAGTGTTGTGGACGAGTCAAGGATGTTCATTCTCAGTCTGAAAAAGACCCTAGAGAGCCCCTTTTTCATTTAAATAATGCCTTGAAGAGGAGGAGGAGGAAGACGAGTGTTTCCAGGCCATTAGAAGAAACCAATGGTTTTCTCTCGGTGACCCAAATTTCAGCGAATTGTGTTGGGTCAGTTAAAGATGAAAATGAATCTGGAGGAGTAATAGAAGCAGACGCAGTTAGAATAGAGAAAGAGGAAGATGGGTTGCAATCTTCAAGGGATGGAAATAAAGATGAAACGATTATTGATTCTATGCAAATGCCTTCTTCTACAAGTACGCAATCTGATTCTTTTTTGTTTTGGTTGGCCAACATCATTATTCAGGCTGTTGGATTTCAAGTAGGGTCTATGCTGCATATTTTATCTCTGCCCATTTATTTGATGCGCCAGGATTATTATCTCCCTCCCAGTTTTTCTATTGTTAAGAAAAAATTGTCATCTGTCATCGATATTGCTCTTCAGGGTCCCTCCCATCTGCAGCCTTCTATTTGGAGAATGATCAGAAGAATTGGGTGGGGCTGCTTTTGGTCTTGGTATGTGGGTTCCATACTAATCCTGCTTATACTTGCATCCTTCGGTTTGAGTTTTCTTGTCATGCATAGCTTGGTTGAGGAACCGGTTCACATAAAAGAAGCTTTGTATTTTGATTATACCAAGCCTCATCCACTTGCATATGTGCCTCTTCAATTTTTTTCCACAATACCAATTTTGGAGGATAATCTTGTCAGTGTAAAGGATTAGGGTCAGAAAAAAGTTGTCTTGCATCGATCGATTCCAGCTAATCACAGGTTGGAGGTTGCTATTGATCTGACTCTATTTGCCGGAGTATAATGCAAAGCTTGGAATTTTTCAGGTAGTTTCTTGATGGTACTGAAACTTTATTCAATGGTGGCTGTCATCTGACTAGCTTTTTATTTCTCTATTGTTCTATTATGTCTGTTAGTATCCATATATTCATATGTTAAAACCAAGCCTTGTGATCTCTATTTTTAGGCATACTGCTATACAGAGTCCTTAGAGTCCAGGGCACCAGACCATAATGTCTAAATTATGCTTTGCATGAAGCCCTGTAATGCCCCGCTCATCGCTACTTTTTTTTCTTCTTCTTCGACAACCATGTTGCTAGCTGTTGACGCAACGCCATTGCATTTTTTAATCATTTAATTTAAAAGAAAATATGATTTTTCCTTCCACCAACCTATTATTATTTATGACAATTCTTTTTCTCCTCGTTTGGCGTATGCTTTGGCTTCCCTCCATCATGTCTTTCTAGATAGTGGGTGTGAAGGTGACTTGGAGTGGGACACCTACCCTCCCTGTTTTCTCTTTATGGCCATTCATTGGCATGTTTGGCGTGAGATAGTGGGAGACTGTATTTTATTTTTTTTTTGTAGGGTCTTGTTTTGTAGTGGTTGAAGCACCTTTCTCCCTTTTGGTGGCAGACAACATTGATTGGGATGGTTGTCTCATTAATTGTTTTTTCCCAGATTCCTGCTTCATCCTGCAATTGGTTCTCCGATGTTGGCCGCTTAGACTATTCCTCTATTTCATTATTTTATTGGGGGCCTAAGCAAAAGAATGCGATGAACATGTAGCTGAAGGCGAACTGAGAGGAGAGAATAGGAGAGCAAGATGAAGGTGGTGGTGGTAGGAGGCAGCATATCTAGTCTGGCATGTGTACATGCACTTCTCTTGGTATGATGTAAGCAAGTGATTGTCCTCGAGAAGCTCAAACCTTGACATCCACTGGAGCAGACTTGGTCTGGATCCTCAAACACACCAAGCTCTAGCTGAATGGGGCCTTCTTCAACTACTCATAGACACCACCCTTCCTCCCACCATGGAATAGAATCAGGCAACTGAGACCAAGAGTAAGACCAGCCAAGTGCTAGCTAAAGATGAGAATCTCAATTTAAAGTTTTCCTTTGGTGTGTTTTACATAGAATGTTGTATGATAAGTGGCCAAAGGATACAATGCATTTGGTCACAAGGTTATTTCATTTCAGTAGAATGGGGATGGATTAGGCATTAGGGTTGAAGTGAAGGTGAATCAGATAGGCCAAGTAGTTGAGGTGGATGGGGATTTGTAGGTCTTTGTAGATGGATCCATGTCTCTAGGAATCTTTTTTTGCCTCATGAACATAGGAGGATTTCATGGTGGTGGAAGGTGAACCCGCCTTTCCTTAATTGCATACCTTCTCGCTCATGCCATGTGGCGTGGGGTTGTGTGGAGAATTTTATGTGGATCCTTGTGTGGAGTAGCATGTATATTTCTTAAAGCTACCCACGTGAACCTTGGGGAGTAGTTTTTGGTTGTTGGATGCTCGGGGATTACCAAGGTCATTTTTTGTTGCTGGTCTTGTTGTACTTATCCTATAGTTGTGTCATTTCTAGACCACATCTCTTGAGGAACTTGGCCAGGTAGTTCACCTTCCCTTGTATTACTCTCCCATGTTTTGCATGCAATCCAAGGTGTGCCAGAATCGAAAGGTGGGATAAGTAGGTTGGACACTATTTTTTGGTCATTTATGGTGGGAGAGGGGTCTTAGCTCAAGCCATTTGTGCACATATTTCTATCAGTGCCATCCTAGAGACCACTTTTCCTTCAGGGTATTGTGGATCTATGTTTTGGGACTCCATATCCTGGCCGTAACTTTCTTGTGCCAAATTTGGCTGTGAGAAGAGTGTGGACCACCCAACAAGCTGGAGGACAGTGGAGTGTGGGCTTGAGATGTTGTTGCAGACCCTATTCATCTTGTGCTCGATTATGGGAGCTTAATCAGGC
This sequence comes from Taxus wallichiana var. yunnanensis, assembly GCA_018340775.1. Lineage (NCBI taxonomy): Eukaryota > Viridiplantae > Streptophyta > Pinopsida > Cupressales > Taxaceae > Taxus > Taxus wallichiana. Next base: position 259,520,363 of record CM031237.1, read on the forward strand.
ACGATATTCTCTATACCCTTGAGTCTTATGTTGTTATTTAAATGATTCATTAAATGACCCTGTTCTTCATATAAATGTCTCGTGTGATGGTTTTTTGTGTGGTTTCCACTTCCCTTGCTCTTTCGTATTTTTTTGGGAGGATATTAGTTTCCAACGTTAGAAATGACTGTGCTATTTGAAGCCCTTTATATTGTTTTCAGGGTTTTAATAAATATTAGTTGGGTCAAATTTGTTCTTAAGATTAATAAAAGAAAAGATGTGGGGGATCCTGTAATGAAAATTCCTAGTTCTTTTTATGGTCTTATGATTTGAATGTTTTATCAAACATTGTTGTTTGACTCAATTTTATAGTGCCTATTTTTCAGATTCTTGTTTTAGTTTGAGAAATCCATCGTTCGGCTTATGTTGGGTATTTTTGAAATAGTAATTGAGCACTGTAAGTGCATAGTGTATAGGTGAATGATGTTATTTTTGTCTCTATTATTTTCTTTTAGATCGTTTTAGGTTCTAGTTACCCTTCTCGGGTCGGCTTAGTGTGTGCTTAACTTGACTGATTTTTGAATTGAACCAAGTTGGTATTACTCTCAAACTAGGTTAGTTATTTTTGTTATTTGTAAATCCCTCGAAGAACTATTTTATTCTTCAAGCGTCATGTGTGATCATCATAATTTGGTATCAGTTCTTGTTCACCATTTGGAGATTCTTGTCTTTGGAATCATCTTTTCTCCCTTGGTGATTGTTGTATGTTTTGAGGAATGTAGTTGATCCTATGGAATGTCTCCTTGAGACGTACTCACATCTTTGGGATAGCTTAAAATTTTAGAGTAAATACTCTCTATTGTACACCTTTTTTGTTTCACATATGTTGGAAGATGCGAGATCTACTTGATCATTATTGAGGAAGTTTTCAAATCTTAAAACTGGGATCTTGGTTTTATGCGTAAGAAAGTACTCTACATTTTTCTCCTTAAAAATGTTTAAATTTCATTCTCCTGTAGCTTAGAGGTTGGTGTATTTGAAATTCATTAGTTGACTGGTTATTGTGATGCTCATTGTGACATGACCTTCTTGTTGTCATTTTAGTAGAATGGTTATGTGTTGACCAGATAGGTTTGATGTCAACTTGTTGTTGACGGTAGATCCTTTAGAAGCTATGTATTCTATGTTGTGTTCTTGTGAATGATTGAGTAAACCTCTATAAGATATATAATGGTTATGTCTGGTGTTGTCAAGTTTGTTCTTTTCTTAAGGAATTCTCTTAATTAGAAGAAAGGTTTTAATAGTAGGATTGTTAGGATAGGATGTGGCCCATACTGGGTCATTTGTGCATTTCATCCATTTTCTTTTCCAATTTATTTATTTGTACGACTGATATAAAATTAACTATTATAGGCACAACATCTTAATATTATTAAGTCATTTTGTTTTAGATATTCTCATGTTGATTGATTGTTTGGGAACTGACAGTGGTATAGTGAATCTTTGGCTTGGTGAACTAACTTAAACTAATGGGGACATATCACGTTTTGAACTAATTCTCTTCTTGTAACTGTTTTCTTTTCGAAATGTTATCTTGTTAAAATGATGGTCATTATTGTGATATAGGTGGAATTAATTATGATGGTTTATTAACTTCTCCTATGAGAAAATGATAATCAAATAGAGTTAGTGCCTTCCTTTTAATTCTGACATTTTATCCTTTTGGACAACTCTTTAATTACTCTTGTTTTAGACACTTGGATTATTTTCATAAGCAACAGTGTTCTTCTTCTTTGAAATAGTTAGATAACAACATATTGTCTTAATGTTATAGTTTTATCATGCTATATTCTTGTGAAGTCGACCCGTCATGCTAACAAATGTGCAGGAGGATTTCGTGAGTAGAAAAAAAAAGAAAAAAAACACGTGTAGAAAGTGGATTCGGTTTTCTTAGAAACTACTATTGTATGAATGCTTATTTTTGTTGTAAAACATTGGTATGGAAATTGTGGAGATTATTTAGAAGGCATTGCCTTATAATTTTGTATTGTTCTCATGTAGGTTGATGTTATCGTTTGAAAGTCAATTTGAGAAATATTATTGTGAATAAGATTAAATGAACTTTGTTTTGACATGCGTATCTTTTGTTATAATTTCACTTTTCGGAATATGGTTTATCCTTGAATTGTCAAACCTAACTCTAACTATCTAAACTTGAATCAACATACATCACTTTAGTTACCTTTGGTCGTGTGTCATTTGGTAGAGGACTATGTATTGAATCTAGCAAAAACAAGAGAAAAAAATATACCTTGTTACCCCACGTTAAACTAATCAACAATCTCTTATTGTGGTGAGTCCTTAGAATGATCTTAAGGTGAAATCAATGATTAAATCTTGGAAGATAATAAAATTATAATAAGTAGAAGGAACTTGATTAAGAAACTCTTCAATCTATCTTACCCGTTGAAAATGTAATTTGTATACTTATGTCAATCTCTTCAAGTGAAGCCTGAGTGAAACCTTTAATATTTCTGGTTAGATTCTTAGCCCCAATGAAATCTTGATTAACAACTAATAAGATCTTAAAGATGAATCCAAGATTTAGACAATCATGTACTATTAAAATGACCGCTTGAAAAGGTAAAACATATATGTTTAAAAGCACAATGTTGTAAACAAATTGATGAAGTTAAGAGCCTTGAGAAATTAACTATCCTCCTAACAAATGAATAAGTTAATCAAGTAAATGAAGCAACCTCTTACCACCCAATAATTGGTTTACACTGTAGATTAACATTAGCAAGGTAGGGGAAATTTGTCAAAGGAAACATGAATTTCAGATTCTCCTAACATGAGTCTTCTAGGAAAAGCAAAGAATTTAAGAATACTTATAGCTAAAACATGATTCTAAAGAAACTTTTTATGGGAAGACCTTGTTTGTAAAATTGTGTATTTTGGATGAACCATTGTGTCTTAAGTGTGTGCCTCATGTTTATTTGTAACCAGTGTGGGTCCGTGTTGTGCAAAGCATGTCGTTAGCTGGTTGTATTCCCTTGAGAACTTGTGTAGTGTCGTATTATCTTCAAGCAAGTCAAAAAAATTATCTTGTATTTTATTGTGTTGTTTAGTGTGTCTGAGTTGGTGGGTGTTACACTTGGTATCAGAGCTGAGGTTCATGATCTCAAACCTCTAGGATATATTAGATGATGGTGATGATGTGTGATGATGTGATGGTGTTGCATGATGGTGGTTGATATTGGAAGAGTAATGTGGTATCAGCGTGATGTGATCCATGTCGTAATTGTGATATTCTGAATGCACATGATGTGTATGTCACTTAGTGCATTTCTTACATGTTGATGTGTTAAGGATGAGAGAAATTTTCTCTCCTTTTATCAAATTCTATGTGAGTTTGAGTGTGAAATAATTTTTGTTGTGTGTGGAAGAAATGTGATTGTTGATTCTAGATTGTTGGATCTTTGTATTTGTGATGTGGGGGTGTGTTGGTATGTGGTATAACTAGGTTGGTTGTGGTGAACTAAATTTCTTAATGATGTCATTATCATTTGTGTAGAAATATGTGTATTTCCATGTTATGATAGTTGATTGTATGTTGTAATTGTGTTCATCATATTTGTAATTCATGTGACATGTAATGATTAATGTCATAAATTTGGGACATATGGTGAGTGTATGATCCCTATTGTATAGTGATTGCACTTTGGGTGCAGCATGTGGTGATGTGGTGTGTGGTAATGATATATGAATGTAACATATGTGATATACCCTGTATATGTACCTTTATAAGTGTTATGATTAATGTGTGTGAACCACCATTATGTTAGTGATGTTGTTGCATGTTATGTTGTGAACCTTACGCTAACCGACCCGAGAGGAAATCGGTAAAAGTGTATGTTTGGAGTGAGGAAATGTGTACCATGGGCCAATATCTAGATGACCTTTAGTTCCATAGATGATGACCTGTGTTTCTTTCCTCTCTCCATATGTGGTTGTTGTATGGATACAACCTAAGTGTAGCTATGACTATGTTTAGCCTTGTCGAAGTGGTGGTGGGATGATTTAGATAGAGATGATGACAATTGTACTATTGATATGTTATTTTATGAGCTGAGGCTTAATGTTCCGAGTGCAACAACTCATTGAGTACCCCCTTGGTGGCTAGATAAGGCCACATAGTCATCGTAATGTGTTATTCTTATATATGTATTTTATTCATAAATTGAACTTTTTATGTTATTTCTGCAAGGACCATAGTTTTCTTGATTTGCCATGTTTTACATTTTGGGCATTTCCTTGGTTTTGGTACTAACATGTAGATTTTGCAATAACTATGGCTATTTGGCCATTTATTTTTCTTGGTTTTGGATCTTCTTTTAAATTTTAAGATTTTACCGCCTTGCCCAAGGCTTGTACTTTTGCCACTTGGCATTTGGATCAGATTGCTATGTTGGTTCTATTATCATGATGTGTGGAATAGGGTCATGGGATGCACCATGGAATGGTTGGACCTATGGACCCACTTCATTGTATGGGGGTACGCCCCAAGGAGTTATAGATAACTAGCGGGTTGTTGAACCACGCGTTATTATGTCACTTGGGTTAGGAGTGTTCAAACTCTATGTGTCTAGGGCCATAGGGACAACGGCCTCCTTGAGGGGAGGCATAAGAGATTTGAGGGAGGCATAAGAGTTTAAGGGAGGCATAAGAGACTTGAGGGAGGCATAAGATATTTGTGTGTATGATTGGTGTTTCAGGATATATGTTGAGTTATTGTGATGTTTTGGTGGTGGTTTTATGATGTATGTGTTACTCATGTCAGTTGGATATGTTTTGTGATGTTGTGGATATGGCATTGATGCCCTTGTTGACCCTATGTACATGTAGCTATTTTTTGAGTCATGTAAAATCTTCATATGTGGAATTGAGGAAATGTTTAGTTGTTGTAGTACTCTTTTATTTGAGTATTATATATGTCAGTCATAGATGTGTGACGTGTACTATGTTATGTGGACCGTGCATGTTCCCTTCCATAAATTGACTAATCTCTTGTGGTGTGGTACCGTCATGAAGTATGTTGTACTAGTATGCTTGTGAATCATTAGTGTTGTGTATGACCTGGTAGGGCATTGTGATAGTAGTTCATGTTGGGCACCCACAAGAATGAATAAACTAAAATTCTACAACAATGAAATTCTAAAGAACTTGAATTAAGAATAATGTTAATGGAAAGAGACTAATGAAATAATGAATAAGAGGGAACTGCCAATCTTCACAGAACCTTGAAAGTTAAAATTTAGCTAAATGTTCCCAAGGCCACCCCGTGGCCGTGCTTTTGTCTGAAATCTTAACCTTAGAGTGTACCTTCACCCATATTTGTTCCTTGTTGCTTACCATTTCTTTTTCTCTGTGTTATGTCGCATCGAGGATGATGCTTTCTTAAGGGGAGGAGAATGTAATGCCCATTCATCGCTGCTCTTTTTCTTCTTCGACGACCATGTTGCTAAGTGTTGAACGTCATTTTTTTTTTTCGAATGTTAGGATTTCACCTTGTCAGAGGATAAACAATTTTTCCCTCTTCAAGTGCTTGTTTGTGTCGGTGTCGATGATTTTTTTGTTTTGTAACATCCCTTGCGATTATCCTATTAAAGGAAAATCTTGTTCTTACTTTATCGATCTTGCTTGTTGATTGATATTAATATGATTAATTATTATCATTATTTTTCTTTTAATCGTAAAAATAATAATAATAATAAAATTAATAATAATGGTATTAATAGTATTATAAAGTAATTTTCGATTGATGATTATTTGATTTTAGTGTCAATTTTTATCAATACTATTATTAAGTATTTTAGAGATTAAAATCTATTTTATTATTTACTTTTGTAGTAGTATGAGCCTCTTTTGCGTAAAGGAAGAGTTTTTCCGTTGCGATACCATGGTCGGTTATTTCTTGTGTTGCCATCATAATGCCAATCACTAGTTCCTTCCCTTGGTCGTTTGGGCCTTGCATCTTGCTTGTCGTTAATCATTTAATTTAAAGAGAATATGATTTTTATTTATCAATTATTTTTCCTTTTAAATGTATGCTTTTATTGGATTCCCTCCATCATGTCTTTCTAGATAGTGGGTGCATGAAGGTGACTTGGAGTGGGACACCTACCTCCTATTTTTCTTTATGGCCATTCTAGCATGTTTGGCGTGAGAAGTATGGGAGACTTTATTTTATTCTTTTTTGGTAGGGGTCTTGTTTTGTAGTGGTTGAAGTGCCTTTCTCCATTGTTGGTGGTGGAAAACATTCATTGGGATGGTTTTCTCATTAATTTTTCCCTTGATTCCTACTTCATGGGACACTAGTTCTCTGACGTTATGCACTTAGACTATTCCTCTGTTTCATTATTTTATTGGGGACCTAAGCAAAAGAATGTGATGAACATGTAGCTGAAGGCAAACTAAGAGGATAGAATAGGAAAGAAAGATGAAGGTGGTGGTGGTAGGAGGCAACATAGCTAGTCTGGCATGTGCACACACACTTCATTGGGCAGGATGTAAGCATTGATTGTCCTTGAGAAGCTCTAACCTTGACATCCATTTGGAGCAGGACTTGGCCTGGATCCTCAGACATGCCAAGCTCTCGCTGAATGGGGCCTTCTTCAACAACTCATGAACACCACCCTTCCTCCCACCATGGAACAAAATCAGGAAACTGAGAGCAAGAGTAAGACCAGCCGAGTGCTAGCTAGAGATGAGAATCTCAATTTCAGGTCTGCCCACTAGTGTGTTTTGCATAGAATGTTGTATGATAAGCCGCCAAAGGATACAATGCATTGGGGTCACGAGGTTTTTTTCATTTCAGCAGAATGGGGATGGATTTAGGCATCAGGGTTGAAGTGAAGGTAATCCAGATAGGCCAAGTAGTTGAGGTGGACGGGGATTTTAATTTTGGTCTCCTCCCAGATGGATCCATGTCTCTCATTAGGAAGCATTTTTTGTGCCTCACGAACACAGGAGGATTTCATGGTGGTGGAAGGCACATCTACCTTGGCCTTGACTGTAACCTACTCATGCCATGTGGATGAGATGCATGGAGAAATTCTAGTGGGATATTTGATGGGGAGTGGCATGTATATTTCTTAAAGTTGGCCACGTGAACCTTGGGGAGTAGTTGTTGGTTGCTCAGGGATTACTAGGGTCATTTTTTTTTTGGTCTTGTTGTGCTTATCCTACAGTTGTGTCATTTCCAGACCACATCTCTTTGAGGCACTTGGCAGGTAGTTCACCTTTCCCTTGTATTACTCTCCCACGTTTTGCATGCATGTAATCCAAGGCGCTGCAACTGAAAGGTGGGATAAGCAGGTTGGATACTGATTTTTTTGGTCATTTATGGTGGGAGAGGGGTCTTAGCTCAAGCCATTTGTGCACAAATTTCTATCAGTGTCATCCTAGAGACAACTTTTCCTTTAGGGTATTGTGGATCTATGTTTTGGGGACTCCATATCTCGTAACTTTCTTGTGCCAAATTTGGTTGTGAGAAGAGTGTGGACCACCCAACAAGCTGGAGGACAAGTGGAGTGTGGGCTTGAGATGTTGTTGCAGACCCTGTTCATCTTGTGCTTGACTACGGGAGCTTAATCAGGCACGATATTCTCTATACCATTGAGTCTTATGTTGTTATTTAAATGATTCATTAAATGACCCTGCTCTTCATATAAATGTCTCGTGTGATGGTATGTTGTGTGGTTTCCACTTCCCTTGCTCTTTCATATTTTTTGGGAGGATATTAGTTTCCGGCGTTAGAAATGACTATGCTTGTTTGAAGCCTTTTATATTGTTTTCTGAGTTTTAATAAATATTAGTTGGGTCAACTTTGTTCTTAAGATTAATAAAATAAAAGAGGTGGGGGTCTGTAATGAAAATTCCTAGTTCTTTTTTATGGTCTTATGATTTGAATGTTTTATCAAACATTGTTGTTTGACTCAATTTTATAGTGCCTATTTTTGGATTCTTGTTTCGGTTCGAAATCCATCTTTCGGCTTATGTTGGGTATTTGTGAAATAGTAATTGAGTATTGTAAGTGCATTGTGTATAGGTGAATGATGTTATATTCTGTCTATCATTTTATTTTAGTTCATTTCAGGTTCTAGTTACCCTTCTCGGTCGGCTTAGTGTGTGCTTAGCTTGACTGATTTTTGAATTGAACCAAGTTGGTATTACTCTCAAACTAGGTTAGTTATTTTTGTTATTTGTAAATCCCTCAAAGAACTATTTTATTCTTCAAGCATCATGTTTGATCTTCATAATTTGGTATCAGTTCTTGTTCACCGTTTGGATATTCTTGTCTTTTGAATCATCTTTTCTCCCTTGGTGATTGTTGTATGTTTTGAGGAATGTAGTTGATCCTATGGAATGTCTCCTTGAGATGGTACTCACATCTTTGGGATAGCTTAAAATGTCGGAGTAAATACTCTTGTTCATACCTTGATTTTGTTTCACATATGTTGGAAGATGTGAGATCTACTTGATCATTATTGAGGAAGTTTTCAAATCTTAAAATTGGGATTTTGGTTTTATGCGTAAGAAAGTACTCTACGTTTTGCTCCTTAAAAATGTTTAAATTTCATTCTCCTGTAGCTTAGAGGTTGGTGTATTTGGAAATTCATTGGTTGACTGGTTATTGTGATGCTCGTTGTGATATGACCTTCTTGCTTTCATTTTAGTAGAATGGTTATGTGTTGATCAGATAGGTTTGATGTCAACTTGTTGTTGATGGGACAGATCCTTTAAAAGCTATGTATCCTATGTTGTGTTCTTGTGAATGATTGAGTAAACCTCCTGTAAGATATATAATGGTTATGTTTGGTGTTGTCAAGTTTGTTCTTTTCTTAAGGCATTCTCTTGATTAGAAGAAAGTTTTAATAGTAGGATTGTTAGGATAGGATGTGGCCCATACTGGGTCATTTGTGCATTTCATCCTTTTTCTTTTCCAATTTATTTATTCTGTACTGATATAAAATTAACTGTTATAGGCACAACATCTTAATATTATTAAGTCATTTTGTTTTAGATATTCTCATGTTGATTGATTGTTTGGGAACTTACAGTGGTATAGTGAATCTTTGGCTTGGTGAACTAACTTAAACTAATGGGGACAGATCATGTTTGAACTAATTCTCTTCTTGTAACTATTTTCTTTTGAAATGTTATCTTGTTAAAATGATGGTCATTATTGTGATATAGGTGGAATTAATTATGATGGTTTATTAACTTCTCCTATGAGAAAATGATAATCAAATAGAGTTAGTGCCTTCCTTTTAATTTATGACATTTTATCCTTTTGGACAACTCTTTAATTACTCTTGTTTTAGACACTTGGATTATTTTCATAAGCAACGGTGTTCTTCTTCTTTGAAACAGTTAGATAACAACATATTGTCTTAATGTTATAGCATTTATCATGCTCAGTTCTTACGAACTGACCCGTGCTAACAAATGTGTAGGAGGATTTCCTGAGTAGAAAAAAAAAAAAAAAAAACACGTGTAGAAAGTGGATTCCGGTTTTCTTAGGAACTGCTATTGTATGAATGCTTATTTTTGTTTTAAAACATTGGTATGGAAATTGTGGAGATTATTTAGAAGGCATTGCCTTATAATTTTGTATTGTTCTCATGTAGGTTGATGTTATCATTTGAAAGTCAATTTGAGAAATATTATTGTGAATAAGATTAAATGAACTTGTTTTGACATGCGTATCCTTTGTTATAATTTCACTTTTCGGAATATGGTTTATCCTTGAATTGTCAAACCTAACTCTAACTATCTAAACTTGAATCAACTTACATCACTTTAGTTACCTTTGGTCATGTGTCGTTTGGTAGAGGACTATGTATTGAATCTAGAAAAAACAAGAGAAACAAATATACCTTGTTACCCCACGTTAAACTAATCAACAATCTCTTATTGTGGTGAGTCCTTAGAATGATCTTAAGGTGAAATCAATGATTAAATATTGGAAGATAATAAAATTATAATAAGTAGAAGGAACTTGATTAAGAAACTCTTCAATCTATCTTACCCATTGAAAATGTAATTAGTATACTTATGTCAATCTCTTCAAGTGAAGCCTGAGTGAAACCTTTAATATTTCTAGTTAGATTCTTAGCCCCAATGAAATCTTTATTAACAACTAATAAGATCTTAAAGATGAATCCAAGATTTAGATAGTCATGTACTGTTAAAAATGACCACTTGAAAAGGTAAAACATATATGTTTAAAAGCACAATGTTGTAAACAAATTGATGAAGTTAAGAGCCTTGAGAAATTAACTATCCTCCTAACAAATGAATAAGTTAATCAAGTAAATGAAGCAACCTCTTACCACCCAATAATTGGTTTACACTGTAGATTAACATTAGCAAGGTAGGGGAAATTTTTCAAAGGAAACATGAATTTCAGATTCTCTAACATGAGTCTTCTAGGAAAAGCAAAGAATTTAAGAATACTTATAGCTAAAACATGATTCTAAAGAAAATTTCTGTGGGAAGACCTTGTTTGTAAAATTGTGTATTTTGGATGAACCAGTGTGTGCCTCAAAGTGTGGGTCCGTTGTGAAAAACATGTCGTTCATTTCCCTGATTATGAAATTATTTGACCTAAGCTGCCTAGGGAACACACATGGATTTTTCCCTTTACTGAGCCAAATTTCCTTTTATTATGAAACTCATGACTCTTTAATAGAGATCTTTAATCAAAACACCGAACTCAGATCTTTACTGAAGGATTCATTTGCATTTTTTCAATCCAAAATCCACATGTGAGTCGAGTGTGATTTGCAGGTAACTTCAATGAAGGACCAAGAGCAATATTGGGCTGACAGGACAATACCATATCGCTATATCTCCGTGAAGGAATTTGCTGATATGTATAAGAGGTTTCATGGAGGCACAAGACTCTCCATTGAATTATGTGGACCAAATGACAAGCTTACTAGCCACAAAGCATCTTTGGTATTGAGTAAATACTCGGTCCCCAAAATGGAGATCTTTAAGGCCTGCTTTGATAAAGAATGGCTTCTTCTCAAACGCAATTCCTTCATTTACATATTCAAGACTGTACAAGTAAGCCCTTACATGCAATGAGAAGCTATGTCCAATAATGAATCATTCTTGTTGTAATAGGCCTAAAGGAAGTTGTTGGTTATACAGATTATATTTGTAGCATTTGTAGTATCTACAAAGTGTTCTTTAGAACACAAATGCACCAAAGAAATGAGGAGGATACAAATTTATATCTTGGAGCCCTCTTTTTTGGCCTGATTACAAACATGTTCAATGGCATGGCTGAGCTTCCATTCACAGTTGCCAGATTACCCACATTTTTTAAAGAGCGAGACCTTTTTCTTTATCCTCCATGGGCTTTCTCCCTCTCCTCCTTGTTGTTGGGTATTCCGATCTCATTTCTGGAATCAACAGTTTGGGTGGTTGTGACTTACTATGGAATAGGATTTGCTCCTGAAGCTTCCAGGTAGGCCTGGAGATTGCATTAAGAGTGAGATCTGATGAACTCAGTACCATTCTCCATTTTAGTTTTGTTTAATAATATCTGTATGATGATTAAATTTCAGATAAGTACCAAAAATTTCCATGAGAACAGTCCAGCGGATGTCTGATACAATAAGTTTAGGATTTGGATAGTTGTGAATATGGATTATTCATAGTTTTTACTCTGAAATTCAATAGTTTTATCTACTCCTTGCATCTTTATATTTTTTTGAACTGAAGCTAGAGAGGCCTTAAGCAAGCACTGGTAGATTTTTCCTATGATTTATTTAATTCTCTAATTTTCCTATGTTTCATCTATATTACTGATATAATTCTCTCGACCCTTGTATTAAAACCCTCAACCAATTAGATTTCAACCTCAAAATAATATAATTTAATTAAAGATTTTACTATCTACTTACTCTGAATAGTCCCAATGACAATGCAGGTTTTTCCGGCAATTCCTTATCCTCTTTCTTGTACATTAGATGTCATCTTCTATGTTTATATTTTTAGCCAAACTTTGTAGAACAATGACAGTAGCCAATAGCGGAGGTGCACTCAGTTTGTTTTTTATTACCATGTTTGGCGGATTCATTATTCCAAAAGGTCTGTCATCCATCTTAGTCATTCTTCCCCATGTTCAAATTATATATCTGTTTGATCTCACCTACTTCAACAATTTATTTTCTTCACAGATGGCATTCCCAAATGGTGGATATGGGGTTACTGGTGCTCACCAGTTTTGTATGCACAAAATTCCCTTGTTTTGAATGAGATGCTTGATCCTAGATGGAATAAAGTAAGACTTACACCATAAAAAAATTGTATACATAGCAAAGTTTGTAGCAATTTAGTCACAAGACTAGCAAAACAGAATCTTAGATTTCTTAATTGGCTTACATGAATATACCTCTTCAAAGTACAGATTAATACTTGGCTCATTTCTCGAATTATTTCCTTGATCTTGAACCTATATTGCATTAAAGAGTACAATTGCTTCAGCAAACGTGGCTCTTGGTGTACTTGAGAGGCGTAACATCAACCCAGATGGATACTGGTATTGGATAGGAGTTGTTGCTTTATTGGGGTTTTCAGTGCTCTTCAACTTTTTATACACAATGTGCCTTGTATATCTAAATCGTGAGTTCACCCCAATCTTCACTCACTTTCACTTGAAAAATAGTTGGTTTTTCAACATACTGAAAATGATCTTCATCCTGAGAACCTCTTGGGAAGCATGGGGCTGTAATATCGAAGAGAAAGAAAGAGTAGCAAAAGCAAGGGACCAGGTCTAGCAAGATTATAGAGGATAAATAACCTCACTTCTTTATGTCAAGAGATATACTTAGAGGATAAAAACAATAACCAAGGAATGATTATTTACTAGAAAAAACCATTGACAATGTCCTTTTATAATGTGAACTAATTCATTGACATGTCTCCATTATGACCCATGTTGAACTCTTAAGCCCACCAAATAGGTTGATAGTTGTTTAGGTTTGTATTCACTAGTTCGGTGAACTATGAAATGATGTGTTTTCAGGTATTTAAATATGTCTCCTCTTGTCTCTAAATTACTCGGTAAGATGATGTTGAATGACTAAACATCCAAAGCATGCATTGCACCCACAAATGTTTTGCATGTTAAAGGTCAGGAAGGCTGAGACCAAGTATCTAAGATAAAGAAAAGAAATCACATAAAAGAGGCTGATTGAACTGTTACTTTACATCATGAATATTACGTTAGGGATTTCCTTAAGCATCCTTGAATATGATTGAAAGTTTTGGCATTGAACTTTCTGCAGAAAATGAAAGGAAAGGGAGTAGCGAGGATAGGGTTCAATTTGCTTCATGATGTGATGGGGAAATTCATGCGAGAATTTCTCACAAATATGATGCACTTTTGGAGAATCCTATATTTCAATGGAATTAGAATTCTAAAACTCGGAGAAAACTATACGTTCATCATTGTACAATATAGAAAACTATATGTTCAAAGCATTGTACAATATAGAAATGTCAGGTACATTTGAAAAGGCAAGCTATCTACCTGAAGAATTTCATGGATACTAATATCCAATGTGTTTGCACAGCGAGAGAAGATATCAGAAATGGTTGTGGATCATGGCTTCAAACCTGCCAACTGTATTTGCTTGAAAGGTTCCAACACGATTTCAACAAAATCATTTTCTTCATATCCCGTAATCATTGCAATCCATGAGACCACATTTCTTACAGGACATTAAGTCAAATAGGTCACATGAAATGTGCATGCTTCCCATTTTGCAGACATATCTCCCAGGGCACCTGCAACTACAACATCTACCAAAAGTCCCTTCTCCATAATGCTTCAGCAGATGTCCACACCTTGTTTCAAAGCTCCTTTTTTTTGCACAAGCTAGTAGCATGCTAGCAAAGGTGACCTTATTAAAAATTTATACCTTTTGATTGCATTTGGTGAAACAGTGGCAATGTTGCATGAGAGTTCCTATGTCTTCGTTATAATTGTGCTTAACGAAACATGTGTGCAAAGGCTATCAATGAAATGTTGATTGGGAAACACAACATTTTCCAAGAAACGAATCCTCAAATTCTCCAACAAAAAATTGTAGATTTATATTATGTGAATAACAATTGGCTTGAGAATAGAAAAAAATATTGGAACTACAGTCCTTGGGTTCCATATTTTTACACCTAAGTAGTAATCTTTAAATATTTAATTTAGAATATCAACAATAAAAATAAATGGTTTACTTTTCCACAGCTATTAAAATATACAAATTATAATTAAAATATACTAATCACTTACCAATGAAATTGTAATCCAATTAAGCCTCCCGATGTCCTCTACACGGCGTATTCTTGCTCCCCCTCAAAGTGGAGCAATCGCTAGTTAATAGAAAGATGTGTACATGACTGCCACCTACAATGCACGGGTTCCCAATCAAATGAATGTTGAAAGATTAAAAAAACATCAGTCATTAGATTTTAAAACTATCGGTGATGGGTTTTACATTTATATTCACTCATTTGTAATAGTATGTGTGGATATCCTTTTACACGTGCCATATTACATGTCAACAGGTTTACAAAATATATTTTAAGATTCATAACACAAACATGTATCTATTGTGCATGTTTAGAGTCCTAATTAGTTATTTACATGGTTGTGTAAAACCTGCAAGTTATGGTGCTCGGGTATGGGGTACTTTACCTAAGTTTATCATGGACAATGTATTTTTGGAGTTTTAAACATCATTTAACATTGAGGTTAATGAGACCTCTAGGAAGAGAGAGTAATTATACAAGTTCATTATGATTGGTTTCCTTTAGATATGCTAAAGATTTGAGATGTTTGAAATTGGATGGAAATTTTGACAGTAAATTGCTGCTAATGTCTAGGGTGTTCATATTCACAAGATTTCCAAAAGTTTGGGGAAACACTTCTAAACAACAAGAAAACTAATATATCTCTTCCAAATAGAGGAGTTCTCCAAATTCTTTGGGGAGATATGATTGTTTAGTGACAATCATATCAAGGTAGTGGAGAATTTTCAGTTTCCCTATTGATTTAGGAAAAACATAAGAAATGAAGGATGACTCATTACTTTTACTGTCACTCTCTGTTTCATTCATCTACGGTAACAAAAGTTTTTTTCAGTCAATAGATCAGCCTAACCATATGAAGAGATCAAGTAAATAGTTTACAAATTGTGCCTAGATTGCAGAGGATCTATAGGCTATAACTCCATGTACCTTTTCCACATAATTCCTCAAACACTAGGCATTTCCTGATTAAGAATAAGAGTTTGTAGGTTTACATGAAATAAATGGAAAACCTGGGTTTGGAGTGAGGTCCCGTTAAGAAGCTTCGCTAAAAAAAAATGTAGTGATGGGTTTTTTAAGCTTTTTCCATCTTGCTACACGAAGAAAATGAATCTACCATAGGTTTCTTAGGAAGTAGGG
Organism: Taxus wallichiana var. yunnanensis; assembly: GCA_018340775.1. Classification (NCBI taxonomy): domain Eukaryota; kingdom Viridiplantae; phylum Streptophyta; class Pinopsida; order Cupressales; family Taxaceae; genus Taxus; species Taxus wallichiana. The sequence continues at coordinate 259,535,873 of CM031237.1, forward strand.
CTGAAAGTTTCCTCTACTCTCTCGTTGATTCATTATGCTCACAACCTTGGAATGTAGACTTTCTTTTGGTTGTCTCTTTGACTCTACATTTTTATAATTTCTCACCTCCTCAAAAAAATTATGGAATAAATGAAACTACCTAGTACATGGAAAATGAACCTAAATTTCCTCACCAGAAGTAGGTAGCCTCTCTCCACGGGACTTTGAGTTAAGTTTTATTGATAGGGAAAGAGAAGAAAATAAATTAAAAAATAACAGTTTTGAAAAAGAGGGAAGACTGACTATCTCCTCGAGAGCCATGACATTGAGTATATCCTCCTTGTGCCACAATCTAGTACGTTTAGTAGAATCATTCCATGATTCCTCTTCAACCCTTTGTCTACCCAAGTCCCTTATTTGATTATACATGGAGAATTCACAAAAGTAGTGACCAACTTGGTCATCTCCAGTTGCATCTTCATTCTCATCCTCCATATCAGCATATGTATGCTTCCTGTATTACTATCAGTAACTTTCCTTACGATTTTAAAGACTTGTCTACACAACCCTATAACCTAGAAAACCCGAAATTAAGATAGAAATCCATGTTGTAAGCTCAATTGGTATAAGGATTTCCATTCGAAGCTTAAGTGTGATAAACAACTAGGAAATTTCTAAGAAAATTTGTTTGTGTTGAACAAAGAGTGCATCATAGCTGATTTCAGGGTTTGATAAAAATTTTCATACTCAACATTTTCAATTTTTGTCGGTGTGTCACCCAATATCGTATGTTATTTTTACCATAGTGATGCGCACCTATAATTTCAAAGGAAAGAGGAAGACCCTCTATAAGATTTTATAATTCTCTTCATCATATATTCATAGCCCTTGTAAGAACACTCTTAGAGAAGCGTACCAATTAAACAACTCAATACTTTCTTCGGCATCCAGTCCTTACATATGGTAAATAGCATCTTCTTGTCCAACCTTCAATATACACTTATCATGACTTGCGATAATGATTTTGCTATCCTCTCCATACTAATCGCCCACCGAGATCATCCAAACTATTTCTCATCGCTAAAGTCATCTAAAATGACATGTTTTCTCATGGATGTCAAACGATTTCTCGTTCTAACTTTTCCTGATCTACACTTTTCAGCTCTATTCCTACTTCAAAAAATCCCTGAAGGATATGTTGCTATAATTTTCTAAGCCCCTTTGTGGACTCCCCTGTAGTGGCTTGAACGTCGGATGCAAAAGAGGAAGCTTCAAACAGGTGATGAATCTCATTATAGAGGGCTTTCGTTAGAGTTGTTTTTCACAAAACCTCCATACCCAAAATACCAATCATCCAATCAGCTCTATTTTCGCTTATCTTAAGGATATTTTCCACCTCCTCCATCCGAGATTTGAGTCTCATAGGTTGTTTGGCCACATCTAAAAGGGTGACATTCAATGTCTTTAATGTATATAATGACCTATTTCACAAGCCTCCCCTCACACCCTGCACAAGTCCAAAAAGTGTCACATAATTTTATAAATGCATGTCACACATACCTAATGTAGTGAGCCTTTGAAAGAGAGAAATAAGGGCTTATACCCTAAGTTCATTTCAAATGCGAGACAAACCAAAGAAAGGTTGTTGTAGCGCCCATTTCACACAATGATTTCATGTTCCAATATATTTAAAATAAATCAGAGAAGAGATGGTTAAAAATGAAGAAGAGTACTTAGAGATGGTTCAAGATGGTTCGAGGCCATTTGCATAATCGACTTCCTGCAATTCCCTCGATGGTCTCTACAGCGATGGGCTTCCTTCCATCAATGATGGTTGGGAAATCTCTTAGCATTAAAATACCAAGTCCGAAAGAGTGAGAGGTAATATGGTCCCCAAGGCCGCATGGATGGTGAAGATTTATGCAATGGTCATCCATGTGTATGATCCAAATCCTAGCCATTGAAGGATGTATTATAGGTAAATGCATCTCATAGTGGAAACACCTATCGGCGTAAATATTACTTTATATGTACTTTTACTATCCAAATATACTATATTAGAATGTTATATTTAATATCAAAAATATCTATGCTAATAATAGCCTAAAATTATGGTTAGAAAAGGAAAAATGTTGTGAAAGGAAACTATTTACCATTAATATTAAAGAAATATTTCAAAGTAATAGTAGTGTTAAAATTGTGTATAACTAGAATTAGCATTATTGGGAGGAAGTTGAACATCCTTTGTAGGAATGTCATTCTAAGTAAACGGATCTACGAATAAAGGTTACGAGAAACCTACCTTTTTATTTTGGGTGTTATGTTGTAAATGAAAGAACACTATGATGACTATCTTGGTGGTAGTGATGACCACCAGAGAAGGTATAGCTATGACAATTTCATATGACAATGGGACAATTCTTCCACAAAGGATGCGTGGAGAAACATGTATATACAAGTGGAGAGACCTAACTACAAGAGTGGCTCTACCTACACCTAGTGGTGACTCGGTGGTAGATGGATTGCCTAACAATAATGGATCTAGTAGAACTCTACTCACATGGGCCATGGGGAGTTCCTCAGATATTTATAAAACTCCTATAAATATTGGAACTTAGGATCCATTTTATCAACTCCGCACTTAGATTTGAAGAAAAAAACAAATATTACAAAATAATTTATATTAATAAAAAAATGTCGAGAAATAAAATCATTATTTTAAAGATAATGACATTTTTAATTTCTTATAGTTGAAATAGAATAATCTCTCAAAAATTTATATATAAAAACTATATATCCAGAAACCAAGAGTAATCCCCAAACAATACCATTCTAAAATAAAACAATAATTTTCATATAACTTTATATAAAACTTAAATATATATGCCTACGTATATACAATTTTGAAAAAATAATAAACACTACCATTTTTATCAATATTGTCTTCATAATATTTTTTTTACTATTGTTAAATGGTTTTTTGGGAGGGACCATACCCCAATACAAAAGTGTAGAAAACCTAGATAAAGAAAAAGAACACAGAGAGAGCAGGTCTAAAAACCTAGATGTTCAACAAAGCCCAACAGATACAAACAAAAACAATAGATCTGCAGCCTAACTTGACCAACTACTTTCTCACAGGAGAAAAACAACCTAGAAATAGTAGGCCTTCAACCCAGATACAACAATGAAAGAAAAGTTAGGACAAGATTCAAGCCTTGTCGGAAATGCTTTGGTGTGATTTACTTTATTGTATCCTTTATATATTTGCTCCACCACCATCTAATTCTCCTTACCTTCTTTTGCAAATATCGGAAGAATAACTTCAAGATTCTTGATGGGAATACAACCCTCATCAAGGGGACCAACCATCTTGGTTTCAAATTCAACTGCCGGGGTAGAAGAAATATGATTTATCCCTTCTTAATCTATAAAATTAGGATGTGACTCCTTTTGTGTAAGATCGTCTGATGGGTTTGAAGAGTCATCAACCAGTCTGAATGGGGGCTAACTATAAGATGATCTAGTAAAGAATCCTTCTTGCAAGTAGGTTTTTCCTTACATTTTAGAATGCGTACAATCATCCAAGAGATGCCCAATTTGATAGGATCGTCTACATCTAGAGGCTAAACCCTCATAATCAATCCTTTGGACCCAATTCATGTCACCTATATGCAAGTTAATTTCTTCTAGAAGAGATTGGGAAATGTCAAGATCAACCAGAATCCTGACATAATTTGTATGAGTTTGACCCATGGTTTTATCATCTACTTTCACAAAATATCTTAGGGTATCTCCAATAGCAAAAAGGAAATATTTATTCCAAAGATGCAAAGGGAGTCCAGGTAAGCGAATCCATACTGGGTGAGAATCAAAAGAATATTTTAGAGGATACAAGGATGGTTACCATGGTTTGATCATGAGACCATGTTCATCCAACACCTAGTATTTTTCAAAAATTAGATCCCTATCCTCAAGGTTTTCAAAAATAGTGATAAAATAGGATTTAACATAGGGGTATAGTTCAATCTTACCCTTAATCAATTTCCTCCAACTTTGTGAGATCCAGTCGTGGAGTTGTGATAGCTTGGGCCAAAACTTTTGAAATCTATAAATGAGGCCAAGTTTGGCTAGATTCTCCTCCTCCTTAAGGACCTCTTGCAGTAAATCCTCCTCTATCTTTAGCACAAGAGGCTTCGAGCTAGTTTTAACAGCTTGTCAGCATGTCTTGTACTATCCTTTTGGTTAGAGACAACAACAAAATATTTTGTTGGAACCTCCATTCCCCAAACCCTTTTCCTCGATGTCCTACTTCCCCTGTCTAGCTATAGCCATTATATTTTGCATAGAGGGAGAGCCTTCCCTGCAAAATGCAGCCTTTTGTCTGTCTCTCTTCATATTTTTAGTAGTTCTGCTGCCACCATTTGTGGAGCCTCCAATCACAGGGTTAGGGTTCCTTTTTTCTTTGTCTTCAACAAGGAACACTTTGGTGTGGAAGGGAAAGTATTAGCTCCTCCACCATCAACCCTTCTCACGAGAAAATGCGAGGTCAATCTAAGAAATATTTTCTCCTACGGATATTTGAGCACCAAAGTGTCTCCTACGATCTTCGAACACCCTTCACCAAAGACCAATGCTTCCCCAGTTTTCCCATGGCTTCCTCCATACCCTAAGAAGCCATCACATGAGGAGTTTAGGGTTTTAGTCGGGGAATGTTGTTTAGTGTTGAGAAGATCCATTTTTCTTAATAATATTTATGTACTCACTTTGATGGGTATTATTGAAAGAAAGTGTCATCGCTTTAAAAAAATTTGACAACCAAATTGGAGCATCAAATTTGAAGCACAACTTTATATATTTATACTAAATATATGTACTATTTGTGAATAATTTTTGAGATGGTATGTTACCTAGCTTAAATTTGATAATCACCTATTGAAAACATTATTATTTAAAATGGAAACAAATCATTATATCAATTAATATAAAAGATCAAAAAAATGTATGGTTATGATTGTTGACATGTGTATACTTGAGTGTTTTCATTGATGTGAAAAGTTCATTAATGATAAAGGAGGATGGTTACATGTGTAAAAATATTCTTGGAATGATGATGTCAAGGGAAAACAAGTTGTGGCATGGATACTAGGATGAGGAAAGTGAGAATGGCTTGGCCTAGTAGACCTAATCATGAGACCTAGTCAGTATAAGTAGTAGTACATGGTGGATAGAGTTACATAATGGCTTTAGGAGCATGGTCAAGGCATGGAGAGCATGAGGAGAGTGTGTTGAGACACTCATGTGAGTCTCAGAGTGCAGGTACAAGTTTGATCATGGTTTGTAGGTGATCATCTAGTCCTAGTCTAGGTGTTTGGATGCCTAATGAAACATGAAGGTGTGTTCTAGAGTAGTGTGGGCCCATGAGGGCATGCATATGTGTGATATATGTTGTCTCAAGGGTGTTAGGTGCTTTTTAAGAACTTGTAATCAAAGGTGTGATGCTTTCTTCATTATCTAGGTCTGAACTAGACCTAATTCATAGGACCTATATATGCAAGTCCTAGTGGTTGAGAATATGAAGAGTTATTTGTGATTAGGTGATCATTGGAGAATTTGAGAGAGGTTTTCATGGTGCTATGGAAAAAATTTCAGTTTTTCCTAATGAGGATTTTACCACATATGTTTATTTTATCCTGTCGAGCTCAAGAATGCATGTTTCCTAGCTCGATATGAAATGTTTTGCATTGGTTGGCACGTGAAAAAATTTCATGGGGACATGATCCATTCAGGGATGATTTTTCATAGATCTAAAAAGGTTTCAAATGTGGAATGGAGTAAAATAACGTCTTGTGCTTTATGAATAATCCTTAAGAAGGTATGATGGTCAAAACCCTCCATAAACCCTAGTTTACTAGAGATAGAAAAAATATTCTTAGTTTTATCCTAAAATTCATTGAGTCATCAAATATGATGATTTGAGGATGGAGAGGACTCTCTTAGCTTTCAGATGGTGGTGTTTTGAGCTCATGACTATTTGTGGGGCCCACTCAAAAGTGCTTATTTCTAGGAAAGTTTAATTTTCTCTCAGATTTTTTATTAGACAAGTATGTATATATTGTTGTCCTAAGATCTTGGAGATAAATTATAGATGTTTGGATTGATTTCAGAGCTTAGTGTAGTGATTTGAGTTTTGCAAATGTCAAAAAATGAAGACTAGTTTTTAGGGCTAGAAGGTAGTCTTAACAGTATAGAGAATGGAAGTGTTTGGATACCTGCAGTCTTGGTGATGAACTTTTATGACCTATAAGTGTTGTACATTTCTCATATGATTTTTTTAATTCTTTGGTTATTCTTTACAGATCTATTTTCGTGGCATGGTTGAGGTCACAAGTTGACTTAGTTTGACTGGTTCAGGGAATAAGTGCTTTGGTCTGAAAGACCAATATTTTGGATTGTTTCATGATTCCTATCCATTAGAGGGTGAAGAGGTATGAAAAATTTTCCTATTACATGCATTTAGAAGTCTTGAAAGTGTCATAAAAAGGTGCAAGAAGGATAAGTTTACAAAATTAATTTATGGGCAATTCAAGTTTCTTGAGCGGGAGAAGTTGTTCTATTAGCTTTGAGGTTTAATCATTATGAATAAAATGATTAGAAGTGTTCTAAATTTCACTTGATTTCCATTGAGTGGTTTTATACCATAGTTGACGTGGTTTATGAATAAATTGATTTATGCTAAACCCTAATTGTAGTGTAATTGATAGAAATAATGAAGTACAATTTCTACATACACTATGAACCAATAAATTAAGAAATAAAATATGAAACCCTAAGTGTAGAGAGAGAGAGAGAGAGAGAAGGAATTATCTTGTTACACCTTTCCTAAATTTGATCGGACTAGAAAAGCTGATGACCAAAGTGGGTAGATCGTTGTCATTGTGCATCGTAAAATTTGTAACTATCGGATAAAGTCGAATATTACTATATTAGTTTTGAGTTTTACCAATTGTAATGTAGATAAAATGTATTTTACTTATTGGAGGATTGTTCCTGTCTTGTGAAATGGATCCATGAACTGTTATAATCTAGATAAAGTCATTGTATCTATCCCCAGGACATAGGTTCCTAGGAGAGGTCGAAATGCCTAGGTGTTGGAGTATGTGTTAAACTAAGGACCCAAGTCATATTTTGGGATGCTTCGTAACTATAGCCTATTATGTTCTTATCTGTGTAAGTTTTTACTTTACCTCTCGAGATTTTGTATGGGGTGATTAATTCACCCAATGTATGTCCCTCCTCATTTGGGGTGCATGTGACACTGATAGGAGCATGTCATACAAAGGAGAGGACTTGAAACTAATCTGAAGTGGATAACCTACAGGGGATGGGGATGTGCATGGTAGAAACCAAGGCACATTCAAACAAGATGGCTAGATTCATGTGTTAATAAATAGAGATAAAAAATGTAATATAGAAAAAATGTAACAAATAAAGGTTCATGAAAGATAGACTGAAAAAAGTGGGTTTCAAATATGGGACATCATTCATAATGTCATAATATAATCAAGGTTGAAGTGGAAAAAAAACAAAAAAGAAATGATCAAACAATACATAGGGCATAGACCGCAAAAAATAGTATACACGTAGAAAGAAGTGGAAAATAGTGTCAAACAAAGTGTCGAATAACATAGTGGCATATAGTCCTGCAAATAAAATATTACACATGAAGCACCCATTAGCATGTTAGAAAGATAAAAAGTATGTCAAAGCATGTATGTACTGATAGAAAGTAGTGTGTTAGTAAGAATATGAAGTAGTAAAGACTGAAACAATAAGACTCTATGATGTGTGAGAAAGTAGATTCCACCAAGATCCTTGATGGGACTAGTAAGAGGTACAATGCCAAGCATCATTGCACCATGTAAGGATCTGTAGGATGTATGCATTTACAACTAAAGACCAAGTGAACACACGTGTGTATATAGAAAATATGTTGACATACTAAGTATCCGTCTAGCATGAGAAACAAATTATTCATGTAAGTATAAGCAAGTAAGAATAAGTGCAAACCAAGATATGCAGTATCGTTTGTATGAGCAAGATGGAATGGTATGTAATGTGATTGTGCAAGGAGCAGCGTTCTCCAAATGGATGTGGATGAGTAGGAGATGAGGTCCTGTTTGAAAGTAAAAAATTTATAAAAAGATCGATGGTTTAAGTGTTTTCTCATAATGTACCAAGTCGTGAAATTGAGAAAAGTCTGTCCATGAGAACCTGATAGTAAATTTTGGGTCATTTTGTATGTATTTAGGGGCGATGCTTGACATTTTTGTCCCGCGTGTCCCAAGTTCCAAGTGCACTCAAAATTCCCGATCGCCGAAATAAAAATTGTTCCATTTTGGCCCGTGAACTTTTCGTCCCAAGTCGTCCCAAATCAAAATTGTCGTGATTTTTAGGTCATTTTCCATTTTCGGCCGAAACACCCGAACCGCGACAAGTTCGCGCTCTTTCATGTCCCAAATGTCCCAAATTTCAAAAGTTGTTCCATTTTTCGCCCTCGGAACTTTTGTCCAATGTCCCAAAGTCAAAAAGTGCGAAGTTGTTTTTTCCCAAATGTCCGACTTCGCTCTTTCATGTCCCAAGTTGTTCCATTTCAAAAAGTGCGCTCGATCGGCCTAAATCCCGGTTGTTCCATTTTCGAGCTTTTCGTCCCAAATGTCCCAAAGTCAGTGCGAGTTGTTCCATTTTCGGCCGAAACACCCGAACCGCGTACTTCGCTCTTTCATGTCCCAAATGTCCCAAGTTCAAATGGGCCTTTTGTTCCATTTTCGGCCGAAACACCCGAACCGCGTGACTTCATGCATTTTCAAATCTCCCAAATGTCCCAATCTTTTTCGGACCCATTGGAACCTTTTTCCATTCCATTTTCGGCCGATTCACCCGAACACCAACCGCATCCTTCGCATTTCGTCCCAAATGTCCCAAAATGCATTTGTGCGTCTTTCTCCTGTTTTTCCCCGAATCGGCCGAGCCGTGTGTTTCGCGCATTCACGTCTCACATGTCCCAAGTGAACCAAGTGTCATTCATGCTTAGTTTTTCCGCTCTACCCGAATATCCCTGCTTTATTCAAATTGGTGGGTATATATATTAAATGCGCATTCATCATGGCCTTCTCTCTCTAAACGGACTATATAATGGGTATTCCCCTTTACATTTTTACATTGTTTCACATGCTATCCTTGCTCCCTCGCAACCTAATTTCCTGCGCGTGTATCCCTTTTTCCGTAATTCCTTCTCGAGTTTAGGTTGCAGCTCTCTGTTGTTATCAATATGAAGATCAAGTTTCAGGAACAGGAACAAATTTCACCGCTAAGTCCGCATTGAAGAAGCTAATAAAGATTATCATACTCATATCGAGTTTGATAAAGAAATGGAGAAGTGTCTCAGATTTTGGATTCGGCCAACATTCGCGTCCCTCGTGGCAGAGAGACATAGCTGAGGCGTTAAAGAAGTTCAGGCAATGGATTTTGAAGTCAGTGGGTCCCTCTCAGTAACGAACCACCATTGTCTTCTTCTCCTTATTCTTCTCTTCTTTTCTAATTCTTTTTCTCGGATTCATTGTAAAAGGTTGAGGTATTGCGATTGGCAATCCTTAACTAATCTTTAGTTAAAAGAAGTAGTTACAAAGAGTAACTGATTTGTAAGCTATATAATGGCCTTTCCACGCCATTCTAAAAGGAGGAAGAACTTGGCATATTTTCGAAAAGTGTAAATAGATTATAAAGAAATCAATACAGAAGGACTTTTCCATTCTTTGTCTATCTGATCTCTGTTATTCCTAAGCTTTCATTTATTTTCTTTGTGAAGATCATTTGTCTCAAGTTCGTTAGTCTTACCGATTGCATACTCTTCAACTTTGCAAGCACGGTGATCTTGTATAACCAAGAAGGAACTTTGTGTCCTTGATTAATGAATCTGTGTTATGTTAAGAAACTTTGTGTTCTAAGCAGATGTTATTTACAGAACTTTGTGTCTTTAAATTCCATCTTATTTATTCGATACAAATGATCTTGTTTCAATTCACTGTGACTTCGCATACATAAAGAATTACTCTGATATCTATAATTTTGCATGTTGCCTTTCTGCTCTTTCCCGTACTCTCATTTCCTCAGTCCTTTTGTAATTGATGATCTTCATAGAAAACACTTTCGTGATATCCAAGTTTAACCAACAAATCATGTCTTGTACATTTGTAAATAAGTTCGTTTCTGAATAAGGGAACCTCTCCCATTAAAGAGGAGGGACTTCTTGTCCCCTGACTGTTGCTCTTCGTAAAGTCCTATCTGACGACCAACACAGTTTTTGGCGACTACTGGGAAAATCACATTCCAATTCTGTAATTTTTGATCATCCTTTGATCTGGCGACTCCGCATTTTACTCGAGGGAGAAGGGCCCTTGGTATTGAAGATTCTCGCCCAGATTTTGGAGCAAAGCAGGTTTTCTTTTCCTTCAACAAGAAATAGAAGAACTCGTTCGACAAGCACTCCACCTGCTCAAAATAGAATTCCTACGGTGGTACTCCTTTGAGCCAGCTAGCCCTAATCTTCGAGCTTTGATTCTTGCTGGTGTTGCAGTTCCTCTCCAAGCCATTTTTCCAAGAATGGCGGCACCATTACCATGGGGTCATCGTGTCGGGCCCCTGCTCTTCCTCAGCCTTTGCATGAGTTACCCAGAGGTAACCGGAAGAACTTCCCCAAATTCAAAGGCGATGGCAAAGTGCATCCTGATGAACACATCGCAGCCTTCATTGTTGCATGTGGAGTTCTGGGAGTCGAACATGAAGACGTCTCCGTAAGGCTGTTCGTTGAGACGTTACAAGATAATGCTGCTGATTGGTTCTACCACCTTCCGGCTAGCGCTATCACCGACTGGGACACAATGAGAACTCAGTTCGAAAACCGTTTCAAGCCGGCAGAAGATGTGCATGCTTTGCTTGCCCAAATTTCTCAGATAAAGAAAGATTCACAAGAACCCATGAGAGAATTTGTGGCCCGATTCAACAGACTGATCAACAAAATTCCTGTAAATACTCGACCTGTTGATCAAATCGAAAATGTTTCTTCTTAAATGCCCAATCGTCTGAAGTCAGTTATGCGCTGAGAAGGGCTAATCTCGCAACATTGGTGGAGGATCAAACTCTTGCTGTTAGTGTCGAGGATGATCTGATCATGTCAGGGAAGTTGAGGAGAGACCCTTCCAAATCTAAGTCTGTTGCTTCCTCCTCCTCCACTCCTGGACCTAATACTGATCCGTTAGTCCAAAAGCTTGCGAATGATCTCATTGCTATAAAGAAACAATTAGCTCAGCATGCTCCTTATGCAGATGTTCCAAGGAGGAATTTTCAGCCCAGAATCGTTTGCCTTCTTCTCAAACAAGACTAGCACTTGAAGGACCTCCTGTTAAGGTTCCTGTGAATGCAACCTGTGAAGTTGAAGAGCCAGATGATGATGAGGATAATGAAGTCTTGCGAGGAGTTTGTGGAAGAATTTGATGATGAAGCGGATGAACTTGAGGGATCTCGAGTTAATTTCTTCACCACTGAGGGCATTGATGATGGAGATGATTATGATGAAGTGGTAGCAGACATGAATAGTGAATCATTTGCTGTCATGACTCGAGAGCAGACACATCAGAGGGAGAAAGTGACGCAGCCCCCCAAGAAATCTAAGGAGCAGCCGGCAACTATCCCTGTAATTGCAAAAAGAGGATCTCCTATCCCTACTTTATCTGCACCAAAGGTGAGTCCTGTTAATCCTACTAGCAAAGTTCCTTCTTTTTCTCCTAAAGTTGATAAGCCTAGAATTTCAAATGATGATGGCCCGTCCCACTCGGGTCTTTTGATATTATTGATCATCTGAAAAAGACTAAGGTTCAAATCTCAGAAGCCGAGTATTATCAAACTCATCCCAAAGCTTTTGCCAAGATGATTCAATTTGTTAATTCCCATTCCAAGACCACCTCTAAAGGCCTTTTACCTACTCCTCTTCTTCGCACCACACCTAGTCTCTGCAGTAGCTGCCGTTGTCACCTCTCCTGGTGACAAAATTAAACCATTTTATGTAACACTTCTTATAGCTGGCCATAGGCTCAGTAATTGTGTCATAGACTCAGGAGCCTCAGATAACGTAATGCCTGCTAAAGTAGCTCATGCTTTAGGCCTGACCCTCACACGCACTTATGGATCTTGTTACTCCATGGAGAGTAAAGAAGTGCCCCTGGTCGGAAGAATTAAAGATGCACAAGTGGCTTTACGCTTGCCTTGCCGAAAAGAAAGTGTTGGCTACCATCTTAGTAGCAGATATCCCTCCTTCATACGGGATGTTGCTAAGTAGGAACTTCTGCAAAGATGTGGGTGGGGAAATCCAAATGGACTGGTCGCATGCACTCATACCTGTTAATGGACAAATGAAGAAGTTGATGCCTGAGAAGCAATCTGAGTATATTGTGCAAAAAATGGATGATCCTAAAGCACAAATACTCTATGAGGATATGGGTCATGGAAATTACATGATTATGTCCCCTGATGAAATCCAACTTCCCAGAATGTCACCTAAAGATCCTAATGGTATTTGGATTTTAGAGTTTGATGGAAGTTGTTCCTCAGCTGGTTCTGGAGCTGGTGTCCTGCTAGTGTCACCTGAAGGATGCCTACATCCTTTTTCATTTAAGTTGCAGTTCGAAAATACTAATAATACAGCAGAGTATGAGGCTCTCATTCTTGGACTGCAAGTGGCCAAAGAACAAGGTGTAAAGAATCTTCTGGCTCGTGGTGATGCAGAATTGATTGTAAAGCAAGTCAGAAACCTTTTTCAAGTAAAAAATGGAAGGTTAAAGCATTACCGGAATCAGGTTTGGGATTCCATTGAATTCCTTGATGCTTTCTCCATTGAGGCAATACCTAGGGAGAAGAACAGCAGGGCTGATTCGCTAGCAGTCTCAGGGTCACTACTGATTCCTCATCCTGACTTCTCTCAGGATAAGTTCACCATTGAGATGGTCCATCGGCCTAGTGTACCTGATAATACCAATAACTGGCAAGTTTTCAATGATGATCAACATTTGCTTTCCTTCCTGGAACTCAAGGGTAATTTCGAACAACTGTATTTTGAGGGAAGTGACAACCTACCTCGTGAGAGTGTGCCCTTTGACAAAGCAGTCACCCAAGGAAGAAACAGATCAAGATGGATGCATCAATCTCAAAGGAAACAAGATTCCTAAAGGGTTGGTGAGTTTGGAGGAACTATTTGATAAACATGACAGGTATGTGAAATCTAGAGCTTCTACTGGGCCTCAACAATCAGCTGAGTATGATAAGATTGATATTGGGAGTTCTAATGACCCTAAGCTAGTGAATATTGGAAAATGTTGCACAACAGATGAGAGGAAGAAAGCAATTGATCTTTTAAAGAGGTATAAGGATGTTCTTGCTTATTCTTATGAAGATTTGAAAGCTTTCAAACCAAAAGATATGCAGCACTCTATTCCTCTTAAGCCTGGAATTAAGCCTTTCAAGCAGAAACAGAGGCAATACAACCCCAAAATAGCTGACACCATCTTTCAGGAAATACAGAAGTTGTTGAAGGCTAAAATCATTTTTCCCATTCACCATTCAACATGGATTGCAAATATTGTGCCTGTTAGGAAGAAAAATGGTGAGATCCGCATCTGTGTTGATTTCAGGAACCTGAATCAGGCTTCTTTGAAAGATAATTATCCTTTGCCTATGATGGATCAAGTATTGCAAGCAGTAACAGGATCTGAAATGTTATCTATGCTTGATGGATTCTCTGGATATAATCAGGTAGAGGTTGATACTGTAGATCAACACAAAACAACTTTCACTACTCCTTGGGGTACCTTTGCCTACAAGAGAATGCCTTTTGGGCTTATTAATGTTGGTGCCACTTTCCAGAGAGCTATGGATCTGGCTTTTGGAAGTTTGAAAGGGAAGTGTATTGTCATATATCTTGATGACCTGACAGTATTTTCCAAGACAAGAGCGGATCATTTTGATCACCTAGAGACAGTTCTGCTAAGATGCAGAGAGCATGGAATTTCTTTGAACCCTAAAAAATCTGTCTTTTGTGTCACAGAGGGAAAACTATTAGGGCACATTGTCTCCAAGGATGGTATTAAGATTGATCCTGAACGAGTACAAGCTATCCAGCAAATTCCTCTCCCAACCAGTAAAAAGGGCGTGCACTCCTTCGGTAAGATCAATTTTTTGAGAAGATTCATCCCTGATTTTGCAGAGTTAACTTTGAATATTTCTCAGATGATGAAAGGGAAGCAAACATTTGGTTGGTCTTCTGAAGGAAAGGAATCCTTTGAGGGTATCAAGAGAGCTATCGCTAAAACTCCAGTTTTGGCCTGTCCTGATTTTAGTAAAGATTTCATCATCTATTGCTATGCTACAGATAATACCTTGGCTGTTGTCTTAACTCAAGAAGACTCTAATGAGCATGAGCTCCCAATTGCATTCATGAGCTATATTCTGAAAGATCATGAGTTAAAATACACCATGATGGAGAAGCATGCTTTTGCAGTGGTCAAAGCTGTTAAGCAGTTTCGTTTTTATATCCTCAACTCTCACTCCATGGTGTTGGTTCCAGATACAACTGTTAAGTCAATCCTCACACAACAAGAATTTGGATCCAAGAGAGGGAACTGGGTTGCTAAGGTCCAAGAGTATGACATTGACATATCAAACCGACCAAGCTGGTTCGTGGAAAAGGTCTTTGTGAGCTCATTGCTGAAGGAGCTAAGCATGAATTATTGGAGAACAAAGTTGGCCTTCCTACCGCTTTTCTTAGTTCATTTGATGAATGGTATGCCGACATCATCCCATTTTCTCACCTATGGGGAATGCCCCTCTCATTTAACTGCCAAAGAAAAGAGGACTGTTAAATTGAGGTCAGTGCAATATGTATTATGGGAAAATGCTTTGTTCAAGCGTGGCTTAGATGGGAGATTTTTGAAGTGTGTGGACAAGGAACAACAGAGAAAGTTGCTCTCAGCTTTTCATGATCAGGCATGTGGAGGGCACTATTCATCAATGGTTACAGCTCATAAGATACTCCGTGGAGGATACTACTGGCCTTCCTTGTTCAGAGATGCATCCAAGTGGGTGGATAAATGTGAGGCTTGTCAGACCTTTGTGGGAAGACCTAAATTGGCTTCTTTGCCTCTCAAGCCAGTTGTGATTGAGGAACCATTTCAACAGTGGGGTTTGGACTTCATTGGTACACTTAATCCTGCTTCTAGTGCTGGTCACACTCATGTACTAACTGCCACGGACTACTTCACCAAATGGGTGGAAGCTATTCCAGTTAAGAGCACTACTTCTGAAGTGGTATGCAGCTTCATCAAAGAGAACATCTTGGTAAGGTATGGTGTACCTAACAAGATTGTAACAGATAATGCCTCAAATTTCTCTTCAACTGAGATAATGGATTTTTGCTATGGGTATGGCATTTCTTTGGCTCACTCTTCAGATTACTACCCTCAGGGAAATGGGCAAGCAGAATCCACTAACAAAAATCTGGTGACTATTATAAGGAAGTTAGTAAATGAGTCTCAACGAAACTGGCACAAGAAGCTCTATGATGCTCTTTGGGCAGACAGGATTACACCAAAGAGAGCTATTGGAATGTCTCCTTTTCAAGTGGTATATGGAGTAGAAGCTCAATTGCCAAGAATAAGTGGGAACCGCATGGCCTTGCACCTAATGAAGGCCATGAAGATACTAGTTCAGAGATGCTTTGGACAAGAGAATTATGTACCTCACAAACTGAATGAGGACAGATTGATGGTTGCTGATAGGATATCTGTTCACCAGCAGAAGGTAAAGGTCCTGTTTGACAAGAAAGCTAGGTTCAGAGATTTCCAAGTTGGAGACACTGTGTTGTTATGGGATAAAAGGCATGAACCTCGTGGCAGCCATGGAAAGTTTGATTCCCTGTGGCTCGGACCTTTCAAGATCAGACACTTTGCTGGTGAGAATTCCTTTTATCTTGATTACATGGATGGTTCTTCTCTCCCACTTCCTTATAGTGGGCAGTATCTCAAGTTGTTCAAGTCATAGGTGATTAGGGAGTCCTTTGTATATTCTGTACAGTGTTTTTGTTTTTCTTTCCTTTTTGTTTTGGTGTGTTGTCCTCTGTATTGGTCTGCTTTTTGACTCCGTGGCCCAATGGATAAGGTACTGGTCTGCTTCCCCGAGTTTGTCTAAGTTCTTGCCTTGTCTCATTCCTTGAATTTATGCCAAGTCATCCCCAGAAGGAGCCAGTTGTTGTCCACTCAAAATTCCCTGCTCTGATGAAAGTAAAAATTTCAAAATTTTGAGTTTAAGTGTTTTCTCTAATGTACCGAAGTCGTGAAATTGAGAAAAGTCTGCAGTTTTGGGTCATTTTGTATGTATTTTGGGCCTGTCGGACATTTTTGTCCCGCGTGTCCCAAGTTCCGAAGTGCGCTCTGTTCCCCGATCGGCCGAAATCCCCGAAGTTGTTCCATTTTCGGGCCCGTCGGAACTTTTCGTCCCAACTGTCCCAAAGTCAAAAAGTGCGAGTTGTTCCATTTTCGGCCGAAACACCCGAACCGCGATTTCGCTCTCTTTCATGTCCCAAATGTCCCCCAATTTCAAAAGTGCGCTCTTCCCGATCGGCCTAAATCCCGAAGTTGAAGTCGCGTTCCATTTTCCCGGGCTCGCAAGTTGAACTTTTCGTCCCAAATGTCCCAAAGTCAATTGTGCGAAAGTTGTTCCATTTTTGGCCGAAACACCCAACCGCGTACTTCACAATTTTCGTCCCAAATGTCCCAAGTTCAAACGGGCCTTTGTTCCATTTTCTACCGAAACACCCAATCGCGACTTCAAGCGCATTTTCGTCTCAAATGTCCCAAAAATCAAGACCTATTGTAACATTTTCGGAGTTGTTTGGAACCTTTTCGGCCGATTCACCCGAACCGCGCGCTTCCTTCGCGCGTTTTCGTCCCAAATGTCCCAAAATGCATTTGTGCGTCTTCTCCCTATTTCGCCCGAATCGCCGGCCGAGCCGCGTGTTTCGCGCATTCGCGTCTCACATGTCCCAAGTGAACCAAGTGTCATTCATGCCAGTTTTTGCCACTTTACCCGAATATCCTGCTTATTCAAATTGGTGGGTATATATATTAAATGCGCATTCATGGCCTTTCTCTCTCCTAAACGGCTATATAACGGGTATTCCCCCTTTGCATTTTTCACATTGTTTCCATGCTGCCCTTGCAACCTAATTCCTGCGCGTGTATCCCTTTTCTCTGTAATTCCTTCCCAAGTTTAGGTTGCAGCTCTGTTGTTATCAATATGAAGATCAAGTTTCGGGAACAGAACAAATTTCGCCGCTCGAGTCTCCGCCATATCAAGAAGCTAATAAATAAAGATTATCATACTCATATCGAGTTTGATAAAGAAATGGAGAAGTGTCTCGGATTTTGGATTTTCAGTCTCTGCAGCCAACACGCGAGTCCTCGTGGCGGAGAGACATAGCTGAGGCGTTAAAGAAGTTCAGCAACGGATTTTGAAGTCGTGGGTCCTCTCTCAACTAATCGCCACCTGTCTTCTTCTCCTTATTCTTCTCTTCTTTTCTAATTCTTTTCTCGGATTCATTGTAATAAGTGAGGTATTGCGATTGGCAATCCTTAACTAATCTTTAGTTAAAAGAAGTAGTTACAAAGAGTAACTGATTTGTAAGTTATATAATGGCCTTTCCACGCCATTAAAAGGAGGAAGAACTTGGCATATTTTTCGAAAAGTGTAAATAGATTATAAAGAAATCAATACGAAGGACTTTTCCATTCTTTGTCTATCGATCTCTCTGTTATTCCTAAGCTTTCATTTATTTTCTTTGTGAAGATCATTTGTCTCAAGTTCGTTAGTCTTACCGATTGCATACTCTTCAACTTTGCAAGCACGGTGATCTTGTATAACCAAGAAGGAACTTTGTGTCCTTGATTAATGAATCTATGTTATGTTAAGAAACTTTGTGTTCTAAGCAGATGTTATTTACAGAACTTTGTGTCTTTAAATTCCATCTTATTTATTCGATACAAATGATCTTGTTTCAATTCACCGTGACTTTCGCATACATAAAGAATTACTCTGATATCTATAATTCTGCATGTTGCCTTTCTGCTCTTTCCCGTACTCTCATTTCCTCAGTCCTTTTGTAATTGATGATCTTCATAGAAAACACTTTCGTGATATCCAAGTTTAACCAACAAATCAAGGGAACTTAGGTCGAGGAGATGGACTAGTAGATCGATGAGAACAAGTAAGTTGTGTGTAAATATGAGAGCTAGGTGCAGAATATGTCTTAGATTTGAGAGGCCCATGGGGCCTAGATGTTATGTATAGTGAAAGGACATCCTCAAGAGGAGGTTGAGGCAACGGTGTGGATGGTGGAACACCTTTGAGAGTGACAAATTGTTTATTGTGAATGAATTTGAGACACAAGTGGTTCATGGAAAAGATAGCTTGAGTGGCGCAGAGCCAAGGAAGACCTAAGAGCATGTCACAACCTTTGATTAAAGGTGCCACAATGAATGACACAAGCATGGGAAGAGGCCCCATTGTAACTGGAAGCTAGATTTATCCATAAAATTTGGGAATTGGATATGAAATTTGAGAGAGTGGATAGTTGATAGCGATGAGGAGTGCAAGAGAGCACACACTAATAGGATTTGATGTATTGATCATGGTGTTATTCACGGTATAAGATCCAATAGAATCCTTGATGTGTATTGTATTATAAGAAAATTTAGTATGATAATCGTGATCATAGAATGTGATGAGTGGTGGACATGCATCAGTATTACCAAATATAAAATCAAGAGCCCTCGATGAAGGACGAGGCACACCATAATATGTATGATTAGATGAAGAATCAAAATATTACCTTTAATGCTTAGGAAATTGATCTTTGAATATTTTGAGCTTTTGGTTGTCATTGACGACTTGGATGCCAAAGGATCAGGGAGCTTGATTGCATTATTCTCGATAAGGTATTGAATGAGATTCCTAAGTTTGAAACATTGATCAGTTGAATTCCCAACACATTGATGATAGTCACATCTAGCATTTTTCTCATACTTGTGGCCTTTAGGGAGAGATGTATCAAGATTCAGCACTGGTGGAAGTGTAATAAGATTTCTTTCAAGAAGTTGTGGAAATAGAAGGTGTAGAGCATAAGGAAATTTTGTAAATGTACACTTTGGAGGTTTTCATTGAAGCTTTTCAGGGGTAGAAACATCGTTAATAGTAGTTTTTTCTTCATGGGTTTGGGAGATGACTTGAAAGTAGATTTTCTTTGAAACTAATTAGAAGATGAAGCATAATCATGATATTTGAGATTTCCCATAGATAAGAGTTTGCTTTCATGTAACTTAAGTGTATGGCATAATTGATCAAATGAGGGATATGTTTCAAAGATAACACTCTTGCAATGGAGATAAAATAATTTGAACAAAAATATCTTGTAATTCAAAATCCATGAGTACATTGGTCATCTTAGCTAAATTGTTCTTATAACATAATACATAGTCAACTAGATGCTCATTAGATCCTTGTTTGATTTGTGCAAGATGAAAATAGGATATATTAGAACCAATATTTATGGGAAAA
The DNA here is from genome assembly GCA_018340775.1 of Taxus wallichiana var. yunnanensis. NCBI lineage: Eukaryota > Viridiplantae > Streptophyta > Pinopsida > Cupressales > Taxaceae > Taxus > Taxus wallichiana. Next base: position 259,555,568 of record CM031237.1, read on the forward strand.
TGTTCAAGAAAAGCATCAACAAAATTTTGTAAATGATGTTACTTGAATGAAAAAGTAGATCATAGAACTAATGCATATCATAATCTTGAAGACTGTAAGGAAATATCTGAGAAAACAACGTGTGATTATCTTGCATAATCTAAACATGCCACATGAAAATATCGAGAGATAATTTTGAGGGTCACCATAGCCATTAAAGGTGGGAAACTTAGGAGTGATGAAGTTTGGAGGAAGTGGATAAGTGGAAATGATGGGTGCGAAAGGAGTGTGAAGGAGTAAGGGGGAATCAAGAGATGGAGATGTACGAAAAGTAGCTTGCTGAAGTTGACATATTTGAACTTGGAGATCGTGATAGAGAGGCTAGGTATTGGGTGCCGAGGAAGACACTTGTCACATGTGAGAATTAATAAGATGAGTAAAATGATTAGTAGGTGTAGGCATAGATATGAGATCATTAGAAGTAGGTGGAATGGTTGAATTAGGAGGTTAAGTAGCAATAGGAATAGAAGTGGTAGTGGATATAGGAATATTAAGCTCAACGAGATTGGTGGTCTCCTCACGAGTAGGGAATAAGAGGAGATCTATATCTTTCGGATGTTTAGGAAGATGAGCATTGAGATCACGAAGGTCTTCATTAGTAAAGGGTGCATAAGTTTTAGCCATGATGAAAAGATGAAAAAATACCTAGAAGCAAGGTTAGGTTCAAGCGTTGGGTTCACAAAATGATTTAACAAAAATATATTTATGTTAAACCCTAATTATAGAGTAATTGATAGAAATAATGAAGTAAAACTATTAGATACACTATGACACAAAAAATAAGAAAATAAAATATGAAACCCTAATTGCATGGGATAGAGGGAAGGACCTAGTTGATTTTTACCTTTCCTGGAACTGATCTGGACTAGGGAAATTGATGAATAAGGAGGGTAGACCATCCTCATTGTGCATTGTAAAACTGCAGGCTGCATCGGACAAAGTCGGACTAGGGTTCCTAGACTTAGTCGAGGATGCACAGGTGCCATAATTTGATACTAGGTTCCCATGACTGTGCAGGTGGTCAGAATCTAATTTTTATGGTGTCACACAAGTGTTGCTGATAGTCGTTGTTGATCACTTGTATGTCACAACTTAATCGCTGAAGTACCTATAACCTACAAAACAAATATTCACCTGTAAAACCCATAATACCACATCAAATCCAAAAAAAAGGATGCAATATGGGGATTCAGACTGACCCCGATGGTCACTCGAAAAAGTGAACTTAAGATCTGAGCATTACACTACATCTTAGAATACATGTAGTTTTGTTGATTCTATGAAAAAGTCATGCCCTACGATGCCCTTATGCAAGTACACTTGATACCGAGCTGGAGCTAGATGTGACAATGTAGATAGATGTGTGGATGGAATAATGGATTTTCCATTCCTATGCGTGTATGTAGAAAATACACTCCATTATCCTTTTAGTGAATGGAAAATAGATGCTTTGAAATTCTTTAGGAGCCTTTTGAATGCAAGCTTAGGTGATAGTAACACTTCTTAGAGCTTGGTCCTTTATTTTGGTCACATAGCTTTGTATTTATATAATTCCCTTGGTTGAATTTTGTAATTGACAACTGGAAGGTCGATCCATAAGAAAATAAGATGCAAAAAATATAAAAGAGGACCAAAAAGAGAGAGTACGATGGAAATAGGTTAGGGATTTTTAGAGGGGATGAGGGATCCTAAGAACTAGCATCCCGGTTGGGTGGTGGTGTCGAAGTCATAAAAGATAAATTAATAAAGTTATGACTTGGTTGTATGGTGTAAAAGACCAGAAAGAAGACAAGAAACAAAGAAAATAGGAAAAATATAGGTGTTAATTACTACTTCTCTCACTTAGGAATCATATGAATACTACTATACTTTTAGGACTGTAAGTACACCCCAAGTGCGTGATTTTGTGTCTACAACTTGTTAGTTGAAGGTGTCTAGAATGAGTAGGAAACAATCCTACTTAGTGGTATTATGAGATGAATGAGTGAATAAAAGTTCCATGAGCTTGTCGAGGATGTTATGAGGATGTTTTTGAGTTGTGTGAAGCCTTTGGAGACTTGAAAATGATGGATTATGACGTTGGAGTCCATGGAGTTCTCGAAGAAGGAGAAACTAGCCTTGTAGGCCTAGTTGTGCATTGTGGTTGTCTTGGTGCATTTCCGACCCATATGGGTCTTTCATGTTGATTTATATGAAGTTGTAGGTTTAATTTGATGTTGGAATGACCGACCTTTATATTCATCACTAACATAGTTATGTTTAGATATTGAGTCATGTATATAAATTATATGTATTTTCTCTGTTGAGCTATTTGACTGAAAGGAAAAGTACAAAAAAAGAGTGTATGAAGGAGGTTTAACACCATCAAGACAAAGCTAAGAGAAGTTATGAGGTGTTTAGGAGCATTGAGAAGTAGAGAAACAAGGAAAATTTACCAAGTTATCCCATGAAGAAGCAAGATTGACCGAATTAGGAGAGAGTGTACTATTAGATGGTTTTTGAGGTGTGCGAGATGAATTTTTGATCACAATATTTTGTAGGAGTAACACAAATAAGTGTTTATCATCATCAGGTGGTTGAGTGGGTGCTTTATCATTTTGGGGGGTATAATCCTCCTTGTATAGTGGGTGTTATACTAAATAGAGGTGGGTGCTCCTTGTGAAGTGGGTGCTTCATGACAAAACTGTGAGCATTATGGAGCCAAGGATCTCTCCAACAGATCCATTACCACAACGATTAAACTATCATAAAATCATTTATTATATGGAAGAAAAAATATCCATAATTATTTCTGCAAATTCCATCTGATCATTCATTAAAATGTGCCTATTAAATAGGATTTTACAAACCATGTTCAAAAAAAAATTGTTTGAACTAATTTTATACGGAAAACCAAATTTAATAGTTTGGTTTTAACAATAAACTAATAAATTTTAAAATAACCCGTAACTATCTAAATACTAAATAATTCTGCAACTCCTTAAAATGATTTTATGGATATTATTTACTAATGTAAATAATAATTACTCTAACACCCTCCCTTAAATGAATATAGGCGAGAAAAATTATGAGCCCGACTACTAACTCCGATAAGGTACGCATGTACAAATATTTAGAAAAACACTGAAAGTCATAAAATATCTGCAGTATATGCACACACACCCCCATAATGCTGAAATGAGTGGAGTGATTTCAAAGAATCTGTATGAGTGGAGAAACCAACTACTCGGACAAGGAAAAGATGACACTGGAATTCACCAGTGTAGTAGCTACTCTTCAGAAGGAGGAAAACCTCAAAACATCTTTGAAGGAGATCACACTACTACCAAAAAAAAATTTGGATAAGGAAATGTTGACCTTTGGAATTCACCAGAATAGCTACTCTTCAGAAGGAGGGGAACCTCAAAACATTTGAAGGAGACTGTCACCTACCAAAAACAAGTCCGAAAATACAAATACAAAATCTCTCAAGAAGATGGCTTTGGTGGTGATGGAGTAATCCAACAACTGAAATAGTGAAATAGTGCCCAAAGAATTAGAGCACAAACACATGAAGGTGAACAAGGATAAAGTAGAAAACCCCCATGGAACTTTATAACTCAGTGTGATTACAAAATAATCCCATAAAAAAAACACCAAATGATGCATAGAACAAGAATGCAATCAATCTGTAGAAGACACCATCTAAAAAACATGAGAGTCACTTTCCAAAAAACATTTCCAAGAACCCAAAGCTCAAACAAAGAGAGATAAAAGGGTAGGAGGAGCTATGCATAGATGAAGAATCTTAATAGTGGAGGAGCCATGCCAATAAAGCCCTCATTGCAAAGAATGTTTTTGACACCGCAAAAAAATGATCAGATATCCACCCATATGAAAGAGAATGGTGGATGTGTTTAGTGGCTTCATTGCAAATGTAGAACAAGTAGGAAAGAAATAGTGTTTTCCTATGAGGGGTTCTAACCACCTGCTAGACCGGAGCTCATCCTCCATTTTCGACACATGAAAGGAAATATGCTTCCACAAAGAGAATGTGCTCCCAAATATATTGCTGAAGGATGCTCCAAAAAATGAGTAAAATATGACATCTCTAAATTACAAGAAAAATGGAACCAATAGATTGGGAATAAAAATAGGAACTTTTGAAAAAACAGTTCTCAATTTTGAGCTACTATGCAAAATTTATAAGTGTTTTAATTTTCTCACAAATAGGCTCTATTTAATTAAAAACTGCTCCCAGATTAAAAAAACTAATCAAAACAGAGGTCATGGTGGTCATGTGACCACTTGTTGGAACTGGGAGGAAATGAGGATTTCAAATATGGTCTCGGTTTACAAACAACCCACCCAAAACATATTAATAGGCCAGAAAACAGTTTATTACCCCCAAAAATCAAATATTTTGGCAATACTATAGTGCAGATTTAATAAATTAAAAAAGTAGCTATAGTTTTATTTTTTTAATAGACAATGAGAGAGGACTGTAAGCAGCAAATAAAAAAACTATAGTATTTTGCAAATAATTAAAAAACAGCCAATCAGGAATGGTTGTTCATTTTGCAAATTTAACAAAAAAAGACTCACGGCAAGCAAATTCACGCAACAGTCTTCACGGCAATATTTATCTCCTCCCTTCACATGGCTTGGAAACCCTAATAGGTGTGATACTACAACTAAAAAGCAGACCAATTTCTTTGGCTTTGTAAGAATATTCAAGTGCATAAGGCAGAGAATAAAGCCAAAAAAAGCTTTTAATAAAAAAATTCTTATGGTTGCGTGAGAGGAAGCAACAGGGAGAAGACTTAGAGGGATAGCCGTGGGAGAATGGAGCCACATACCAGTGCAAAGGAGGCTACAAAAAATAGTTGGTCGTGGCAAATCTAGGTGCCTTAATAAATTCTATGTACCTTGGGATATGATAATATAATATATATGGGTTGATGGATATGTTGACATGTGGCACACATCCCCTTAGTTATATGTATGGGTTCACATGGCATATGATAATATAATGTATATGGGTTGATGGAGATTCCAACATGTGGCACACATCCCCTTAGTTAGTTATATGGGCTCACATAGGAATTAATTATATTGGGTAATGGGTCGGCCTACATTGGGATTAGGTGTTACCCATCCTATTTAAAGGATGTGAGTATCATTATGAGGAGGTCATGGATGTATGATTTGAGTCTTCTACTTGGTAGAGATCTATTGGAGGTGTCCCCCTCGAAGTGGATTCCCATCTTGGGATATTGTGGAGTTACTCCTTCCTTAAGGAGCATTGTATGGTGTTGCCCTACCTTAAGGGTATTATTCTAAATATATTGCATATTAGGGCATCTTGGCCCCCATATATCTGGTGTTGTGTTATCTTCTACAATTTATTGATTTATTATATGCAAGGTTCTTATCAATAAATTAGGCCAAAAATATTATCCTTTCTAAGTGACTCGAGACAAAGACCGCCGCTAAAAATGATGCTTTACATTGAGTAATGGCTGCATGGAGTTGCTCTGATACCATGAAAAAATTGTGAGCATTTTGGAGCCAATGATCTCTCCAACAAATCCATTACCACAACGATTAAACTATCATAAAATCATTTATTATCTGGAAGAAAACTTTATACAAAATTGTTTCTGTAAATTTTGTCTGATCATTCATTAAAATGTGCCTATTAAATAGGCTTTTACAAACCATGTTCAAACAAAATTTGTTTGAACTAATTTTATACGGGAAACCAAATTTAATAATTTTTTTAACAATAAACCAATAAATTGTAAAATAACCCATAACTATCTAAATACTAAATAATTCCACAACTCCCTAAAACGAGTTTACGGATATTATTTACTAATGTAAATAATAATTACTCTAACACTTCACTAAACAAATCTTGTGTGATGTGTCATATTCATGCAAGTATTTTGGGTTCCTTAATATAATAAAAACTTTTAGTGGGTTTTCTTCAACTTGAGGGTTTCCCACTTCACATCTTGTGTTCTTGTGTACTCTCTTGGTTCATACTTTAAGTAAATGGATGTTTCATGTTGTTAAGCTCACATTAATGTGTGGTTGAATGATTAATGGTTTGTCAAAAGTTAAATGCAATTGGTTTAAATGTTTGAAGGATTGATTCAACCCCAGTCCAATGTGCTTCCAACAATGATAAAATGTAGCTAGTTGCGATCTAAGGCATATTCTCTATGATGGAAAAACTTACAAATTAATAGCAAAAAAAAGTTAACAATAAAATCCAAAAATATTAGGAATATATTTTAAAACACAACATAAAAGACTCAAGAAAAAACACAAAATACACTAGGAGGCAAAGGACCATCCTTTAGATGGAGGGCTCTAAAATCAAATATTATGTGCATAATTATCCATGGTTTAAAAAATCAAGAGTAAAATTAAAAACCCGTAAAGTAATATTAAATAAATGTAAAAAACACCCTAAGTTAAATATGGGTATGGAATGTTTAAAATAAAATTTAAACATAATGGAGAGTGAGGTCTTTGCCCTCTAACGACCAAAAATTTAAATTTAATTTGTCATGGTGTTGTCTTGGAGGGCTTGAGAGTTGTCGGATGGCTGCAACGCATTTTGAGATGCTTGTTTTTGGTGATATTTTCAAAGATCTTATATCTGAGGGACCCGATGTATCAAATAATGAGAAATATAAAACCAACGGGTATTATAAAGAAGTTCCTACGGTTTCCCCTCTGAAGATTGATGGACAAACTGAGGTGGGTTACAAGAAAATTTTCCCCGCACGTACCAAGCTAGGAATGTGGGTGGGTTTGTTCAAAAATATTCAAGTCAGAATGTGGACCCCATTGGTACTGGAGCTCCCTTGGTCCCCTTTATTTTTCAAGCTCCAAGGATGAAAAAGGAATCCATCACATCAATATACTTGAGATCTACCTCAATAGAAATTCAAAAGAATCAAATGGTGCTAATAGGTAAGTTTCGGGACCTAGACCCAATATTGATGTTGTTAGGAGATGGGATTTAAGAAAATGGAACCCTCTTGGGGATGTGTTGGTATCCTCCATGGCCAATGGATTTTTCTTTTTTAAGTTTTCTCTTCAAGAAGACATTGATGTTGTGATTTTGGGTGGACCTTGGTGCTTGGGTAATATGGGTCTATTTGTAAAATGTTGGTACCCTGGATTTGACCCATTTAAGGAAAATATCAACACCATACCTTTATGGTGTAGGCTCCCTGGTTTCCCAATGCAGTTCTGGGATGATGAGATTTTATTAAACATTGCAAGATTGATTGGATCTCCCATTGGGACTAGATAATGCTACAAGAAATCGATCGCAGTTGGCCTATGCAAGGTTTTGTGTCTCTTTTGATATGGAACATGAGCTCCTCAATCATATCATTCTTCAAACATGGCTTGGACCTTTGAACCAGGATGTAATCTATGAATATTTTTAGGTGAAGTTCTTTAAATGTCAAAAAATGGTTCATTTCACCAAGAAATGTCCAGATCTCATGGTCCTTGTTGGAGGTAATAAAAATGAAAAAATGGCTCAGACACAGAATGCAAATCAACCAAAAAAGGGCCCTTTCAAACAAACCTAGGAGAAGGTATTCAAAACTCATGTTAAGAAACAACCAATTTGAAGGACTCTCTAGGTTCCTAAAACTCTGATCAAGAAAGTAGATCTTAACAAAGGATTGACTATTACAGTGGAGTGAGGTGAATTTTTTTTTTAGTTAGGAAAAAAACTTATGGATCTCAACCTAAAGGTAGATGAGGAGATTCAAACAGTAAAGGTCTCCCTTCAACAGTGTTGCATAGGCCAAATTGATAAGCTGGGATTGACTTCAATTCAAGAAGAAATTTCTATCCCTCAGGTCATCCTAGAGGTTGTGACTCAACATTGCATCCCTACAGTTGAAGTAGTAATGGCAGCTGTGTTTCCAGTGAAATATGAAATTTCCATTGAAGAAACTACCAAGGATAACAACTCAGTTTAGGATCCTATTTATCCTAATATTGGTGGAAAAATTAAACTCCTCTCTCTAGAGAGGATTCTTCTGTAAAAAGTTTAGAATCAAGTCACCTCAACCTCCCAAAGTAAATAAGATCAGCCCCTGTGCATACTCTGCCCAACAGTGTTTCAACAATTGTAAATTCTCCTTCACCTCCCTTAAAGAGAATCATTGAAGGAATGCAAAAGTCCCCTAGCCCAAATAAGGAAGAGGGGGAACTCACACCTGCTAAGAGAAGCATTATGAAGGATCACACTAATACTCACTCCCCGAGTATAATTTGGTTAATAACAAAAAGAGAAAATCTAAAGGTTATGAAAATATACCAGATGTCTTGTTTTTTATAAGAAAAAGTCTTTAGGAAACTAGATAGCTTCCAGTTCTAGGGTGACTAGATATTCTATAAGGCAAGCAAATACAAGGGGAAAATACTACAAAGGGTAGGCCCACCAAAAATGATCAAAGAAAAAAGAGATCAATAAGGCACTGACAGATGGTACTCAGTTTTCTTTGGACCATCTGGTTCATTCTTCCCCCCGCATCTTTAAATGAATATAGTTTCTTGGAATATCAGAGGCCTTAATGGAATTGGTAAGCAATGTACTCTTAAAGATCTAAGGAAGACCTGTAATCCCACTATTATGGCCATTCAGAAACCAAAATGAGCATTGAAGCATTAAATTTTTGATGTAAAAAAGTTTGGAAAAAAGTTGATTGGGTGGCTGTTAACTCAAAAGGAGCCCCAGGTGGTATGGTTGTATTTTGGGATCCTAACAAGTTATCGGGTAAAATAACTCTTTCCACTCATTCCCATCTTGCTCTTACTTTCCACACTCTTGACAACAAGTATAGCTAGATTTTTTGGTTATATATGCCCCTAACACGTTACATGGTAGAAGACAACTTTAGAAGGATATTCAAAGCTTCTAAAATAGTTGTTCTAGTTGGAAATGGCTTCTCATGGGTGATTTTAAAAAATTCTATCCATTAGAGAAAAGAGACGAGGCTCTACTGATCATACAACTGGTATGGATGAATTAGTTGATTTTATTTCTCATTCCAATCTCTTTGATTTAGAACTCCATGGGAAGCCTTACAGTTGGTCCAATAAGAGACTTGGAGACAACCTTATTCAATTTCTTCTTGACATGAGCACTCATCTCAGCTGAGTGGATCTTAAGCCAAGATTTTTCATCTCTCCTCTCTTCCCAGGATTAGCTTAGACCACAATCCCATTGTACTAAACATGTTGAATAATGAGAGACATGCGCATCCATATTTTAAATTTGAAAAAATGTGGCTCGATCATTTGGATATCCATGAAATAATTAAGGAGTGGTGGGATTTATAGGTAGAAGGGACAACCCAATTTAGATTTGTGTAAAAATCAAAAACATTAAAAGAAAAGTTAGGACTTAGAACAAGAAAGTTTTTGGTGATATCTTCACTCGAGAAAAATTTGATCAAAGAGGAAATTGAAACATTGGAAATGAAAGTTACATCATTTAGAATGAATCAAGAAGACTATGCTCATGAAAAATATCTTCTGGTGAATTTCCATACTATTTGCACAAGAGAAGAATCCTTCTGGAGACAAAATCCAGAGCAGTGTGGCTTAAAGAAGGAGATAAAAACACAAAAAATTTTCATATGACAACTCTCAAGCACATGGCCCACAATAGGATTTCCGAAGTCACAATGAAAATGTCAATACCACTACTAATTTAAATGGTATTAAAAAGGAAAGCTGTTAAGTTTTACATAAACCTATTAAATGACACTCCCTCCTTATCAACCAAAGCAAAAATATTCTTTTGGACTCGTTATCAATATTTTACCCCAGGAGAAATATTGGATAAGCCACTGACCCCTTACAGAAAGAACCAAAGAAATTACATTTGAATCTTGCAAATAGGTTGCAGGGGAGTCTCAGATAATGGAAGTGGCGGGGCCTATGAAAGATCAAACGACCTCTGTGTAGAAGAATTTCAAAAAATGGCTCTATCAATCAAATTTGTGACTTAAATCCATTAAAGCAGATTATAGGAAGGCTCGAAATAAAAAGCGGGGTTGGTCAAAGGGGAGGAGATAGTGTCAAAGAGGCCAAAGGTTCAAAGAGAAAAGGCAGCGAAGGTTTGAGGCCTTTGGGCTCTAGAAAAGTTCAGAATGAGTCCAAAATCGACTAAGTATGGAGGAGACAAGCAGACGCACGCCAAGTGTCAAGACGGCGCATCTCCAAATTTGAATCCAAAGAGGTAGGATCAAACAAGCACTAGGACCCCACGTGTCCCATGCCCAAAACAAGCGAGAGTCAAAGCTAAAATTCAAACGGTGGACAAGGCGGGCCTCAAAAAGGCTAAGTATAGAAGTTCCGCAGAAGATGCCATGTGTCAGCCCAGAGCGTCCCCAAGGGTAAATCCAAAAGTGGAGACTCAAATGAGCATCAGCTCACCACGTAGTCCAAGGTGCCAAAAGGTAAGAGGGAGGTTGTTGAAAAGTCCAAAGACACGTGGAAGCTTCAAGTGTCAACCCGACACTCCTTCAAAGGAAAATTTTGATCGGGCTTTTAAGTGAGCGCAGAGCCTCCACGTGTCCAGGCCTCAAAATGGGGACAGATTCGGGTTGAATAGTGAATTCTTTATGGCAAGCCAATAGAAGGTGATAAGTGTCCAAGCGACGCTAACTCAAAAGCAGAGTTAAGGGGAGGTTTCCAAGCAAGCGCAAGGATGTCACGAGTCCCCAGGTTAGAAATATGACCCCACCGAGCAAAGGACTTAGCCAAAAAACATTAGGAAACCACGTGTCAGCCCCACGCCATTCCAAAAGAAAAATATAGAGGCCGACCTTAGATATGTGCCACCCTCCACGTGTCCCATTTTAAAAAGGGGTCCATTTTTAACTAGTTTTGCCGCCTTTTTATATGGACTTGATACAAATTTCAAAGGGGCATATATTTCAACTTGAGGCTCAAAATATAGCCAACGGCACCGTTTAAAATATCTCGGCCTCATCTACGCCATGAAGATTTAAAATTTTAAGTTTGGGGAGGTTAGGTGGGAGAAAATGGAGAAACACTTTTGGGCCATTAATGCAAGATCTATTTTTCCAACAACCAGATCAGATTCAATCTAATCCGTCGTTTCCACCTCCTTCGAGGCAATCGAACAAGAAATTGATACAGTCAAGACATATTTGGGGGTAGATTTTGTAGGATGCATTAATAGCGGTGGTTAAACTTTGAACTATTTTTCCCGCTTCTCTCTCTCTTTCTCCCTTGTGTAGAATCTATAAAAGGTGGTCGAGACTCATTGTAAAGGGTTGGACATTCTTCTATTTTGTAGGCTCCCTATCTTTTCTCAGCAAAGGGTTTCATGGAGTTCGAGACCTTCCATTTAAAATTGAAACACATTTTCTTCCTTTCCGGCCATTTTAAATGCATTGTATCGATCTCTGAGCAATAATACATGTTTGTGACTGATTCAAGATCCTTTTTGTCTCCATTGCTCTCATCCGGGATTCTATTACAAATTTGGTTTTCTCGTGCTTGATTATTGTATGCATTTCATTGGTTTGTGTCTATCAAAAAACTAATGTTCATCATTCCTTGGTGCATCACCTTGTAGCTTAGTTTTGATTTCTTGTATTCCTTTTATCCCCGTATCTTGGTAAAACTTAGATTAGGTTTAGGAATAGGTATTTTTAAGTATTCATGCATGCACCTAAACAAAGGAATAGGAACCAGCCTTAACCTAGAGAGTTTTCCCACTTTGTAAAGTCCCAAACTTTTAGGAAAAATCAATGTTATGCGCAGGTCACACCAAATGCCAAGTTTGAAACACCAAATTTGAGATGTCATTTGGGGTGCTATGATTTTGCACTAACAATTTTGGCACACCAGTGGGACCAAGAAGTCTCCATCTTTATTATAGTAAGATTGATGTGCACTTGTTGTGATTATAGCTTTTAAGAAGCTTTTAAGAACTGAACATCGATGACTCCAAAGGAACAGATTCCACTAGTTTTTGAGTCCAAGTTTCCCAAGTTCATGAGAAGGATATAAACAAGGTCAAGAACTGAGAAGAGGGACAGTTTGTACACCTACACTTGTCTCCATACAGAAGGAGAAGAGGAAGAAGAGCCTAGAGGTCTCTATCTCCACCAAACAGACCCTTATCAACACCTCCTCCTAGTAGGCCATTCTTTCAATCAAGAAGGGTGCTCAAGCCGATCAGATGGCATGTCAAATCCTTATATAAATTTCACTTTGGCAGCAACCCACTCGCTCGAATGCACAAAATCCAGTCCCTGGTGGCAAGCATTAAAGAGCATCCCATATTTCACTAGAGAAAACCAAACTTCTCCTGGTGACCACATTCAAGACATTACAAATGTCTGTACAATCCATGAGATCACTGAGATGGACATTACGGTCAAGTTTCTAGCCTCTTCACTCAAGGTTAAAGCTTCACAATGGTTAAGGAGCCTAGCAGCAAGCTCTATTCAAACTTAGGACCATCTTTGCAGAGCTCTTCATGACTAGTTTGGAGAAAAAGGAGATAACATATCCTTGTTGGAGCAATCGACAACAATCAAGACACTCGAACAAGTAGTTGGCATGATTTCAACCTTATATTTCATGCACTGGGCATGATTCCGGTGGCGGTAAAGCCCACTGAAGGATCCTTCTTATACTTTCTTAGAGCTTTAATTTTTATATTACTTTAATGTTTCATCAATGGGAGGTACAACCTTACTTGCAGCTTATAGCCTTTCCATAGAGCTAATAATTGTTTCATCGAAGCTGGAAAACTTGCTCCCAGGCCATCCATGCCTCTATACCCCGAATTAGGAAACCCAAGTACCAGCAAAACACCCACATTAGCTCCTATACCTACTCTCAGGATTCAAAGTTTAGTTGAACCCTCCACCTCATCATCTAACACCTCAAAGGAGATTCAGGAAGTTATGAAACAACTTCAAAACTTGGGGAATGAGTTAGTAACCATCGAATATAGTAGGATCGAGTTCTAGGCCATATCGGCCTCAGGATCGGATCAAGCTAGACCCATGTATCAATAAAATAGACCACCCGGCTCCAGTTGTAAATCATATTCAACATCAAGGAAAACCTCAAGCTACTATACCTTTCAAGTGTCATATGATCTAAACATAGCCTTAACATCAAGGGCATTGGTTCCAACACAAAATAACATGGCAAAAGAATATGATTGGTGTTTCCCATGCAATCACCACATAATCAATCAATGTTCTTCAATGGTACACTAAATCAGACTTTGATGGTGCAAACCATTAGTGTGTTACAAGAACCTAGCCAAGAAGAAAATCAACAAAGAAGGAGCTTAGCAAGAGGGACCTCAAAGTGAAACTATCCTTTGTGGAATGAATTAGGCTCCTCAAAGTATAGCTGCCAATACATGGTCCAAGAAGAGAAATATTGGAGAAGGAAATTCACCAAAATCAGGTAATCCTCAATCCTCCATTGCTCCACAAGGTATTGGCATCCAAAATACAACTCCCAATATGCAGAGCCAATCCAAGCCACCTTCCAAATCCACTCAGGCACCGGTTGTAACAACCCATGTGCAAGAGAAAAATGTGCCAGGGAAGGGGAAGCAGAAGGATAGCTCATTTAATATCATTGAGCAAATGAAGAAGACAAGTGTGAACATTTCACTATGGGAGTCATTGGCCATTCCAAAGAGCAGAGGATCTATTGCAGACTGCTATGGCCAATTGGTCAAGCTCAAATCAACCCCCTAACCAATAAGAGAAAGTTCTTACCAATACAACTCAACCTAGGGGAAACCATCAAGAGAAACAAGGTAAGAACCTGAGACCTCCTCCATTCTATGTTTCATTAATCATTGGGGACAAATTGGTGCATAATTGCATGATTGATTTAGGGAAAGTAGTTACAGAATTCCCAAACAAATAGATAATCAACTGGATCTCCAAGATGAAGTCATCTCTAGAGGGGTAGTACAATTGGATGGGACAGCGGTGATAATTTTTGGAGTCATTAAGGATATGAACCTCACTCTGCTTGCCTTCCCCAATCTGAGCGTATTACAGAACATATCAGTCATAGAATTTCCACTACATTTTGCATTGTGTTTGTCAGGGACTTCACCGCCAAACTTGGAGGCTATTTGTCTGACTGTCACGACGGTCACATATGCTTTTAAAACAAGGTATGGAGTGAAGGCCACAATCAGATTTGAGCCCATATCAGATTATCACATTGAGTCTTATGTGCCTATCCCAATCAATGAAAATTATTCATCTTTTGATTAGGATAAACTCCTAAATAGTTGTGAAGTTGATACCAAGGTGGGGTGTATCCTAGTCCCGACTCTCGACGAATGGGAAGTCAAAAGACATGCTTTTGACTCCTATAAGGAGATGGAAGAATCTGAGCAAGGATTCTATTTCTGCATGAGGAGAATCATCCTCTTCCGACATCATTAAAGCTGGAACACAAGGATGAAAATAAAGTATATAAATTGTTCTTTAATTGCTCAAGAAGTAGGCAAGGAGCTAGAGGAGGAGCTATGATTGTGTCACCCCAAGGTATGAAATACTACTCAGCTTTCCGTTTCAATTTTCCCTGTTCAAAAATACGAGTAGAATATGAGGCTTTGGTTCATGGATTGCATTAGGATAGAAGATGAGGAATCAAGAACTTGCAAGTGTTTAGTGATAGTGAACTAGTTTCCAATCAAGTCAAAGGAAAAAATGTTGTCAAAAATGACCTACTCAAAAGCTACAAGAATAGGGTATGGGATCTCATTGAGGATTTTGAGGCCTTCAACATTGTTTCCATACCCTGAAAAGGAGAACGAAACTCATTGCTGATAGGATCGCAGCGTATTAAAGCAACATTTGATGTGTTTAAAGACATCAAGAGGGACAAAGGACAGCCACATATCCATGTGATTGTGAGGATAATAGTGCCATATAACAACACATGCTGGCAGGTGTTTGAGAATGATCAGCAGATCATCAATTTTTTGCAAGAGGAAGTTGAATTCTCAACTAGGAATCAAGACAAATTAGAGAAGCAATATGGAGATCAAGTAGTGCAATTGCATACAAACAAGCTTCCTAAAGGTTTGGTGACATTATAATCTATCTTCAATCCTAATGATCAGTTTCAAAAGAGAAGGCTAACATACAGATCAAAGGAGAATATTCAGAGTCAATTCTAGTTGGAAAAGGAAAAACACTTCAAATTGGTAAAGTGGCCACCGAGCAAGAAAGGTATGAATTCATGCAACTTTTCCAAGAGTTTCCAAATGTATTTTCTTGGAGCTATGAAGACCTAAGAGGGTTCAATCCAAGCTATCACATCACACAATTGAACTAGATCCAGCTTGTTAAGCCCATCGGGAAAAGAGAGACCATTCAATCCACACATTGAACCTCTGATGAAGAAAGAGCTAAACAAGATGATAGAGGAAAGTATCATATTTCCAATCGAACACTCAAGATGGGTTGCAAACTTGGTCCCAAATCGGGAAGAAGAATGGAGAGATTATGTTGTGTGTATACTTTCAAGACTTGAACATAACATCCCTCAAATAACACTACACACTCCCTCAATGGAGAAAATTTTGCAAGTGGTGTCTAGATCAAAGAGATTATCCCTCCTAGATGGCTACTTAGGGTTTAACCAAATAATGGTGAACAAATATGATCAGTTTAAAATGGATTTCACCACCAAATGGGGCACCTATGCTTACTGAGAAAAATGCCATTTAAATTGTCTAATGTTGGAGCCACTTTCCAAAGGGCAATGGATATGGCATTCAAAGGGTTGATCAATAAACTAGTATTGATATATCTAGATGACATCACCGTGTTATCCAAGAATGCAAAGTGGATCACCCTTTTCACCTAAGACATGTATTTCGAGATGTAAGAACTTCAGTGTATCATTAAACCCTAAAAATGCATATTTTTGGCCCATGAGGGTAGGCTTCTAGGTCATATTGTGTCAAAGGATGGTTTAGCAATTGACCCAGAGAGAGTTGAAGGAATAAGAGCATTGTCATTTCCAAGCCATAAGAAATCTCTTCAAATATTCTTAGGAAAAATCAATTTTGTCCCGCAGTTTGTAACAAACTTTGCTTCCTCTTGTCAAGCCAATAACATTGATGTTGAATAACAGCTTGGCACTTAGGTGGAAAAATGAAGGAAAAGCAAGCTTTTAGGCCATTAAAGAAGCTATAGCACTAGCCCCAACTCTCGTAAATCGATACTTCTCTAAGGATTTCATACTATATGCCTTTGGTGGCACAGACACAATTTTTGCAATCCTAGTACAACGTGAGTAACAAAGAGGGTATAGAGCAGCCAATTTCCTTCTTCATCTAGTAAGTCCTGGCAGATTGTGAAGTGAGATATTGCTTCATCGAAAAGCACATCCTTATAGTGATCATAGGGTTAAAGAAGTTTAAACATCTGGTTTCAAACAATAAAATCCAATTGTTAGTCTCCCATGCAAGAATTAAAGACTTCCTTCTCAGCAAGGATCTGAATGAAAAACGTGTAGGATGGATCACTCGTGTCATGGAGTATGACATTGAGATCAAGGTTACTAAGCTGGTCCGTGGGAAGGGATTGTGTGAACAACTAGCCTTGAGTCAACAAGATGAAGCAAGCGGTGAAAAGGAAGTTGTTTTTGTCTCCTGTAGAATAGTCAAGAGGAAGAAAATGATGATGTTCCCACTCCTTGTTGGACTCAGAACATGGTGCACTTCCTTCAAATAGGCCTGTGTCCTTCCAGAAATGAGTAAAAAAATGAGACACTTAGACTACAGGCCATCCCATACGTGCTTATTGATGGCGTCTTGTTCAAAAGGGACATCAATGGCATTATGTTAAGATGCATTGGGACATCGATCGAGTGAGAGAGTGTTACAAGAGTTCCATGATGAAGCAAAAGTGGAGGCCATTTTTCTCCACGAGTGATAGCGCTCAAGATCATGAAGGCGGGTTATTATTGGCCCAGGGGGTTTAGTGAATGCTATACATGGATAAAAAGTGCAAGAACTATGTGTTCTTTAGAGGTAAAGAAAGTCTAAAAACACTTCCTTTGTGCCCAATTTCGAGTTGACCACCGTTCATGTAATGGGGATTGGACTTCATTGGGGTCATCAATCCAAATTCAAGCCAAGGCCACAAATGGATTATGATGAAATGCAGACTATTTCACCAAGTGGGTGAGCTAGTGGCACTCAAATAAGCTAATGAGTCTAGCATACTAGATTTCTATGAAGGGATAGTGACTAGATTTGGAGTGCCAACCACCATTATATCAGACAATGCATTAGCATTCATAGGTTCCAAAATCACTGGATGGGTTGTTAGGAACAAGATTTACTTGAGCACTTCATCAAATTATTACCCTCAGGGTAATGGCCAAGCAGAGTCCACAAACAAGACCTGCTAAGGATTGTCGAGAATAACTCTTGATGAAAATTAGAGAACTTGGCACATGAAACTCAAATCAGCCTTATGGGTGATAGGAAAACACCCAATAGGTCTACAGAAGCTCTCCATTCAAAATTGTCTATGGGAAAGAAGGTGTTTCCTATATCACTTGAGTTTCCAGCATTGGAACTCATGAAACAAGCGGAGATGTCGATTTTGAACCAATGGAGGCCAGTATGCAAAACTAATGAAATTGGAAGAAACCAAAGAGCATGCACTTCAAACAATGGAGAAGGATCGGGTCTCAATCAAGATATGCTTTAACAATAAAGAAAAATAAGGACTTTTCAAGAAGGATACCTAGTTTTGAAATGATATGTAGATCGGGAAAAGCTAAGAAAACACTCCAAATTTGATGCCATCTGGAGTGGCCCTTACATGATCACAGAGTGCAAGAATAGCAATGCCTTCCAGCTGACTAAATTGGATGGTGAAAAATTGTAGATCCCAAGTAAATGGGATCCATCTCAAAAATTTCTACTTGAATGGGAAGTTTCCACCCCTGTAAATATTAGCATAGGATTTTATTTCCCTAAGTGCGTATGCACATTGTTTTGTTGTAGTGTAGTTTTGTTTCCCTAAGTGTTGTGGCACAGGTTCTTTGTTGCTCCAGGTTGCGTCGTTACACAGTCCAACATGCCTTCAAGTGGACGTGTTATTCCTTTCATTGTTCACAACAGGAAATTCATGGTTACCCGTATAGTTTCCATCTTCAAAAGAAAACAAATGCAGAGCAACTAAAATCCATCTTTGAAACAGTCCATTCAGGGATAGAGAAAGCCCCAGGTCAAATCAAATTTATACTCTCAGAAACCATTATCTCGAGTTTTCTTATGAAAATTGAGACTGTAGATGGTCGGGCTCATGGATCAGAGGTAGGATCAATACTAGGCCATCATTCTTGACTCCATACCCAATGGACCTAACAAGGCAACATTGGTCCTCTCATCTAGCAGGTAGATACCCCGTCGAGTCGCCAAAACTGTTATCCATATTTTTCCCCGGTAAAATATTGGATCAGCCATGACCCCGCACAGAAAGAACAGAGAAATCACGTTTGAATCCTACAAACGAGTTACGGGAGACTCTACAATGGAAGTGGCGGGGCTGCAAAGATCAAAACACCCTACACGTAAGAATTTCAAAAATGGCTCTGTCAAGCGAATCTGTGCCTTAAATCCATTAAACATTACAGTGCAGGATCACAAATGAAATAACAAGGTCGAAAGAAGGAGACAATGTCAAAGAGGCCGAGGTTCAAAGAGAAAATTCGGCGAAGGTTTGAGGCCTTCGGCCCTGGAACAATTCAAAATGAGTCTAAAATCGACTAAGTATGGAGTAGACAATGGACGTTGTCAAGTGTCTAAACAACGCATCTCCAAATTCAAATCTAAAGAGGGAGGCTCAAACAAGTGCCAAGACCCCACGTGTCCCGAGCCCAAAATGGAAGCAGAGCAAAGCTAAAAGTTAAACGGCAGACAGGCGGGCCTCAAAAAGGATAAGTATAAAAGCGCCACGAAGCCTCACACATCGGCTCGGTGTGTCCCCCCAATTGTAATTCCAAAATCAAAGACTCAAATGAGCATCAGCTCGCCACGTAGTCCAAGGTCCCAAAATGTAAGAGAGAGGTCATTAAAAAGTCTAAAGACCTCATCGAAGCTTCCAACTGTCAACTCGATGCTCTTTCAAAGGAAAATCCCTGATCGGGCTTTTAAGTGAGCATGAGCATCCTCACGTCTAGTCTCAAATAGGGGAATATAGTTGGGTTGAATAGTCAATGCATTGTGATAGGTCGTGGAAGGTGCCAAGTGTCCAAGCAACACTAATTCAAAAGTATAATTAAGGGGAGGTTTCAAGCAAACGCAAGGCCACCGCGTGTCCCATCGAAATATGACCTCGTCGAGCAAAGGACTTAGCCAAAAAAAATAAGGAAACCACATGTTAGCCCCACGCCATTCCAAAAGCAAAATATAAAGGTCGCCCTTAGACATGCACCAGCCCTTCACGTGTCTCCTTTTAAAAAGGGGCTTGTTTTCAAACTAGCTTTCTCACCTTTTTGTATAGACCCAATACAAATTTCAAAGGGGCATAACTTTCGACTCGAGGCTCAACATCCAGCAAATATGGCACCGTTGAAAATATCTCGGCCTCATCTATGCCATGATGATCTGAAAATTTAAGTTTGGGGAGGTTAGGTGGGAGAAAATGGAGAAACACCTTGTGCCATTAATACAAGATCTATTTTTCCCAATAACTAGATCGGATTCAATCGGGTCCACTGCTTCCACCTCCTTTGAGGCACCGAACAAGAAATTGATATAGTCAAGACAGATTTGGGGGTAGATTTTGTAGGATGCATTAATAGCAAGTGGTTGAACTTCAAAAAATTATTACCACTTCTCTCTATTTCTCCCTTCTGTGTAGAATCTATAAAAGAAGGTTCGAGACTCATTATAAAGGTTAGACATTCTTCTATTTTGGTAGACTCCCCCCTGTCTTTCTAGTAAAGGGTTTCATGGAGTTCAAACCTTCCATTAAAAATTGCAACACATTTTCTACCTTCGCCCATTTGTAATACATTGTATTGATCTGCAGAGCAATAATATGTGTTTGTGATTGATTTTAGATCCTTTCTTGTCTCCATTGCTCTCATCCGGTCTTCCATTACAAATATGCTTATCTCGTGCGTAATTATTATATGCATTTTTTTGGTTTGTGTCTATCAGCAAAACTAATGTTCATCATTCATTTGGTGCATCACTTTGTAGCTTAGTTTTGATTTCTTATATTTGTTTTATCCTGTCTCCTTGGTAAACCTTAGATTAGGTTTAGGAATGGGTCTTTTGTAAGTTTTCACACATGCACCTAAACAAAGGAATCGGAACCAACCTTAACCCGGAGAGTTTTGCCACTTTACAAAGTCCCACACTTTTATGAAAACTCTATGTTATGCAGGTCACACCAAATGCCAAGTTTGAAACACCAAATTTGAGATGTCATTTGGGGGTGTTGTGATTCTCGCACTAACAGACTCTATTCCTAATAATCTTGTGAAGCCCGAAGAATTCAACATTCTCATTCTCGGAAACTAGCCAATATGGAAGAGCTTCAAAAGAATTTTTCAATGGATGGAGACAAATCCTCAAGGCCCTGATGGTTTTTATGCTTTTTTCTATTAAAAATACAAGGAAATCAAGTCTTTATTGATCTCCTAAAAGCGCCAATGAATTTTTTTAGGACAGGTAGGCTTCTGAAAGAAATTAATAAAATTTTATTTTCCTTGTTCCTAAAAATATTGGAGCCAAAGATTTAAAACAGTTTAGACCTATTAGTCTTATTAATGTCATATATAAGATATTTGCTAAAGTTATTGCTTCTAGAATTCAACCACTGCTCCCTTACATCATTTTTTCAGCCAACAAGGATTTGTGAAGGGCAAAGCTTATTCAGGATGGAGTAGTTATGGTTCATGAAACCATACTGTAGAGGAAAATTTGTGTTAGTGTGCAAACATGATATGATTATACAATCAAACCAACACAAAATCTAACACAACTAATCCACTACCTCTCGATTGAGCAAGATGGAAAGAAGGGGAAAACAATTTACTTGTACTTACCTACAAGTAGAATTCTCCTCCTTTGTTGTTTTGGATTTTCTCCTTTGATTTTCTTTCTTGGATGAATGCAATGGATGCTTCAGAATTTTGGACAAATTTGAGAAACACCTCCCCTTGATCAATGGCTTAATTGAGCTCAATAGATTGCTAAGAAGATAGCTTGGATTACTAGATAGCATATACTTACAAATTTCTAAGGTGATTGCCATGGAGGGTGACACCTCTATTTATAGTTGGAGGAGTAGATATGGATGGCTAAGATATTTCCATGATGGATTAGATCAATGGTTGAAAATTGATGATAGGGGACGTTATAGAAAATTATAGATTTTATTACAATCCTCTATTGAATTTAAAATTAAATAGAATAGTGTATTTTTAATTTGAATATTTGAAAAAAAGAAGGAAGAATGAAGAGATTTCTAAAATTAGAAGCCTCTAGATTTGGGGGCTCATTTAAGTTGGGATTAAGTGAGATTAATTGTATTTAGTGGAGTGATTAGATGGAGAGGCTAGGTATAGAATAGGTATAGGGTAGATGGTAGGTGGGTGAGTATTTTTAAATTGATGGAAAATAGTTAATCGTGATAACTTAGTATAGTGAATGAAATATCAATAATGTATTAATATTTATAAGGGTATGAATGATATTTTATACATGTGGAATGTATTTGGGTATGTGTGTGTGTGTGTATAATAATTAATTATTATAAGTTTAATGGCTATTGTGGAATGGATAAATTATTTGTTAAATAATCATGTCGACATTTTACATGTCTACACATATATTCAATGGAAAAAATTAAGAAGGAAGACATGGTTTTAAAGTTGGATATGAACAAATCCTTTGACAGGGTGTCATGGGTCTTCCTAGATAAAGTGATGGAGAAATTTGGTTTTGATGTCCATTTGAGAAAAATCATTTATACTTGCATTTCTTCCTCCATATTCTCTGTAATTGTTAATGGTACCCCTGTGGGTTTCTTTCCAAGAAGTCAAGGCATCTCGGCAAGAAGATCCAATCTCTCCCATTCTATTCATTATCATGGTAGATAGTCTTAGCCACACCATAACAAGAGTTGTTTCCCTAGGTTTTCTGCATGGATTTAAGCCCACGTCTCTAGAGATTACGGTCTCTCATTAGCAATATTCAAATGACATTATTCTCCTTCTTATTTCTTCTATTCTTGAAGCCAAAATGATGAAGCATATCCTTCAGCTCTATGAAGAAGCTTCAGGAAAACAAATTAATTTTGATAAAATCTTTCTTTACTTATTTAACACTCCTCAATTGCTCAAATTTTGGGATGTGATATCAAATCCTTACCTACCACTTACCTTGGTCTTCTCGCTTGGTACTAACAAGGTGCACATGAGTGTTTGGAATGATTTTCTTGATAGGTTTCAAAGAAAGCTTGTTGGTCGAAAGGGCGCCACCCTTTCTAGTGTGGGAAAAATCTTCTTATCAAAATCACAATTCAAAACATTCCAATTTATATCATGTATCTCTTCTTCATTCCTACGGTAGTTACAGAGAAAATTGAGAGAATTTGGAAAAAAATATTTGGACAGGTACAGAAGAGAAAAATAGAATTCACCTAGTTACATGGGATAAGGCTTGTAACAGGAAAACATAGGAGGTATTGGAATAAAAAAGATAAAGAATATGAATGCAACTCTTGTTTCAAAAATGGGATGGAGATTAATCAAGGAGGAGAATCCATGGATCAGACCTTATCAAAGTCAAATATCTAAATCAAGGTAATGTGTAATATTTCTTCAACAATGCTACTCATCCCAATGGTTCAAACTTTTGGAACAATCTGGTTAAGATAAGAAAAGACCTTGTTTTAGGTTGTAAATGGATTCTTGGTACTAGGGAAAACATTAATTTTTGGAATGATAGGTGGGCTGATTTTAGTAATCTAAATAATAATGAGCAATGGGAACAACTTAAAAGTAACCATACCGCATCTCTGGGATAGGAAGTCAATGGATATATTCAAAATACGAAGGTAGATTACATTGGAGAAATCTTGAGTCTATTCTCCCAGATCAAAAGGATTTTCTAGTGGACCTACAAAAATTCTCAGACATATTATTACTAGTCAAATTCAAGCCAAGGATGAATTTATATGGTCTCATTCTTTTGATGGAAACTACATGGTGAGATCATGTTATCAATTATATGTTAATGAACCCACTTGCAACTTTCCTTGGAGCAAGATTTGGTTCAAATAAATCACCCCGAAAATAAACCAATTCCTATGGATGGTCCTGAATAAAGGAAATTTAACCATTGATAATATTATCAAAAGGTGATCCACCATGCCAAATAGATTTTACCTCTGCAAAAAGATAATGAAACCATGTGGCATCTCCTTTTTCCCTACCCAGTTGTTGGTGCTCTTTGGAAGCTCATCTTCAACAGGTTTGGTATTATTTGGTGTTTCCCGAATGACATTATGCAAGCCTATATTTAGTGGCATCATCCTTTTAAACATTATCTTCTCCATAGAATTTCAAGACTCATATTCACATACTATCTAGATAATTTGGAAGGCTCGAAACTCCCTTATCTTTAGAGATACCAACAAAGCTATCAAAATAATTCTGAATGAAATTATAGTTACAACAAAAGAAAACATCCTAAATTTTAAAAACCCCAAAAAAATCTCAAATTATCTTAAATAAGAGGAGATATTTTTAAAGGCCTCAACATTAATGTTCAACATATTTCAACTTTTGTACCTAGCATTGACAGATATCTTGTTCAGTGGATTCTTCCAAAAGATGGTTGGCATAAGTTAAACTTTGATGGTTCCTCTAAAGGAAACCCAAGGGCAATAGGTGGTGGTGGTCTCATTAGAAACCAATAAGGTCATCTAATTGCTGCTTATCTTTGGTCCCATGGGTAAGCAATCCAATCACTTTTTTGAGGCCCTAGCTACTCTCTAGGGAATCAGATTGGCTAGGATGCTCAAAGTTAACAATCTCATTATGGAGGGGGATTCTATGAATATCATTAACAATCTCTCTAGAATCCAAACACCCAATAGGACCATTAGTGATTTCATTAATGAAGCTACTATACTTTGCAATGGTCTTAATATAATGTTTCAACATGTGTATAGGGAGGGTAATAATGTCACAGATGCTCTTGCTAATGTAGGCATTCATATAAATAATTATAGTGAGTGGCATGATATCAAGGACCTCCCCTGTGTAGCTCATTCCATCATCATTAATGAAGCTACCGCCCATCCCATCATTTCTCCTTAAGCGACAAATTTTACACATGTGGAACTCCCCTCCTAGGTACTTGAAGAAAATCGATTTCAATCATTTTTATTTCCTCCAAACCTCGATCCTTGAGGGATTTTATCACAATAAACAGGTTTGGAGAAAGGCATCAGGTTTCATTAGAAAAGTAGTTCAATATCCTAGTTGTTGAATTGATGTAAGAAGTATTACTGCTGATAGTGATGTTAGAAAGTTGATATATGTTGATTTTCATGATATGGATTTCCTACTGACACATTATGTTTTGGGATGTTTTGAGTAGAATTGTAATCTCATGGATGTTATGTTTAGATTTTGACATATTGATGGAAAATAGAATTGTTAAATGTTGAATGATGAACATTGATTTTATATGCATATGTTCTCGATGTTGTTAATACATTGCCAAAGGCAAAGAGGTATTTTGTTGTGTGTAGGAATTTTATCACAAACATCGAAGGGGATAGGGACCAACCACGGAAGGATGTCGAGCATTGAGCAACGAGGCCAAATTGACAACTTGTGTAATGTTGTTTTGTGTGTGTGTTTTGCATGTCTTGTTTGGAAGTCTCCCATGGGGGTGATTTCACATATGTGGCCATGGGGTGAATTGTGTCCCTTTCTTTAATTTTTGTATGTGTTTATTTATGTTTTGTGTATTTAAAATTTGGAAAATTTGTCACTTTATTAACATGTGTAAATGTGTGTTTATTAGACTTAACCCTTCTTGTTTTGTTTAACCAAATTAGAGATGTGACAAATAGTGATGATGAGATCTTGTAGTCCTTGTGTAAGTAAAATTTATGTTGATTTGGGAGTGTTTTACTCCACCCCAAGTTCAAAATTCGGATTTTGACTTGGGGGCACTTTTGGAGACTTGTGGGACAAGAAAGACTTGTCCCATGCCTCTTAATTTGACCCAACAACCTTACCTATGGGTTGGGAAGCTTAATTTTGACTTCTTTGTCCATTTTTGAGTGTAAGAGAAGGAAAATCATTGCACTTTCTTTCTAATCCAATTTATTATGTCCCTTGAAAGCATGGTGTGCAAGTTTGAGCCATGTGGGTTGTCATAGTCCTTGCTTGTGCATTGATGTTTCTTGGTCTTGGTGTGTTTGACTTGAGTGTGGGGATGGGGGATGATGAAGTGGCATCCTACATGGAGCCACCTCATCATCCTCACTTCCCATTTCTATTTATTGTGATTTTTGGTTGGAATGGGGTTACTTGCTCATTTTGCTTCTTGTGCACTTTTGGATTTTGGAGCTTTTGGAGTGCTTGGAAATTGCTTGGCTTGGATTTGAAGAGGCTTGTGAAGTTTTTCTTGGATCTTGATGGAGAGGTAGGCTCTCCACCTTTTATTATTATGTTATTTTGTTTGTTGTAAGCAATGTTGTGCTTGTTAAAAGTATTTTTGTCTTGTGATGGTGTTTGTGTGGGTTGGTTGAGTAGTTGGCCTTAGTTGGGTGTGTGAGAAGGGCTTATGGGACCATTGGGGAGGGAAAAGGGAGTTTATGTGAGGCATGAAAATTGGTGGGAGTGTGAATGGGAGTCTTACCTATGGGGAGAGAAAAGGATTCATGGATTTGTTGCATGTTGCAAGGGAGAGATAAGGATTTGTGTGATTATTTTGTGCACTTGGAGGCTTAGGGTAAGACTCCCACTTCACTTGGGAGGCATAAGGAGGTGGTCTCCCATAACCCTTTCTCTATTTGGTTTGATCCTCAAACCTTTTTTTGTTTTGTGAAATTGTAATCTTGTGGATTATGTTGTCATGTTTGAGTTGAATGCCTTGAGTTTGTATGCCTTGTATGTGTTTGTTGTGAAGCCACCTTGTTCAAGTTGTCATTGTTTGCTCAATGCTCCTCATGGTTCCTTGGTTGGGCTTGGGGGCCATTAAGGGAATGGCTTCTTCCCTTAATGGATTTAAGGTTGGGTGGAGAGCGTTGCCTACTCCCCCTTCCTTTTTTTTTGATCCCATTGTGAAGTTGAAGAAAGCCAAAGTTGGAGCTACCTTTGTGGAGAGGACATACTATTTTGAAGACTTGAAAGTTGGTTGTGGATAGCCTTGTTGTGATTTATTTTCAAATTCATACTTCCCACTTTGAGTGGATGCATTGTAAAATTGTAAGTTGTGATAAAGTTGTTGTATCTCTTGGAAATTATTTATCTTGTAAACTCTTTAAGAGTGTGTGGATTGAGAAAATTTACAATTTCAAATGTATTAGTTTGGGAAAAGAAATTATCAAGTTTTACTTTTCTTTTGGTTAAAGAAAAAAATTGAATAGTTGAAATGGATATGTTTCATTTTTAATTTAAAATTTTTCATTTTCTCAAATATTGATATACTTTCATTTCAAAAAAAAAAATTATTGTAAAATGATAGACTTCATTTTGAAAGAAAAAGTATTTTGTTAAATTAATTTGATTTGAAATGAATGATTTTTTTTTTTTTTAAAAAAAAAAATTGAAAGGGCCTAATTTTTTTATTTATATAAATGTATTATTAAATAGTTGAAGGAAATAGTTAGTTAAAATCATAAGATTGAATGAAAAACTTTTCTTCCTTATTATCACTTTTTATAGAAGTTTGTAAGAAAATTTTCTTTTAAAATTAATTTTAACTTTAGGTGGAATTTTAAAAATTTTAAAAGTTTTACTAACAACCAATTTCTTACTTAAATAATAATATTGATTAAAATTATAAGGAAATGTTTTTATTTCTTTTTTCTAATTAATTAAATTATTTTAATTTTAAATCCAAAAAAAAAAAATAGGAAATTTTTTATAATTGATATTATTAATATTATTAATATATATATATTAATATATATACCAATACTATAAATATATATATATAATAATAATAATATATATATATATATATATATATATAATATATATATATATATATATATATATATATATTTATTATTATTATTATATTATTATAATAATATATTATATTATTAATAATAATATATATTATATATATTATAAAAATTAATGTTAAATATTATTAATAATAAAATAAATAAGTTATGTATGTGTGTATGTGTGTGTGTGTGTGTGGTGTATTTGTATAAATGGGAAATAGGTTAGGGGGCATGCCCCCCCACCCCACCTTTATATATATATATATTAATAATGGGGGGGTAGGGGGTGGGGTACATACCTCCCCCCCCACCCCAACTATATATGGGGTGGGGGTGGGGCCGATGTACCCCCTGTATAATCTACCACTTATACATAAGTATTTTATGTATATATATATATATATTATACAAACTTTATATATATATATACAATATATATTGTTATATATATATGTTTATATATTGTGTATTTAAATATATATATACATATTTATATATTTATATATTTGTTTATGCATATATATTATACATATATATATTATATACACACACATATATATTATTATATATATATATATATACACACATATATATATATATATATATATATATATATACACACATATGTATATATGTATATATACACATATGTGTGTGTATATGTATATATGTATATATATATAATATATGTAAAAATGTATAAATGTAATATATATATATTTAGAATATTCAAATAGAAAATAAATGTAAAACTACCCAAAAAAATAGAATGGGAAAATGAAAATAATACCCAAATGGGTATTCTTTTAAATATGTTTATAACAAAATGGAAAATTTACAACCCTTGAATAGGGTAGAATAGAATAGAAAAAAAAAATAAAATAAAATGGATTTGGGATGTGTATATCCATCCCAAGCTTTAACCTCCTCTCATCCATGGCTTCCTCCTCTTCCATCTTCCCTTAACCTACAAAACCAAGAAATGAGAGAAATGAGAAAAAGAAAAGGATAAAAGCCTTCCTTAAGGATTTTTAGGGTTGTTTTGAAATCCTCTCATCCAATGGTCCATATTGGTTTTCATCCAAGGGCCAAGATTGTCCCCTACAATAGTTAGGTGGGGGTAGGTGAGGTGATCATTTGATCACATGGGTCTCCTTTTGAATGGGGCCACTAGTGTGTTTTGAAAGTAATTAATTTATTGTCTTTTTATCCTTGAATTAAATTAAATAAACTCTACCCTTATTAGTTTAGTTTACTTTTACAATGGAGAATTAAATAATTAGCTTGGTGTAAATGAAAGGGTTATTTTGACTTGGACTTTAATTATTTAATTTTACATGACCTTAGAAACCTAGGTATTAAATTTATTTAGGATCATTTGAATGAAGTATGTTAAACCTAATCATAGATTAAATCAATTATTTTATTTAAATATTATTATTTAATTAATTTTGTGATGATCATTTATTAACCTAGGGATTAGCTTAACGTTGCATTCATCCTTTTAAAAAAAAAATTATTCCATAATTTTTCTAGTATAATCTATGTTTGGTTTTGGGTTTTGTGTGTGTAAAATTTTGTGGGTGTTACATTTGGTATCAGAGCCATGGGTTCAACGCTTGGACCCGGGCACACCACCTAAAAACATGAAAAAAAAAAAATAAACCTAGCACAACTTTAAACCTAGTACACACAACTATGCATGATGTTTTGAAACATAGAAATTTTAGAAAACTGAAAACAAAAGCTTAGATGATTATAAACTAACTCTCACCTTGGTCATGGGAGGTGTGGACCAGACGAGGGTTCCTACACATGTGGACCTAGATCTACCACCCCTAGATCAGGCAGTAGCCACTATCCTACCTCAGATATTGTAGATGTTACAGAGGTTAATGTTGTTATATGTGGAGGATCGATAGGAGGGTGACCTAGTAGGTAGGACAGGAGCCATCAGTGGAGGCTCATGTGCCTTCACGTCACATAGTGCAGAGGAGAGGGAAGATAACTCCCATGTGGAGTCAATTAGACATGAGTCACCTCCTAGAGAGCTCAGAGATCGAGATGTGATGCACAGAGATAGGTCTAGGAGCCCTAGGCCGAGAGTTGATCATGCAGAGGCCTAGAGGGTGACAAGTCATCTGTAGTGGAGCACATTAGAGAGATACTCAAGTTGCACCCACCTCATTTTTTGGAGACAAGTATGGATTTAGGATGAGGCATGGTTGGTTAGCTTGAGCGGATGCTTCAAGCTATGCCCTTGTTCTAGCAACATGAAAGCTTGTGTTTCCATCCACCTTCTGAGAGAGATGGAGCAGAGTATGGTGGAGGACTGAGGAGCAGAAGCTCCATGTAGATTCTGAGACAGTCACTTGGGAGCTCTTTGAGGAGCGTTTTAGGAGTAGATATATTTCAGGAGGTTCATTCAAGTACAGATTGATGAGTTCCATGATCTGTGACAGGCCTCCATGATGGTAGCAGAGTATGAGGGATGGTTCTTGGATCTACTTCAAGTATGTAGATTATATGCAGGATGAGCAAGTTCGAGTTCATAGGTTCATCAGGGCCTGAACTTGGACTTGGGTGGGGAAGTGCATTCATTTCCACAGACATTCAGAGGCCATGGAGAAGGCCTATATTATAGAGGAAACCAAGGGGAAGACATCAGCAGAGCACGTGATAGAGTGAGGAGTCGCATACAATAGCTGTAGGATAGTAGATCGAGGGGATCAACTCCTCCTCCTCATGGTGGACACACCTCACATAATCTTCCTTCTATCCTCCTCCACCTCCTCACAAAAAAACAGACTGACAACCCTTTCGACCTCCACCTCCACAACATCATGATGCTAGAGAGGGCGTAGTATGGGACCTCTAGCTAGGGGTCCAACATAGACACAAGCTCCACCTCAAGCATAGTCGGTAGTAGGAGCACATCCACCAAGCACCCATAGAGATCTATGGCTAGATCATCAGGTCCTTAACATGTACTATTGGGCCACCTGGAGGACTATCTTGCATAGTGGAGAGGACCAGCACTTGTTATGGATGCGGTGTGCATGGACATCATTGGAGAGAGTGCCCTCAGAACCCTATTAATCAGGGTAAGGCACCTATTTTTGAGCCTATTATTGGTGACATGGCTAGGAGCCACAGGATATATGTAGTGGTCGAGAACCGTGCAGGAAGAGCACCAAGGCATATGATGATAGAGACCATATGTAGCATTGGTGGTATTTCTATCCCTATTTTATTTGACTCAGCTCATCAGATTCTTTCATTTCACCATCTTTAGTAGAGCATTGCAGATGCTAGTGGTAGTTAGGTAGGGCCTTAGTTGGGACGTCGAGATGGCTTCTGGAGCCAAGATCTCAGTTGAATCCTTAGTCAAGGAGTGTGTAGTGGACCTAGGACCCTTTACCACTACTTGGATCTTTGTATCCTTCCTTGGGTTTATGGAGTTATTTTGGGTATGGATTGGTTGTCTGCACACAGAGCCAGAGTTGATTGCTACAAGTAAGATTATATCTTGTGCAGATGATTTGGGTGTGGAGTTCAGTGATAGTTGGAGTCAGGAGACCCATCTCTATTCGCACTATTTCCACTATGCAGCTAAAGTGGTGTGTGCGATGGGGTTGTTTGTATGCTATCATAAAGTTAGTGATAGGTCAGAGGATGAGGCTAGTGGACCTTCACTCGATGATCACCCCATTTGCAGGAGTTTTCGGATGTGTTTCCTAGTGAGCTATCAAGGATGCCTCCCCATGTGAGATAGATTTTCACATTGATTTGGTTTCTGGAGAGCGGAACCTATCTCATGCGCTCCTTATAGGATGACCACACCGAGCTATGTGAGCTCAAGTTGCAGCTTGAGGGCCTTCTTGAGAAAGGCCTAATCCATCCTAGTGTATCCCCTTGGGGTGCACTAGTGATTTTTGTGAAGAAGAAGGATGGATCCTTACATTTGTGTGTGGACTATCGTCAACCTGAACAAAGTAACGATCAAGAATCATTACCCCCTTCCTCGCATCGATGATTTGTTTGATCAGATGAAGGGGCCAAAATATTTTCTAAGATAGATCTTAAGTCAAGATACCATCATTGAGGATCACAGAGGCATAGATATCCACAAGTTAGCTTTCCACATGAGATATGGCCACTATGAGTTCACAGTGGTTCCATTTGGTCTTACGAACACCCCTGCAATGTTCATGAGTTTGATGAACAAGGTGTTTAGGACCTTTTTAGATCATTTTTTACTTGTGTTCCTTGATGACATCTTGATCTTCTCACGTACATGCATGAGGAGCACGAGGAGCACCTTCTGGTTTTGTAGTGTCTTGTGAGCAAAAACTTTATGGGAACCTAGAGAAGTGTGTGTTATTTTAGTCAAAGGTGCATTATTTGGGTCACATCATTTCTGGGGAAGGTATCATAGTCGATCCTTCCAAGATTAGAGCCATTATGGATTGGCCAACACCTACTAGTGTGACCGAGGTGCATAGTTTCATGGGGTTGGTAGGATACTACAAGAGATTTGTTTAGGACTTCTCTGGTTGCACACCCCATCACTTCCCTTCAAAGTAGAAAGGGAAGAAGTTCATCTGGTCAGATAGATGTGAGAAGGCCTTTAGGAAACTAAAGGAATGCCTTATGACAACACACCTATTCTTGTAGTGCCAGGTCCTCAGGGTGAGTTCTTCATTTGCACAGATGCTTCTTTGGTAGGGATTAGGAGGTGTGTTGATGCAGGAGGGCCATGTTGTTTCTTTTGAGTCTCAAAACTCAAGGATTATGAGCTCAATTATCTGACTCATGACCTTGATCTTGCAGCATTGTTCATGCCTTGGTTTGATGGAGACACTTTCTTCTTGGTTGGAGATTTATACTCAGGACTGATCACTTGAGACCCCTTGAGGGGAAGTTTGAAGGTTTCTCATTAGATGTATATGGTCTTCTCACATAGAGGTCGGATATATGTTTCTAGAAATGGAGGTTTGAGACAGATATCTTGATAAGCTCATTGTGTACCTTATTTAGACCATCCAAGGGTGAAGAAGATGTATGCCACCTTGAGACAACTTTATCATTGGAAAGGCCTTCATTTGGATGTAGCTATTTTTTTTTACGTTGTTTAGAGTGTCAGAGGGTGAAGGTCGAGCATCAGTATCAAACTGGCCTTCTCTACTCGCATGCCACACTGGAGTGGAAATGGGACACCATTTCCATGGATTTCATTATAGGACTACCGACGCCGAGATATGGCCGTTTGAAGTTCCACGGGCCAAACGTTGACTTTTCTTCTCGCCTTCGGCGCCGGCTTTTCGCTGGCCCCACGCATCCTTTGTCCCAAATGTCCCGTTGCACGTGGGACAAATTCTTCCGAACCGCCCGAAATGGGCTTCCATGTCCTTTTCTCGCCGGTGACACGTGGCGTGGTCTCGATTGGCTTTCGCCTCCTTCTGGCTATCCGCGTCCCGGAGTCCCTTTGTCCCTTTTCTCCCAGTCAAGTTCCTGTTTGGCTTTAATCCATTTCGTTCACAGCGTTTTTGTCCCGCGCGTCCCTGGATTTTTTTCGGGCTGCCTTAACTCATTTCGGCCGATCCGGCGGTCGCGCATTTTTTTTCCCGCAAGACGTCCGGACTTTTTTCGCTGCCTCTTGACTCATTTCGCCGATTCGACCGGTTCGCGCATTTTTGTCCCGCGCATACTTTTTCGCTTCAACAGCTTAGTCAATTTTTTCAACACCCCGGCGATTCGGATTTCCGGCGTCCCCCAAGGTCCCTTTGGCTGGATGTCCCAAATGCTTTGCGCAGACGCCGGCGCCTTTCGGGATCGGTTTGCGCGAGATGTCCCAACCTGTCCCAAGGACCGCCTTTGGACTAGGACTTAGCCATTTTTCACGATTTTCCTGCCCGAGCTTGTTTTTTGCAATTTTTACATTTTCTCGTAACTTGCTCTCTTCTCGTTGGACATGGGAGTTAGAAAAAATATGAGGGGACCCTAGAAACATGTCTTTTGTCCAGGACTCAATATAATTGCTTGGGACTAAAGAATTTGATGCATGTTATCAAAATTACTCTTGAGGGGTGAATTTTGGATAACAATATTTTAACCTACAAAATACAAATACCTCTTTTGGCCTTGTGGCCACATCAGAACATTCAAAATGAATATAAATATAATTCCAAAACCATATATACATATGAATCACAACAACATCAAGGAAAACAACAATATCATTTGCAATTTTATCAACAACTATATGATCATCAAATTAATTCCACTTTCTAGGTCTACTCAAAATATCCAAATATCACATGTCCGAACAACATCTATAATATAACCATGTCAAACAATATATCAACATCAATATATAAAAAGTTTCCAATAATCATCATGCACCATATATGAATCAAAGTCAACAATAATCCATGATCTAACATCTAACATCATACTAAATCAAAACTATAACAATGTCCATAATATAGTCAGTCAGTATCAGGATCAATATCAAAAGGTGTCGAAGGGAAGTAGCACTACATCCCCCTCCCCTTAGACTTGACTTCCTCCTGGAAGTCATGGAGAGAGAGGTAGGAAACAATGCAATAGAAAAAGGGTCACACCCATCATGGGATTATTTTGCTCTGCCTAAGTGTGGGTCTACATAACCCAAGTTTGGTCCCAAGCAATTCAATAAGAAGAAAGGAGATTGTAAGAGATGAGTTCTAAAATTTCTTCAAGTAAGGTTGTGAACATTTAATCCTAAAGAGTAACTTTACGTGATCAACCAAGATACAACACATAACATTATAACATGAAGAGGTCAAAGGAGTCTCAAGAATAACCACCAAGTAGAGAAATAACAGGGAGAATTCCATGAGTTTGAGAATGACCACATAGTTTCCATGGAATACAACATACTGCAATAACAAAATTTAAGGTTTCCACTAAGGTTAAGTTATGCTTTCAAATTTCATTGTTTATACGAGGCTAGCAGAATTAACCATGACCAGAAATTTTGTACAAAAACATGTCTACTCAAAGGTCCCACAATTTGAGCTCACACAAGATGAGGTTAATCAACAAGGAAGGGCACCTAACTCAACAAAACATTTACAATTGAGGGAACTATTTATGGGAAGCACTTATATAACTCGAGAGGGTACAATCAAATTTTCATGGTAATACTAAGAAAAGTCATGACCACAAGGTTTCCTATAGAATTGAACACACCAAACCAAATAAAGAGATGACAACCATTTAGCAAAACTACCTCCACCAACAACTAACATAACAATGCAAGAAGCACCATACACTATAACACAATGGGATTTATTTATCTTATTTCTTCTGAAGCTCGGAATAACCATAAGAGAGCACAAGAAACACCGGGAGCACTCAAGATAGCTAGGGAGAAAACAAGTAACAAGGGGGTCCAACTATAATCCAAGGTGCATCGTGACAAAAGCGAGTAACATCATCTTGCACTTTCCATCCTAACGGCAAAGGGGCAACAATAACACGGTGACACAAAAAATATGAAGAAAAGAAGACTTCCTAAAGGTATCTTATATCCTTAACATATGTTGCCTTAAAATTACAATAACTTAGGTCTCCAAGGACAAGACAACACGCAAGGAGGTTTCTTCTTAAACAAGAGATAAGTCTCAATCCAAAGGGCCACAACTCACACTCGTTGAGCTATGGGATGATAAGGGTATGATGGCCCAAAACTACCACAAAGAAAGACACATATATCTATGAACAATAAAGTACTAAGAATTTAGAACACATTACTAACCACCAGGAGTTTCACATTCTCAAGGTGCAGACAATAGAACTATGGTTCAACTAAACATCACACTTAATACACATAAATCTTACTCACTTTATAAATATACTTATTAATTGAAAAATAAAATTATAGTATTGATTGCACGAGCACATTCCTTACAAACTTTTCTTTAGTAAAAATATTTCTTTTATTATGATATCACATGTTTGTGTTACAAGGAGCACCACTAAGGTGGGCATGATATCTCACCATTCTCACGCAAAGGTGGAAAAGAGAAAAAGTATTAATCTTACTCCTAGGGATTGTAGATGGACAAAGTTTTTCCTTTCTATTCCTCTACATGGTTTTTATTTCTTCCATTAATTTACCCAAGTTATAGCAAGGACCATTACCCTTTTCTATGTTCCAGTTTATTTGTTAAGTTTCAAGGCCAAATCTCCTCAATTATAGTTTTATGATATTTGGGTGAGTCAACTTGTCGATTAAAAATTTAATGAGAAGGAGGGTAAACATATCACGCTATTACTTTTATGGGAGGGAGAGGTAAATCAACACATCACATTTGTTTTAATTCCAAGAAAATAAGGGACATTCAACATAGAAAACACACCATTAATTTTGTAAGAACTATGAAACAATCAACCAACATGGATCACAACAATATTTTGAGGTTTTCTTTTCACTAATTAAAAGTATCATAAAAACCTTCCTATTGGGTTCTATAAGTTCTCAAAATAAGTTACAAGGAAGGCACATTAATGAAACATAATTGCTTTTACCGATCTACTAGGGTTTAACAATGTTTGTCGTTTTGGTGAAAACATTTTACTCGCATGAAAAGACAAGGGAAGTATTCAAATCTACACCCATATTACCACAAGATACCACCAACCAAGCAATCAAAATGACAAGGATAAATTTTAACAATAAGAACACCACATACTCACTAGAAAGCATCAAATGTAAGTAGACAATCAACTATTTATTCAACATGCACTTTACGACCAAGAGTTATAGTTTCGCAAGAAGAATCACATTATAAAATACCACCGAGCTTACATCATCAAGGTCTAATTACACTAACATCACCAATGGCATGGTCCAAAAGACTCAAAGCATTCATAAGTGTCTCCACATAATCCAAAATTAATAGGTCATAGAGTGTTATTCATAACAATTTAAAATGTTAAGGCCATGGTAGGCTTATTTATTGAGTAAACAAATACACCTAATTTATACACTTTACTCGAATGGGAGTAATTCTAACCATAATTACCAAGATGCATACAATCCACAAGTCACTACTTTATATAATGGAATAAGGAAATCTGCTAAAACTTAACATGCCATCGAAGAGAAGCCACTACTACTGCAGACAAAAAAATTCCACTAACCTCTACTGATTAACCAAAAGCAATCTAATCCTAACAAAATCCAAAAGCCCATAAATACACACCTCTACTTTGACGAGGATCAAGCTCTTACCAGACTGTAAGAGAATCGCCACCAATGCCATTGGATTGCTAACTAGACCACACCACACAACCAACTCTCTTCCCAACAAGGTCAAGTAATGAAAAAGGTCACTCTAAGATCCTAGAAACTCTCAAGGTTCTGTGCATCCAACACCAAGGAAAAACTTACAAAGACCTAAGAAGACATTAAAGACAATAAGGGTGTACCCCATACGACGAATTTTCACAATACAAACAACGTAGAACCAACTCATCATTAAGCAAGAAGAAATCATGTAACGTTTAGCCAACAATATCAACGACCTCCGAGTCACCAATCAAAATAAATTCCAAGAAATATCGGTAATCAAGGAAAGTGACTAGGTAGCCACATTGCAAAGTCTGAAAATTCTCACAAAAGAAAATATAAATAAAAAGAGTCTCGTGAGCTTCTCACCAATCAAAAAAATAAGATGCTGGTCCTTGATAAAATAACACAAGATTTAAAATGTAAAACACCAAAAAGTTAACGCCACATTCACTCCACAGCCCTTCATGGCTGCCGATAAGTACTCTGCCTCGAGGTCGGTTCGAGGACACATATGTAGAATTGGGTCATAAATGACAGCCAGACTTAATATCCACTCTCCTATACGGGTAACAAAATGAAAAACTGACAACTGCACCATATTTCCTAACCACCGAAGGAAGGAAGCTCTAAACAGCTTTCTAATATTACCCTAATGGAATCCCGAATACAACCACCAAAGACTAAGCCACAGGAGTAATCACCAAATAATTTATCATTCCAACAACTCCAATAAGGGAGGGTCTCAAAATGGCTTAACACATCATACAATTAAACCAAGATTTAGGACTTGTAAAACAACACATTTTCAAAGGGAGAACCAAGTTTCCACTATAATAGAAGTTCAAAAAAATCAATTTAATTTAACATTCATAGTTACCTGTGTTTAGACATAACACCGCTAAGCAAGTACAACAATTCAAGCAACTCATTATCTTATTATTGTTTTATTTTTGGCGATTCAAATGAATAGAGCAATGTATTGTTTCTTCACATGCATTTTTTTTTTCAATTTTCAGCCAAGGTTGTTTTCAAGATTTAAAAGTGTGTTAGGTTTATAGTTCATGTCTCAGGTTTTCTAGTGTGCCCAAGGGTCCAAGATTTTGAACCCACACTCTGATACCAAAGTGTAACGCCCCAAAAACAACCCACTTGAGAACCAAGAACAACCTAGGTTTAGTTAGGAAAATTATGGAAAAATTTTATTTTTTAATGTGTTTCAAGCAAAGTCTCAAAGACATTTACATTCAACTAATAGTTTTTCCCCATTTCAACAATTACTAATTTCCACATTATAAAGCACTAAGTGAAAAAAAAATCCATACCTAGCTCAAATCTCCTTAGGGGTTAATTTAATCACTAATTACATTGATATTATAGCTGAACATTCCTTAATTAAAAATTAAGGTTTAAGGGACCCAAAACAAGGAAGTACCCAAGGTATTAATTTCACAAAGTCCAAGACAAGAGCAAGATTTAATACAGGGAAAAAATACATAATTAACATTACCAGAGTAAACCCTTACTTACCCATTCCCGTAATTAAGTTAAGGATTCAATTCAAATTTTCCCATGATTAACACAATTAAAACTTCCTGAAAACATTCCCATTAGATAGGAAATTTCCTCACCTTTTCGATGATATAAAGAAGTCCTCCTAACTCCTCATATTTCTCAAGTTATGGGCCAGCGGGCCTTGGGGTGCAAATTTTCCCCAAGAGTGGGCTTCGGGCACCGGGAAGAAAAAGTTTCCGAGGGCGGTCTTGCGGGCCGTGGGAGAAATTTCACCCGGAGAAGGAATCCGGATCGACGGAGCGGGGAAGCAACTTAACGCTTTTTCCCTTTTGGGAAAATGCATAATTTTCTTCCACGTGCCCACGAGCTTGAGGTGGGGCTTCACACTGAAAAGTGACAAATTTACCCCGAGGTCCGTGCAAGGACACGTGTCGGAATTCCAAGCTCCGGTGGGAAGTCATGTCACCTGGAGAAACTAAAGACATTGAGCTTTTTTACCGAAAGGTGTTAACGGATCAAAATGACTCGTGCCTCCGCCGACGCCCATGGCGCCATGTGTCGACTCTCATTGGCAACAAGAGGTAGGGCGGTGGAGAAACATTTAAAGATTTAGCCAAAGAATTTTTCAAAAAGGGTAAGTTTTAGAAAACATTCACTCCTCCACCGTCGCCTCGTGATGCCACGTGTCATCCAACCATTGGTCATGGGTCACAGGCCGATAGAGAAACTTTAAAATTTTACCCTAAAATTTTTGAAACATTAAAACTTAAAAAGGTCCGCTCCCCTACCAACACCTCTTGAAGCCACGTGGTAGCACTTTGATTGGCGTGTGGTCCGTGGGACGCGGAGAAAACATACAAACTTTTCCCAAATTTATTTAAGAAAGTGCTAAAGTTAAAGAGTGATCCACTCCACAGAAAATGCCTCGATAAGCCACGTGTCAATCACTGATTGGTTGTGGAGTGTTTGTGCTTTGTTGACCAATACATTATAACCATTGTTGACTTTTTCACTTGTTTGAAAAGGAGGAGGCTTCCGTCTATGAAAATTACTTTCAGCAGTAGTAACTAAATATTTGAACTATGTCAACACAATTTTAAAATATTGATCTATTTATGTCAACACAATATAAAATGTTTTTTTACTAGATTTTTAAAATTCAATTATATAATCTTGAACAACATTTTCATATAAGCGAGAACTTGAAACAAAATAAAATGAATCGAAAGTAACTATGTTTCCTAATACATAATGGTGTATTAAGAATGTTGAAAATATCATGAAAATTCTAATACCATCCTAAAGTTTGTTTAGTGTGTAATATGTTATTAACTTTGTAATATTGTATGTTTGCTTTACATTATAGTCCAACTCTATTATACAATATTACTATAGTTAATATTAATTGTTTTTATTTAATATTTTATTGAGAAATACCAATATCCAATTATATTATATTATAATCTAATATTTAATGTGAAAAATATCTATGCTAATAAAACTATGGTCGAAAAAGGAAAATTTTCGAGAAAGGAAATTGTGTACCATTGATATTAAAGAATATTTTAGAGTAATAGAAGTGTTAAAATTGTGTACAACTGTTGGAAGTTGCATTATTGGGAGGAGATTAATTATCCTTTCTAGAACAACATTCTAAGTAAACGACTCTCAACATAAAGGTCATGAGGAACCTACCTTTTTTGAGTTTGTGTCCTATGTTGTAAATGAAAGGACACTATGAGTAGCAATCATGCATGAACGTAAGATGGAAACAATGAAGGGTATGCATGGTTAAAGTGAAAATGGAGGGACTGAAATAGCAAAAGAGGTTGAGATTCAATGGAGAAGGGGTAGAGGGATGAGAATTCCAAGGACAAGGAAAGCCAAGCACATTTCACGGGAGACTTCAGAGATGGGGATATGCGTAAAAGATCTGACATCCAAGGGTTGCGATTTTATGCGCATTTATGATCGGGGAATCACTCTAGCTATAAGGACAACAATAAGGGTTTACCTCGTCAACATTCTAGACAAAAATTTCCATCAATAACCATTGACATGAAATGGGATTTTCTTTTTTTACTGCGATCCACGTAATCATCTGCATTTCGTTTGCATTTTCCATGAGAGTCCAATTTGTTCTTAAAGGAGTCAAAATTTAAAAATGGGGAAAATCCAATAGGTTTTGGGTTTGGAACACGATCTCTTGAATGCAACATACCATGTTCCTTATTCGTGGCTAGGGAAGAAATGGATCTTATGTCCTTCATGCATGGGTTGTATCTAATCTTTGATAGTAATTAAAATTAATATAATAATAATTTTATTAGATAATATTAATTATGATAAATTTATGTTATAATATTAGTTATAACAAATTTATTATAACTTTAATTATAATTTATTATAATATAAATCAATATGAAATTAATATTATACAAGTGTATTATAATAATACAAATTTATATCAACGATAAATTTTCACGACATGATGGTCATTCATGGTAATTATACACACCATCAAATAATTAAAAATTCATCCATGTCTTTCACGCAAGCACCCACCAACGCGTGTACACCGCCAATGCTATAATTTTCACAGTTACCTAATTTTTATAATGTATATAAAACGTAATCCCGCCCGATGGAGCTTAGATTATGTGTAATTATTTGGGCCAGTTCCGATCATGGAAGGAGTGAAATTAAATAGATTTCTCCTACACAACAATTGCGTTTGAACAAATGTAAGGCAAAACAGAATTCATGTATAGCTTTATATTATCACTACTACACGATTTCTTCTACCAAATGCATTATCACTGCTAAATGATAAAGAAATTTCGTAGAAATGTTGCATTCGAGCCAGTTGTGATCATGGAAGAAGCGAAATAAAACGGATTTCTCCTACAGAACAATCCCGCTCGAACAAATGAGAGGCAAAATAGGAATTTGTGTATGGCTTTGTATTATCACTACTACATGATTTCTCCTACCAAACGCATTCTCACTACTACATGATAAAGAAATTTCATAGAAATGTCGCATTCAAATCCTTTTTAGCATTTCTTATACCTCAAGTGCAATTTCTACTAATATTGCATATTGACTCTAGTGGCACCAAACATGGTGTATTTAATATACAAATATAAAAATGTAATTTTTTAGTAAATGAATGCCATAGAAACTATTAACGAAACTATCTTTATCCTAATTAAAAAAAAATGTCAACAACCCATTTCCTTCCTCGGGAAAATTGATCATTATTTTGGAAGAACAATATGTAAAAGGGACACGGTAAAGCTGCTACTAAAAATAATTGGAGGCTGAAACGAAATAATAGGCAAATGAGAGAGATCAAGCAACAAACCATCGCAGCTGTGAAGATGGAGGACGACTCCGATGCTTATTTTGTTGCGTCCGACGATGAATCCTCGGCTCCTCTAGTTAGGAGAAGTTTTAAAGTTAATACATCTGATGAGTCAGGTGCTCTGCCTCTAAGAACTTT
Organism: Taxus wallichiana var. yunnanensis; assembly: GCA_018340775.1. Taxonomy (NCBI): domain Eukaryota; kingdom Viridiplantae; phylum Streptophyta; class Pinopsida; order Cupressales; family Taxaceae; genus Taxus; species Taxus wallichiana. Next base: position 259,597,275 of record CM031237.1, read on the forward strand.
TAATAATTCGGGGATACATTCACAGGAAAATTAAGCGGGAAACAGCGATGAACAATTTTTTTGTTGTGTTTGACGAGGAATCCGAGGTGTTCTGACTTCAAACAGATCTAAAGTTGTCTCGAGGAGAAAGGTAAAGGTTAATGAGTCTAACGGAACAGTGATGCCTGAAACGGAAAGTGACAGGAATGCACGCAAGGGCATGATCGACAGCGTTGAGGTCGGATTCAACAATAAGCGACACGGCGATGAAAAGTTAGGTGGCGAAGGATTTAAAACCAAACAATCTCGAGTAACAAACAGTGCGACATGAAAAGAAATAAATTAGTAATGGAGGGTCCATTAACGCATATTCACTCGGCGGAAAATAACAAACGGTCGATAACAACCAAGCGTATATTATATGGAGGAAAATGGTAACATCACCATGAAAATTTTCTGTCTGCTGGTCTTTTGGTAGACTTCCTTTCGCCACAAGAGCTTATAAGTGAACACTTTGAGTAGCGACTGAGATGATTTGGGTATGCTCAATTTTGATGTTATTCCTGTGGAGGAGGAGAACATGGATATGGACAGTGTTTTTCAGACAGAGATAGAAATGAACGACGGAAATACTCCGAAGATCTCGTCCCTCAAATGTCTGACGGCAGCCGGTTCAACTTCAATATATGAAGGCCTTCGGCGTAATAAATTAGTAGGAATGATAATACATTATTGCAAATTGTGTTGCGTAGGTGAAGTTCACAGCATGGACTTGAAACATAACATAGGAAATATATCGGTCATTGCAAATGGGGCAGGTATGATTTACTTCATAATTGTAAGTTTAAAAATTTAGTGTTATTTTTTTATTTTGACGTTAAAAGTGTCACAACTTAGTCAAAATATCTATTGCGACAATTTTTGATATGTTTTTTTGTGCTCAAATTATGATGTCATATATAGTGACAACATATAAACATGGTAACATGTGTTCTCTTCCCCCTATTTCCTTACATGTTTGATTGAGTAGGTAATCAACATTATTTACTATATTTAACTATATTTTATGATGCTTAATTAAATGTAGGCGTAATTATATGCATAAACTATCCCTTAGTCTTGTTTAAGGGCGTTGGTGGAAGAAATGGTGGCACTTGAGACTAAACTCGTTAATTTTTTCCCTTCTTTGGAATTTGTGTTGATATTTGGAGAGTAGGCCTATCTGAGATCACCAATTTCCCTGGTTGCAACCATTTCTAGCAATAATGATGTCGAACACGAGAAAATGTACACACTATATGATGTTGAACATTAGAAAATGTACGCCCAACAATGCAGTTATATCTCCATTCCACTTACCGGCCCACTGGTTTTAAAAACCAAATCGTCTGCCCCCACACACTTGACTACAAAATTTAAACACTAAAAAACCACAAAATTCTCTTGCAATACCACCCAACGTTTTGAAAAACCAAAATTTAAAACAATGAATCCTGGTGGCTGGGATGAGTAGCTAGTTTTGCAATTGGTCCCTTTTATTTTTAACACTAAAAAGAATACTGATTATATTGCTATATGATGACCATTACACTGCTAAACGAGCGTCAAATTTAACCTCTGCTTTGGGGTAATTATATTGAACCCTATTTTCTAGGCCTTCGGATTCAAAAGTACCCTGGCTGTTCGATTTTTCAACGATATGGTTGTATGGCCATGTCAGACCCAAACGATATCTCTCCCCTTTATATAAAATGGAACACGCTTTTGGCGTAACTAAATGGTCTTCATCTTAGCATGACCTATATTAGATGTCTCTGCTAACAAATGGTGTGGTGAGCGTGGAAAAGAACACTTCATATAATGCGGAAGAGAGAACTTGTGAAGTATGGATTTTAATCAATTGGATGAAAGTGACAATAAGAAAATCTAAACATCGAATATTCTTACACAAGTGTATGTTATTCGTCATAAATTTTTATTTTAACAATAAGTAGTATTTACCAAAGCTAGGCACGATGGAATGATTTGAAGCAAGAATGGTGCGACCGTTTATGACACAAGCCGCAGAAGGCACCGATTTAATGTCAAAGACTGCACAACAAAAATTAAATGCCAAAAGCATACTTAAATGGTTTCTAAAATGGCATTGCTTTGAGCTTCTATGCATTACCTAGGGGGAGTTATTGTTACAAGGAGATATCTTTGGTTCTACAAGTGACTCTCTATTATCAAGCCACGACAAATTTGGCAGGAAGACAACGCAACAATGTGTAACATAGACCAAAGCAGAGAAGAGGTGTCTGCCATGGTCTGTTCCATGTGGAAGGAGAGAAGGCATGACACAATTCCAATCAATCTTAGCAAGACTCTGTCATCACTTTCCTCCACTATAATGTGGCAAGACCTCAGGGGATAAAAATATTATTATGAGAACCGTAGATTAAAATAAATAATATAGGGAAATCCTTATCCAGCACGCAAAAATGTGGTGAGGCCTACATAATTGACCAATCATATAATTAATAAACAAAAAGCCTTTGCAAATTAGATTTTCCCATTGGTGCAGAATGTAAGGCCGCATGATTGCGTGCTATTTATGGTCATCCATAGTAGATCACAATTATTCTCAGAGCATTCGTCATTGGAGACAATATTCCCTGGATAGACCAGCTTGATCTGATGCAAAAGAAACACAAATCCTTCAACGAGGAGATCGTATAAAAGATAATAGAAGAACACGTATTTGCAGTTATTGAGCAACTGCGTGAAGGGACGACAAAGGGGACAATACACTTATGAAGTGGGGGAAGATGAAATGACATGGATATTGTGCAAGGATTGCACGTAAAGGATAATGATCGGGAGGACTGCGCAAAGAACTGTGAGACCTTTATCTGGAAGTGGAAATGGCATCTTCTTTACAGAACGCGAGTTAATAAAGTGGCAGGAGGATGGTTAACCAAGCGTATATTATATGGAGGAAAATGGTAACATCGCCGTGAAAAATTTTGTCTGTTGCTCTTTTGGTAGACTTCCTTTTGCCACAAGAGGTTAGTAAACACTTTGAGTAGCGATTGAGATATTTTGGGTGTGCTCAATGTTGATGTCTTTCTGGTGGAGGAGAAGAAAATGGATATGGATAGTGTTTTTCAGACAGAGACAGAAACAGAGGAAGGAAATATGATAAAATGGTATTGTCAGTCAGACAAAAGCTCCTAAGGTGACTAAATCCTGCCTTGATAAACAATTCCTTCAGACAGAGGCAGCCATAGATGGTATTGTCAGTCAAACAGAAACACAAATTGTCATCCCTATAAATTTGTTTGACAACCAAATTGGACAATCAAATTTGAAGCACAACTTTATGTATTACAAATAGATGTAGTATTTGTGAATAAATTTGTGAGATGGTATGTTATGTGGGTTGAATTTGATAGAATACATTATTATTCAAAATTGAAATGCATCATTATATCAATCAATACAAAAGATTAAAAAAACAATGTATAGTTATGATAAAATGTAGCTAGTTGCTCTAAGGCATATTCTCTATGATGGAAAATCTTACAACTCAATAGTAAATTAAAAACTGAAAATAAAAGACAAAAATATTAAGAATGTATTTTAAAACACGATTTATTTGACTCAATAAAAGAAAAAAAGACACTAGGAGGTGAAGGATAATCCTTTGCATGGAGAGCTCCAAAACTAAATATTGTGTGCCTAATTACCCATGGTTTAAAAAGCAAGGAGTAAAATGTAAAGTGCATAGAGTAATATTAAATAAATGTAAAAACACATAAAGTTAAATATGGGTATGGAAAAGAACCTAACATTATATTACAAATGTTAGTATTTTTATCCTAAAACTCTATTCACTTATTAAAATTATTCATATTGAAAACTCCAGGGTTTAGTTGTAGCTCAATATGTTATTCTATATGGCTTTGTTATCACATTGTTAATCTATCATTCTATTTAAGAAGGATTTTGATTTTGCATTTTTATTGCATTGATTTATTTCTCCCTTCTCGCCTTTTAGGCGAGCGTAAAATCCTTTATTAATGGCCATATCATCGACCTTTATATCACTTGATCCATGTATCACTAGAAGAGTTCGAAAAAAATAGCTACCAAGAAGTAAAGGAAGTTTTTATCGAAGCTTTTCCATGAGAGTCTTTGACTCAACCCATAAACCCTTTTCCGATATTATTCTTGATTTACTATAGTTTGATAAAGCATGTCATTTATTTTACCCTCGTTAGTTGTTTTGTTGGTTGAATCACATTCAAGAGCATGTTTAAATAATGAGTTCATAACCACTAAGCGAGTCCCATGGTGTCTAGCCCAGGGGGTTCAAAACCTAACTAAGGGATTTTTTATATTTCATTTTAATAATTTCGAGAACAATAAATCCATTGTCAATCATGGTTTGTGGTTTATTTGTAACTCTTTAGTTGTATTCTCTAACTAGACATGATAATTCCAAGTGTTTAAGTAAATAAAGTTAAAAATCTCACCTGTCCGAGTTGCATTTCTTGGTCTCTTTATCCCCCTTTGAATATGTGTTAAGACACTTATTAACCCCTACAGTTGTTTCATTTTATTATAAAAAATGAATTTTATGCGTCCGCCATAAAAATGCATCTATGTTTACATTAATTTGGCTAAAGATCTTAAGGAAACTTTTGACATTGAGATTGGAAGCACTCAGTTCTCTCGGTGTATATATGCTATACATTAACCTTCCAAACACATACTAGGCCTCGAACCATATGATTAGGGGATGTCTTTTAATGACCACCGCGTGTTACCCCCTGCAAGAAAATATTAATACAAAACCCAAACCCTCGGGACAATGTATAATGGATGGACCATGGTCATAAATAACAAATTATACCCCGTGGTTCTACTCGACCTCTACAGATCTCTTATCTTCCTATTTCTACGTCTAGAGCTATCTCTCTTCCACGCCACCAAAAACGTTATGCCACTTATTTCTAAAGCTTCTATGCCACTCTCACGTACCTTGTTTGCATCCTTAATCAATGCTCTCTACTCCCACTTTACAATTTTCACATCCCTATTGTATAGTGATAAATTTAGAAGACATTGTTGTCTTAATTGAGCATAATTATTTCCACAAGCGTTATTGAATTCCATCAATATTAGAAGATGGATAATTTTCCCAAGAAAAATAACGACCATTTCAACTTGAAGGAGTGAAGGATGAAGACCTGGAAGGAATTCACGTGCATCAAATAGTTTCACTTCACCAAAGTGTAGGAGTTCCAAGATTAAAGAAAGCAAGCTTTGTAAAGCAATGTGCATGCATATGAGAGCTCAAGATTTAAAAATGGAGTAGAATGGAATGGCTTGGCTTGGCTTAGGCTTGGCTTAGGCTAATCATAGATCAAAGGAGGTGAGTATAAATAGGGGAGTGAATGTGTAACTCCCATGTAAGAGAAGATTCCTCCATAATGGAGGAGAGGAGTTACTTTCCCAAATGGGAATGTAACTCCTATGAAACACTTACACATATGACAGATTTTGTAAGAGAATCTATCATAACTAAGATGACACCTAGATCCATGTCCACCTAAGTGAGATGACTCACCCGGTGAGGTGGAATAACACTAAATAAGTGAAGAAAAATACCACCTACACCAACACCCCCTTCATCGTAACTTAGGATGAGGTGGCAAGTCAGAAATGAGAAATGGGTCTCGACACAAATCATGATGAGGTACCCATGTACAAGAAAATCTCAAAAAGTGGAGTAAAAGAAGAAAACCCAGTGGGAAAAAACTCCCCCAAAAGAGAGACAAGTCCACTCTCTAATCTAAGAAAGATTCCTAAGATGGGTCCCGGCCACAGACGAGCCTGTAAAGGTACCCATGTACAAAGAGGCAATCTCTCAAAAAGAAGAAGAAGAGAGAAGAAGAGGGAGACGAGAGGAATGCAGAAGATGCCATGGATGGATCTGAACTCTGCAACTCTAGGAAGTCTCCCAGAATAATGTCGATGACAAGATCCTCTACCTCTGGACTGAAGAAGAGCCATCCACACCGAACTATGTGCCTACCCTTAAGAAGGATAGAAATGACGTGTTGGAAGTCTACCCACTCCATGAAGGAAACTAAAGGTATACAGCACAAAGAACTATGAGTCTAGTCCATGAAAGTGTGACATAGGTCTAGCAAGTGAGTGCGAAGGAACTGAAGGTAATGCCACATATGTAGAAATGTCAGAGTGTGAAGAGTGAACACCTGTAGAAAGGATGTCCAAGTGATGTGAAGGAAACAAAACATCCCCACAACAAAAAATGGATCCACAAGAAAGGGTGGATCAATGAAGGTCTCAGGAATGGTGAAAGTGGTAAGAATCCCGAGAGGGGCACTCCCAACAACGGAGATGATGAACTCCTCTGAAATACTGTAGATGGATGAGGAACCTGTAGTACATCACAAGTGTACTCTGTGAAAAGATGACTAAGGTCAGGCAAATACTCGTCCCAATGAGGGGGCTCAACAAACAGAAGAGAGATGTCAGATAGGTATGAGTCATCTAATGAAGTTAGAGGAGTGAAAGGGGCCTCACACATTGAAGGTGGAAAAGAGGAAGCTATGATGACTGTATGAGACTGAATAGGAAAATTCTCGATATCTGATGAGATGTGGGATGTGTCAACACTCTTTGGAATAGTGAGAGAAGGAGGAGAAGATTCCTCTGTAGTACTCTCGACATTAGAACTGGGTTCACAATCCTTGACATCAGAAGTAGAACCAAACGAGTTTGTGTCAACGGAACTACCATCTCATGAAGAAGAGGAGACAACAAGATCAGCAACAACAACAACGGGGAAGTATGTGAAGGGTCTCCATAGAGGGACTGAAGAATGCTCCAGACATGGTGGGGAGGATCTGAGTCTGCCACGTGAAACCAGAGAGATATGGAGACATGCATCATCAAGTGACCAAAAACATGGTCACAAGTGTCAAGAAATTCCTCCAGATGACGATGATTAGTGGGTGTAGGAACTGGCCCAAGTAAAAAGGGTGAATTACCCTCGTGAGAAAAGTAATGTTCCCATGGAAGCACGCCAAGCTAAATAATTCTCTCTCCCAGTAAGAAGTGGCGGAGGATGTAAAGCGATCCTATAATGCTCAAGTGTGGAAAGAGAACCCTCCATGATGTGGAATCAAAAGTGAAAGGTGCACAAAAGAAATACGTCAGACTTGGCCAATAATAATGCGTGTGTGTAGTACAAGGCCCAAGAGTATTAGTGAACCCCGCCATAATGCGGAACTTTATAAATTAGTGCGTTTACAAAAACTAGCAATGTCATCGTGTAATGTGTGAGAAATCATGTAACTTTGACTAAATAAGTGCTCAAAAGCGAGCAGCGAGTCAAAAGTTATAAAGCAAAAATACAATTCCCGAATTGATGGAAAATGCCAATGAACTTTGCAAACTAGTTTAAAAAGTGCCTGAAATGGGTGCAAAGGGTGTCGTGTGGGTACTCATTGGAAATGGCATCAAATTTTAAGAAGGATTTGTTTTGCTTGCGAGGGGGGATTAGCCTCCTGCCAACCCCGGACCTCACCCTTCGTCTTTGACATACGAATGAAGGACATAATATACGAAAAATAAAGCCTTAAAATTATTACAATGCTATAATAAGTATATTTTTGCCTTAAAACATTAAAAATGGGTTGTTTTAACCGCCAAACAAGTTTTAAAAGGGAATGGATATGATCAAACCATGTGGATGCACTAAGCGGAAGTGCACATGACGTGGATAAAGTTGGAAGCCACGTGTGCAAGCTAGTAGATAGAGTTGGTAATCTGAGGTAATGTTGAGTGAGTCAGGTGTGGACATTCCATGTGGAGTGATGAATATCTTTGGATAAGTACCAAGTTAGAAGCCCAAGTTGGCACGGTCAGAAGACGGTGAATTTTGTGCTTATGAGCTAGTTGGTACTAAGACCAAGTTGAATGGCACAGAGATTGCATAAAAACACAAGAAGACCAAAAATGGCCATGTTGGAGCCGATGGACAAGATCCAGATAGTGCATGTCACGGCCTAGCGTGAAAAACGATCACCTAAGCAAAGTAAGAATGCCGCGTAGAAGGTAAACCTACAAAGCTGTTGGAGATAGCCAAGTTGGCTACGTGATGTAGTAACACCCAAATCTGGAAGGAGGTAATGAAATGACTCAAAAATGGATGTGTAGAGTTCCACCATGAGCAACACACTGAGATGAGTACTAGAACAATCATGCACGAGCACAAGGAGTTTAGAATGGCCAATCCTAAGAGCCAGAACTTCGAACTAGGTCTCAATGATAGTGAACAACCCAAAGCAACAAACATGCACACCAGCCTGAGCTAAATAACCGAATGTAATCAAACCTAGGGTGGCCATGCCGAGTTGCAGGAGAGTCAAATTTGTAAAAACAATGCACATGATAGGACACGATCGAGCCAACACAAAAGCAAACACAACAATCTAGAGAAAATGAACACTGCCTAGAATGCATAGTGGAACACCATATTCAAACCAGAGATGTGAAGCACCTTGCATATTTGTAGACCCGAGCCCATTGAGTCGGGAAACTAAGAATTTGAAGACCAAGGTAGCGAGCCAAGACAAAGAAAATGGAAGTGAGAACCGTGAGAAAAACCTGAGTCAGACAGTGAGCCAATGTATCCAATGTGAGTCTGGGTAAATGAAAACTGAGCCCACAAACCAAGTCACAGATGAGATTCAAGGATAAATGTAGGAGCTGGTTAGAGAGCTAGGCAGCGAGTTGGCTCCTGCAACACATTAAACCCAAAAACATACACCCACAAGAATATCAAAATATGCAAGTAAATCACATGCAAAAGCGAGAGCTTGCACAAGCAACTACACGGTGGAGCAATAATGGTGAGCAGTGTGATTCTAGTCCCCAAGCTCTGATACCATGAAGGAGTGAAGGACGAATGACACCGGAAGGAATTCACGTGCATCGAATATTTTCACTTCACCAAAGTGTAGGAGTTGCAAGATTAAATCAAGTAAGCTTTGTAAAGCAATGTGCATGCATATGAGAGCTCAAGATTCAAAAATGGAGTAGAATGGAATGGCTTAGGCTTGGCTTAGGCTAATCATAGATCAAAGGAGGTGAGTACAAATATGGGAGTGAATGTGTAACTCCCATTTAATATAAGATTCCTCCATAATGGAGGAGAGGAGTTACTTTCCCAAATGGGAATGTAACTCCTATGACACACTTACACATATGACAGATTTCGTAAGAGAATCTATCATAACTAAGATGACACCTAGATCCATGTCCACCTAAGTGAGATGACTCACCCGGTGAGGTGGAATAACACTAAATAAGTGAAGAAAAATTCCACCTACACCAACACAACTCCTATATTATGTTCCTCTTTCCCAATGGAAATTCAGAAATTACAATCATTTTTCTGCCCTAAAAATCTTTATGATGAAGGATGCATGCATATTGATGTTTCCCAATGATTATGTACTCTTGGTATATATGTGGCCTTACTAAACCAACATTTCAATATCTATTCAAGTAAATTTTCCTACACTTTCACAATATGAATGTTTTGTGCATGCATGAAGTTATAGTATTTGGGTTTCTTCTTCAATCTGTTGCACAAACTATTTAGCCCAAAAATATTTCTTGATGTCGAATCATGAGCTAGGTCATGGAGTTTTCATCATGATATTTGTGTTATATCCTTCTCAAAATATCATCTTATGGGGCTCGACCCTACCCACCTAATGTTATGGACTCTATTTAATTTTAAAAAGTATATAATTGGGTCGATAAACATGTACGCATCTAATGATGTAGTTGAATGATATATATTTTTTTAGTTGGATGAGTCCCTCTCAGATGACCACTAGATTTTATGTTGATATTTCAACATGGTTGAACCTAATGAAGCTAAGGAAGGAGCTTGCATATGTGTTGGTGTGCCGGAGAATAAAAATCATAGTTTTAGATGTGGCACAAACACATAATTTTTACCCAAATCACCATCACAGACATGATTCCAAAGTGTTTCTTGGTTCACTTAGTCTAATCTATAGCAAGGGAAAGACAAGGTGGTAAATAGGTTAGATTGTGCTCTTTTTGGCGAGAAAAACCTTTTTATCTCTTTCTTCCACTAATAACATACCGCTTTTGGTGGTCGAGTCTACCTTAATCTAGAACCATCAACCCATTTTTACTTGGAATTCTCCTCATCTCAAAATTAGAAATTCCTAATTCTATCTTAAAGCATAGCGCATCTTCGGCATGAGAACACTTTAGGACATATCATAAATATTTGGAACCTAGTTCTCATACCCACATAGGATATGGAATGGATTGAATGGTGGGATGATGTTATTTGAAGAAACACCACATTTATTATACATTATGGGAAATAAGTAGCCATATATAGAAAAAGAGATCATGAAGCATCATACCATGAATTCAAATGGATTTCATAGGAACTTAATAGCTCTCATTTCAAAATATCTCTACAAAAATAAGCATCTCGTTAGCGAAAAAAACTTAAGGTTGAGGAGGAATAAAAATCTTGAGAATCCAAACTCAGAGTGAGGTTACATTAGTTAAAAATTGGAGACAAAGAATCTAAAGATTTTTTTCTCTTCTCTGATCTAGACACGTTGCATACATAATTAAATTTATTTTAACATCCAATGAAAGACTTACCAAAATTTCAAACATATTGTAAGATATTGTTCACCATTATCATGATGTTTTTGTTTCTCAATCTTCCTCCCCTAAAAGACAGGATGCTCTCATGAAATGCCTCAAAGTGGTCCCTTGATATATTTCTGAAGCTCAAAGAGTTTCCTATGAGAGACCCCTCTTCCTAAATGTCTGCAAAGAAGTAAGTATACCAATGGATTCTAACAAATCCGCTAGAATTGATGGTTTCATGTATGAATTTTATCAAATCCTATGGGATTTTGTCAACTCTTATTTGCATAAATTTTACCTTAAGATATGACCTCTAACTTCTTTGATGATATCATCAATAAAGGTAACATTAAGTTTATTCCAAAATTTTGTGATCTTGAGAAGATCACTAATTGAATGCATATTGCTTTTTTCAATGTCTCATATATGATCATAGCCAACTAAAAAAACTTAATCATCCACTTCCTTTCATTTTCCTGGTGAGAAGATTGGATACGTTCAAAGAAGGTACACTCTTAACAATGTTATAGTTATTTCAGAAGGAATAGAATGAGCTAGAGTCTCTGACCAAAAACATATTTTGTGAAGATTGATTTTGAGAAAACGTATAATAGGATAGAATGGAATTTCAATACTCCAAGCCCTTGGTTGTAGACCTCATTTTTCACGTTACATGTCAATATGATTTTTCAAAATCCAGGAGCATGTATCTCCATCAATGTAGCTCAATCTTCCATATTTGGTCTCTTCAAATCCATAAGACAAGGTTTTTCTCTCACTCCATTTATGTCTTTTTGGCTATAGAAGGATTCAATTACTCACTATCAAATTATTTCACCAAATGGCTGGTGAAAGGCATCAAATTTTCTCAATCTAAACAACAACTCATCAAAAACCACTTTACATATGACTCATTTTTTACCTTAGTTGAGAAATAAGATTCACTCAATAATGTCATAGAATTCCTAAATATAATTTTCTTTTATTTTTCGGTATTACATTCAATGGGAAAAGACCCAATTTTACAACAATCCCTCACTCCCAATCCTCCATGGTTATAGGGTTATTAAAGGAAATGGATTTATCCTAGGACCTAATTTAAATTTGTTAGCATTCCATTTTTTCATATCCTTCCTTCTAATTTTTCGACTTATATTGTTTAGTGGGTGTAAAAAAGACATGTCTTATTATATTACTAAGCCCCTCTCTTATGTAGGTAAATTCCATTTATTTATTCAAAAATTTTGGATGTCACCCATGTCTACTATTTTTCTTGTTGGGCTCCTTCTAAATAGTTTTATTTGAAATTGGAAAGGCATCTTTAAGAATTTTTATGGGATAACTCGAGGGTCATAAAAGGGTTCTACAGAGTTACATGAGGCATTTGTTGAAGGACCAAAGAAGTAGGAGGATTAGGAATTTTGACATCATTTAAATCCTTGAAGGATTTGAAGCCTAAAATATTATTCTCAAACATTGACTCAATAAAGGGACACATTTGGGCCATTAAGTATGGAGAGGGATGGGGCTCCAAAGCATCCTTATTTCACCTATGCAAGTGAATATATACGACACTTTTCTAGCTAAAAAGAATATGGAAATCTTAGGAATTGGTCTAACCCAAGCTCATATGGGTGGGGGTTGATTTTATATCATGAATCTAAATAAATTGTCTCTCCATTTGGTGATCTCTCATTCCTAATTTCCATAATGTACCGTTTTCCTTGTTTCCTTAGATGATAAGTCTCTAAATTTTCAAGCAGGGAATTGGAGTAATTGTAGACATATTCTTCAAGGCTTCCTAGGATTGGATATCATGGGATATTCTTAAATCTAAATTTTATCTCAAATAAGAGGATGTAAATTCTATTTCAGAGGTTACGAATTCCATACCTGATACTTTCCTTCATAAAATTGTGATTTCCCCTGGTGCACTCTAGTTCAGAGATTGGCATTGGCCATCAGCAACCCTGTTTTATTTCTAAAAACCACATATAAGGTACCACCTTATTTCCTTACATAATTTTCTAGGTGATTATTGAAATCATCATTGGAAACTAGAGTTTATGGATGGGATATGGACCAAAAGGTTTGACAACATATGGAAGATCGAATTAAGCCTAAATATCTTACTTTTTATGATGCTTTTATATCAACCTATCCTTGTTAGAGATAAAATCAAGCACATGGGAAATGTAAACACTACTTGTCCTACTTTCCAAATACAATAATTAATTAAACACCTCTTTTATTTTTTCCTACATGCCCAATCAACATGAAATTGGATTTAGAAACTTTTCCAACCTTTCATCCCTATATTTTTACCTATAAAATGGTTCTCCTAGGGACTTCACCACTATCACTACAAAAATCAATCATTATTGGAAAAAATTTAGAGAAGCTATTATATTACATATATTTGAAAAGATAGAAAATTTACTTATTTTAACAACACTTCTACAAATAGATATTTCCCTATGACTAATAAATTCCATGTGATTTCCAAGGTTATGCTTGAGATATAGGTTCAATTAGATAAATTTCTCTTATAGGTGTAGCACCTTCAATACCTACTATTGCATTGGGGTAATTCCTTGTGTGTTGTTAGTTGGGTTGCTCCAGACTCGTTGTACCATATTTTCCATCATAGAGCAATGGTTCGGGTTTTCACAGTTGGCATTCCATAAGCTAGCAAAAATACTTTTCCTAACACTTTCTCTCATGTCCTATATCTCATCATCCCTCTCCCACATGCATTGATAGTGTTTTTTATTAGCTCTCACTGCTACAAATGGTGGATGTGGGTGGGGTTCACCTACTCAAGGGAAATTACTATGATTTGTGGTGGCAATCCCTCCCACCACTAATCGCAATGAAGTGAAGAAAATAACAACAAAAACATCAACACAATGGGTGGGATCCCATCCCTGACATGGTCCATCCCTTTTTTAGTAGTGGCTAGGGGGACGAGCTAGATAATCTTGTGCATCTACCTCCTTTGACCACCATGTTCACTGCTATGATGTAATTTTCTATGGGACTCTCGTATTCTCTAGTGCCACTTGTTTCTTTCACATTTATTTGTTTAAAAATCACATTTTTATTAGGTATACATGTATTTTGATACCCTCATGAGGTGATATTCCCATTTCTCAAGACCTTCTTCACTCAATGTGACTTATAAAAAACAAACCATGAGTAATGGTTCTCTTAAGAATTTTTCATATTTTTCAAATTATTCCATTTTCCAAAGGATTTTTATTTTATTATTGGAAAAAAATAAAATTTACCACCGCAATTATTTTATATGTTAGTGCATGGTAAAAATAATTTAAAATACTATTATAATCCATTTAAATTTAGTTTATTTAATGTAGACACCCCAATTTCACATCTATCCTAAATCAATTAATTCCCCTTCCTCATTTCCCACAAAAATACACTTCGAATTAATCAAATATAATTTGATTAATTATCCATTTCAAAATCTAAAAAATAATCCAATCCTCACCACATGTCATTATTCTCCATGTTTTTCCACTATTGAATTAAAAATTCAAATTCAAATCCTCACCCACCATTCGTGGTCCCCACTCACCTAAAATCCTCCACTTATGAATTAAAAATATAATTCAAATCCTCACCCATTCTTCATGGTCCCCACTCACCTAATCTTTCCCACATTTTCAAACCACTCACCTAATCTTGCCCACATTTTCAAACCACCCACTTAATCTTGCCCACATTTTCAAACCACTCACTTAATCTTGCCCACATTTTCAAACCATGATTACTTAAATTAATCTAAGCTAATCACTCCCTCGGAGCTATAAATACAACCTTACCCCTCCCCTCTAAAGACATGGAGAATAAGCTTTCATGCCATATCTAAGTTCTGCATCCTTTGAGTAAAGAACATCCTTTTGCCTAGTCCTAATGCCAAAATAGTCTTATAATCATTTTTCCCATCCAAGACAAAGTAAGAGGATCATTTGTGTAGCAGAAGGCCTTACTCCGTCTTGAAGAAAAGCACCTACATATCAAAATCAGGGCTCAATCCAAGTTTCCTAGCCCATTTCGAGGTTTACTAACGCCGAAGGAGGAGGTACGATTATTGGTATTTTATTTCCTTGTTAGTAGTGTATTTTTCCTAGCTTACATTCTAACGTTAGGGAAAACCCTTTGACAATGAGTGGTGGGCTTAGAGGAGGGAAGGAATGAAGGGAAACTCTAGAAGGTCCAAGGGAGTGAATGAGGTCATGCGGAATGAGGATTGATGATTTTTAGGGAAAACCCATTGACAATTATTAGCTCGGGAAGAGAAGATGATGATGAAAGAATGATATAGGAGTGGTAACAATAATGGCGAATGTGTGTGTGGGTAGAAATGTGGGGGGAATTTGAGAAGATGAAGTGGAAAGAGTGAAGAAGATGAGAGGGATGAGTTGGGACTAAGTGAAAGTGAGGAGAGGATGCGGGTGATGAGGATGAACGAGGTGAGGATGAAGAACCAAGACATGAAAATAAGGGGAAGAAACAATATGAAGGATGATGGATCAAGAAGGGGAAAATGGGGGAAAAGAATGTGATTGTAGGCGGAAGAGATTAGATGTATGGTGTAAGAGGATATGTGGAGAAAGGATAATAGTAGGAGGAAAAAGTGGGTAGTAGGAGATACCAGGTGGAAGAAGCGATCAACAAAGTGAACGAAGAATGAGGCGGGGGAGAAGTTCACGATGACAAGTTAAGTGTAGGGAGGACCCTGACATAAGATTGTCATGTGACAGAAGTGGTTAAGTAAGATTGCCATGTGAGCAAAACTGGAGATGACAAATGGTCAAGTGAGAAGTGGTGTTTGCGAGAATCAAAAAGGAGGTGAAAGGATGTGATAATGGGGAATGCCGAGAAAAAATGAAGGGTGAAGGGTGTGTAGTGATGGGGAAAGGCAAGGAGACAGATCATCCTTAAGAGGGACTCTTAAGTGAGATCGCCATGCGTTGGGTGAGTGATTAAGTAAGATTGCCAAGCAGAGGAGGGTGATAGTGGTGGTAAAAATATGTGATGATGGGGAATGAAGAGGAAAGATGGATGGTGAGATTGTAGAGTGATGGGTGAGTGTAAGATGACATGTCATGCTTAAGAGAATCACTTAAGTAAGATCGTCATGCTTGCTAGAGAGGTTTCGTATGATCACCCAACCGACAGGGATGATATGCAAAGAGAAAGACAAGATGATATTGGGGATAGGGGTGGAATGGTAGGGTGAAGAAGATGATCGTGATGAGAGGTGGGAGAAATAAGATGGGGAAATATGATGGGATGGGGGAAGGCCATAGGGCAAGATCAACCTTAAGTGGAAGTCTTAAGTAAGATTGCCATGTGGCTGGAATGGTTAAGTAAGATCGCCAAGCTGAGGAAGAAGAAGGATGATGTTAGAGTTGGTGGGAATAGGGTATGAAAAAATGGACTGAAGGGGAACCCTCAAGTGAATTTTCCATACTACGAAAGCATGTAAGTAGGATGACTAGGCATAAGACGGATTTGGGGAAGGATGAGAAAAGAGTGAGTGAGGTATGCCTGAGTGGTATATGATATGGGATGAGGTGATAATAAGGAAGAAAGGAAACAAAGGAGTGTAACATGAATGGATGAAGGAATATATGTAGTGGAGGGCGGAGAGTGTGAGGGAAATCCTTAATTGGGACGCCCGTGTGGTGAGAGTAATGATGCGGGAATGGGAAGTAGAAGAGGTGGAGTTGGAAGATGTGTTTGGTGGTGATGGTTGTTTGATGAGAGGGCAGGTGGTGAAGAAGCTTCTACAACGGGAAGATCTTAGGGAGAGGGTAAACCTCCACTGAAGATTCCATATAGAAGGGGTTATTAAGTAAGATTGTCAAGCGGGAAGCAAAAGGGTGAAAGGAAAGAATACCAATGGGTGAGAGGGGACATGAATGGTGAGAAAGGTAATATGGGTATAAGCGGCGGAGGAGTAAAAATGAGGAGTGAGGATGAATGGATCAAATACATGGTGATCATGGTGGGGAGAAGGAGCTGCTAGATAGTGAATGCTACTTGAGAAAGATCGTCAAGTAGGATTCACAAATTGCAACGGTGATCAAGTAGGATTCCCAAACTGGAGAATGCATTAGTATGGGTGAATGGATGGGGTGTAAAGTAAGATGTTGATCATGCAGGAAGATACTCACGTGATGAAGAGCATCTTAATTTT
This sequence comes from Taxus wallichiana var. yunnanensis, assembly GCA_018340775.1. Classification (NCBI taxonomy): domain Eukaryota; kingdom Viridiplantae; phylum Streptophyta; class Pinopsida; order Cupressales; family Taxaceae; genus Taxus; species Taxus wallichiana. The sequence goes on from CM031237.1 coordinate 259,614,220, forward strand.
AATATAGCACATAATAGGATGCATCGTGATATAAAAGATCAGGATGACTAGACTGTAATATGCATGATAGCATAGACAGGGGCCATCAAAAAGGTTTGATGCCCTGGTATGATATGCAAATGGAAGAGAGCATAGATAGAGGCCATCAAGAAAGTATGATGCCCCAGTACGACATGCAATCAGATAACATAAGAATATTACAGAGAACACCAGGATACATAAAATCAAGATGCCCCTGTAATATAGCAAGATGCAAGAAAGTAATTAATAATTTACAACTAATAATGCAACACAAGAACCAATAAACATGTCCCTAACGTGTTCCACAGTGAGGATTGATCGGATGTGCCCCCAAGCAGGGGCACAAGGACATAGTAAAATATTGGGTCATTGTCCTCAAACAAGGAAGCAATGAGAGCCGGATTTGCCCCAAGCGAGGATTCACGCAAGGAGAAGTGGTTTGAATTTGGTAGTCATAAGGTGATTGGATCATTCGTTGGGGATAATAGTCCAAAGGTTGAATTGTGTTGGTTATTTTAGAGTTTTTGTGATTTTGTGGAGTTTACAATATTTTTATTTTTGTTTATTATATATATATATAGATTTTCTAATGTTTTTGGATTTTGACAATTTTTAAAATGTTTTTGACTTTTTTGATGATTTTCAAATGTTTTTGGATTTTTGACGAGTTCTAATTTTTTTGTTGGATTTTGGACGATGGTTTCTAATGTTTTTGTTGGATTTTGGATGATTGTTTCTAATGTTTTTGGGTTTTTAGATTTTACACTGTTTTTGGATTTTTGACGATTTTCAAATGTTTTTGGATTTTTAGATTTTTACATTGTTTTTGGATTTTTGACGATTTTCAAATGTTTTTGGATTTTTGGATTTTTACATTGTTTTTGGATTTTTGACGATTTTCAAATGTTTTTAGATTTTTACATTGTGATTGGCAATTTATGGACCAGAGTGCAGACTTATTTTTGAGAGGTGATAAACATGGATATTATCCATATGTACCATGTTCCGTGTTGTAACTTATGCTCAGAATAACACAAATTCTCTTTCCATTGGCAGGATATGGTGGTGATGATATGATGAAAAGAATTCCAGCTCCATTCTTGACTCCACACAACTAGTAAGATGTGTGGGCTCATCACCGAGAATCAAGAAGGACGCAAGAGGTAGATAATGAATATAGAGACAAATGCTAACAACAATCCCTTTGGGAAATTGTGACTCCATTCTTCATAACAGTATTGATCCAGTTTTAAAAATGGCTTTCACTTTATGAGTCATGTGCTAGACTTAGACAGTTATGTGGCCTGCTGATTGGTAAGATATGAGGTTAAGAGATAGTTCTCTCTTCACTTAGGCATCTAAATTACGTGTTTGGGGATTCTATAATTTGTAAGCATTGTAATATTTTGTATTTTTAAAATGACTCCCTATGCCTTGCCCCATGCTACTAGTGAGAAGCAAGGGCTCATCACCAAAGGCAAAATATAGGCGAGTGAATTTTCTTTTTGTCTTTTTTTTTGTTTTTCTTGAATATTTTGCAATGTTTTTATGCTTGTATGAGAATGACCCTCTACGTTTTGCCCCATGCCACTTGTAAGAGGCAAGGGTTTATCACCGAAGACAAGACATGGACGATTAAGGGCACCTTCCTCCATTCTCAGTCTCACACTACCAGGAAGAAGTGTGGGCTCAACACTAAAGACTATGAAGGACGAAAGATGTGACAATGAATTATTCATAAGTTATTGAATTGATAGATTTTTTACAATAGTGCTTTGTATTTGGAAAGAAAGCGTCGCCCCAATCTCAGCCCCACATGACTAGTAGGACGCGAGGGTTCAACACCGAAGACTGAGATGGACGACCAAACGAACTGGGTAACAAAGTTTTAGAGCTTTGTTATGAAAGAGAGAATGTATTTGAAGGAATATATGACCATCAGTAAGCTTCTAGGTATGACCATAGAGGAAAGCAACTGAAAATGGAAGAAGTATGACACTCACAAACTTAATAGGATTTATACTAGCACTTGTCTCATGATGATAAATATGAAGATGTGATTTTGATAAAGAAAATATTTGCCAATGGAAATGAATAAATTTAAATTATTCGGAGATAAGCAAGACAAAAGGAACAATGTACACGTTGTATCCTAAAATAGTGAACATCTCAAGGATAAAATTTCTTTAAATGAACTGCATTCATTGGTTCATCAAGATCTTGGCCTGTGTCAATGGCCAATTTATAAGCTCCAAACCCAAAACTATCTATGATTTCGTTGGGCTCAAAGTTTTTTTGTTTGTCTCGTTCTTTGGGTGTGTTCTTTCGATTTTCTTTGAGAATGAAATGATTGACCTTAAATTTTCTAGGTTTGAATTTTTTATGGTAGCTATGCCATAGCCGATTTTGATATACTTGAAGATGATCTAGGGCATTAAGTTGTTTTTCATCAAGAAGCTCGAGTTCATTAAGGCGTGACTGTTGATAATAATCTTTATTGATTACATCTTTGAAGGATATTATGAAGGATGAAAATTCAACCTTGACATGTAAAATAGCTTCCCAACCATAAATAAAGTAGAAGGGAGTGGCTCCAATAGGTGTGTGATAAGATGTGTGGTAAGCCCAAAGAGTGGGATAGATTTGGTTAAGCCAATAGCTTCCATGTGTGTTGACAATGATGGTTTGTGTTATTTAGTTTTTTGCTTCTATTTGTCCATTAATTGATTATTTTGAGGATAGATTCACAATTAAAGATGGAAAAGGTTGTGTAAAGATATTCCTAGGTATAAGTACCTCGTAGAATGGATGCACGTAGAAGTCTTGATAGGTGAGACTAATTAGTGATGAGATGCCTGCAAGATCGATAGTTGAAAGCATGATGGACACGACGGGTTGCATTGTCGCAAGTGTCCAAACTCGATGTGGTTGTGTTTCGACAAAAAGGCTAGAGATGTTAGGCATAAGAGCCAATATTGGAAGAATAGAATCAAACTTAATGGTACCTATTGATGGAACCTCGTATGTAGTGTCTACAGTAATATCAAGGTTTGAAAGGGAGTCTTGAAGCGAGATGAAGGTCTCGTTAGATGTTGAAAGAATGTTTTCACCCAAAATAGGTTCAATATATGTTTGTCTTTGAAAAGAGATTCTTGAAATAAATTCAAGTGCTCGAGTAGATGTGGGAAGAATGTTGTTGTCAAAATAGGTTCAATGTATGTTTGGGTTGAAAGAGTGTCTTGAAATAAGTTCAAGTGCTCAGTAGATGTTGGAAGAATGTTGTTATCCAAAATAGGTTCAATGTATGTTTGGGTTGAAAGAGAGTCTCGAAATAAGTTCAAGTGCTCAGTAGATGTTGGAAGAATGTTGTTGTCCAAAACAGGTTCAATGTATGTTTGAACTAATGGAAGGAAATTTGAAGAAGATATGGATTGGTTTGGAATTAGAGAGTCTTGACTGTTGTCGTCATGATCTCGTGGAATTTCAGTATATATAGGAGTTTCGACAGTAGTCAGCTCTTCATGGAAAGTTGTGGTATTGGATGTGTCGTTGGTTGCAAGAGCATTGTCATCAAGTTCTACAGAGATGATGTCGTCATCAATTAAGTCTTGGACGTAATTCTTAAATCACACACATTTATCTATGTGATGACCATCAATGCGATGAAAGTCACAATATGTGTTAGGTTTGTACCAGCATGGCTTAGCTTCCCCTTTGACAAAGGGTTTTGTAATTGGATATCTTATCTATTTATCCTCTTTTAGTTGATGAAAAACACTAGAGAGACTTTCTCAAGGGGGTAAAGCGCGTTGGACTTTACGTGAACTGATTTCTTCATGAGGTTGTATGATCGGCTTTTTGGGTGATCGCTCACTAATTTGGGTAGCCATATGAGAGAGTTGTGTTTTCATCTTATTAATTTGTTCTAATAGCTCATTGTGTGATGTTTTTGTGAATTCATCATGTTTGAAAGAGAGGGAGAACGAAGAAAGGTGCGATGAAGAAATCAACCTATTGATTGTGATCTTTGTTTTGGCTCAATCAAGTTTTAACAAGTAAGGCTATAAGGAGAAAGCTTAAAAAAAGCTACTCGGGAGAAATATGTGATAGCTTAAATAAGCTATAATGAAAATGGTTTAGATTTGGCTTAAACAAGCTCTGAATTGTTGACGTGGAGAGTAACCCAAACAGGTTAATCGTGATATGGTTGTGATATAACTCAAAATGAGTTATGAAAGGATTTGTGTTGGCTGTGATTTGGATAAACACGATGGTGGACAGAATAATGAGTGAACTCAAACAAGTCACCCAATATTAGTTTGATATAGTTGGAAACAAGCTATGAAAGATGTTTTGACGATTGACGATTGACGATATGGGGAGTGAATGCTAGTCACTCAATATCAGTTGGATATAGCTGAAGATAAGCTATGGCAGATGTATTGTTAGCTGAAGCAAGCTAATGAAATTGGTGCGATGTTTTGGTCTGTGTGGTTGGATTATTTGGATGTTTTCGCTTGGTATTGAATTGGTCGAGAACTGATTTTTTTGTGGAACACAACTAGGGTCTGAAATTTTACAATGAACACATTGATATCAGCCAAGTTTTATGATAAAACAATGCTAAACTATTTTGTTTTCAAACAGCAAGCAATCATGTGGATTCAATTGTTTTGGCTTATGAGGTAACTTCTTCAGGAATGATCATTGTTTCATGCAATCATACAAGTATGTTGTGAAATGGTGGATGCAGCTCTTATTACTCCAAGAAGATGCGTCCTCGATATACCCTAGTCCTGATATACCTAATTTCTGTACGGGGACAAAATTGGTATGGGAACCCTTAGAGCACTGGAGGAGACTCACCAATTCTTACTTGCATGTTTTGGAGTGAATCACCATGTCCAAAACAGGTTTTGTGAAAAGGTGGAAGGTGATGGAGGGATGAATGTGTATGGTGTCCTTATAACTCCCGAAGATTTATAGGGACGATGCCCAGGCTTTGTTGTTACAGCTATTTAGGCGTGACTCGCATGCGCTGCACGACAGCATTACCTGTAAGTGAAGAGCAGCGGCGAGGTAAATACCGAACACTGTGATGAGACTAGGTCTCAAAGTGCAATGCAGATGTAAATGTTGTTGGTGCGTGGTAGTCAAGTCCACGTCACCGGTGTAGCTTTGGTGGTGATGAAATCCACCTCGTCTACGTGCAAAAACAATATGATAAAGTGATTAAACGCATGGTTCTTTCCAACTTGAAATAAATCACTAGCAGAAAATAATTGCGTACCTGAGCGTACTTTTTTTTTTTGGTTTCAGCAATTGTCTTTGAATGGTGGTATTTTTGCGGGATTTTTGTTGTTTTTGTTTTGTTTTTGTTTTTGACAATATTCCAGCAACGCGGTTCTACAGAAAACAAATTAGTAGTTATCCTGCAAATGAAATGTTAGAAAAGTGATCATGGTTGTTTTTTATTTGCAGATCACTCAAAGGTGCAGGAAAAGAGCATACACAACCAACGACCAAACAAATATTAAGAATATGACAAAGGAAAATAATTATTAAAATGATAGTTGGAAAACAAAGCTAGAGGATCCTGCAATGTTAGAACAAGAAACTAAAAAATTGTGACCGTTTCTGATTTTCCAGATCGCTCGAAGGCGCAAGAAAAGAGCATACGCGGATACAATTGGAATAGTTTTTTTAAAATGTTAATAATTATTGCAATTAATCATGATTGCGAAATAGCAATAATGATTATTTTCACAAAAAATAAAAACAATGAAAGAAGAGGGTGAAAACGTTACTTAGAAGTGTTGTCGTGGAAAATTGAAATGTAAGGCAAAAAATAAAAATTAAAAAAATTGTTGTGCAGAGCCCAGAGTGGCCTCACATTTCTGATTTCCAAGATCACTTTTGAAGTGTGAGGAAAGAGCATACGTGTGAGGTTGTTACGTGAAATAAAATAAAAATAATAATTTTTAAAAAAACTATAATTTTGTTGTTTTTTTGTTAAAAAGACAGGTGTTAGAAGAAATGAAACCAAAAATTTTCTGTAAGTCTAAATCTAAAAATTATTTTTTCATTGCATAGATCTTTTCAATACCTTTCCGTTAAAAAAAATGAAGTCATTCCGAGTTCGGGAGCAAAAGTTATGGCGTCCGGAAGATGGGCTACGGTAGCACTCTGAATGAAAATTTTGAACGTGAGAAAAACATCCGGGAGCTTTTTTTTATTTTCTGACTTCTGTACTTTACCTGAGAAGCTAAAATTTTGACAGCAAGGTTAAAAAAGAACAATAAATAGAAAGAAAGAGTTAGATCGCAAAATGATTGACTAAAATAAAAGAAAAAAATGATTAACTTCCTACAAAGCAGTTATTTTAGCAAAAGTAAATAAATAAATGCATTTTCCGGATTGGTTGTCCCATGACAGTAAGATGATAAACTAATGGCTAGTTCATGTGTTTCTACAGATGACGAGTAAATAGCAAAATCAAAACTAGGAACTAAACACCAAGCACCGAGGAGATCAAAGACAGGATGAGCTTCAGAGTTTCATTGTTGCTATAACCTGCAGATACACCACAAGACACCACACAACAAAAACACTACCCAAAGCGTGAAGGTTAACCAAAGAAGACCATAAGGAACAGAAAATGAAATAATAATGAACAATAATAAACAAAGAACAGATAAAACCACTAATTGGGAAATTAATGGTAACAGATCGAAAGTAACCAGGCGTGCCAGAATGTAAGCTAGGAAAAATACACTACTAACAAGGAAATAAAATACCAATAATCATACCTCCTCCTTCGCGTTCCGTAGCAAACCTCAGAATGGGCTAGGAAACTTGGATTGAGCCCTGATTTGTGATATGTAGGTGCTTTTCTTCAAGATGGAGCAAGGCCTTCCTGCAAACCCGATCCTCTTACTTTACCTTTGGATGGGAAAAATGATTATGAGACTATTTTGGCATTAGGACTAGGCAAAAGGATGTTCTTTGCTCAAAGGATGCAAGAACTTAGATATGGCATGAAAGCTTATTCTCCGTGTGTTTAGAGGGGAGGGGTAAGGTTGTATTTATAGCTGAGGAGTGATTAGCTTAGATTAATTTAAGTAATCATGGTTTGAAAATGTGGGCAAGATTAAGTGAGTGGTTTGAAAATGTGGGCAAGATTAAGTGGGTGGTTTGAAAATGTGGGCAAGATTAGGTGAGTAGTTTGAAAATGTGGGCAAGATTAGGTGAGTGAGGACCACGAAGAATGGGTGAGGATTTGAATTATATTTTTAATTCATAAGTGGAGGATTTTAGGTGAGTGGGGACCACGAAGGGTGGGTGAGGATTTGAATTTGAATTTTTAATTCAATAGTGGAAAAACATGGAGAATAATGACATGTGGTGAAGATTGGATTATTTTTAGATTTTGAAATGGATAATTAATCAAATTATATTTGATTAATTCGAAGTGTATTTTGTGGGAAATGAGGAAGGGTAATTAATTGATTTAGGATAGATGTGAAATTGGGGTGTCTACATTTAATAAAATAGATTTGGTGGTGGCTTGCATTTTGGGGTGTGACTTCTTCCACCCAATTTTTGTATGATGGTATACTATAATTTTTATTAATAAAAGTTTTCTTTTCAATCCAAAACAATATGGGTATAAGGTGAAATAAAAGGATTGGTAAAGTTAATAATTTAGAAATAAGTTTTAAAAATAAGTAAATATTATTTATGTCATATATATAGATAAAATTGGTGAAAATAAAATAAAAATATATCCAAAAATATGGGTGTGTTTAATATAATGAAAAAGGTATATGAAAGGGTGGGATCTTTTGAATATTATACATGTAATGGAAAGGACCCTCAAGTAAGGGGGCACACAATATTTGAAATAATTTTTAATATATTAACTTGGATGTGATGAAAGAATAAAAGAAATTAAAAACAAGGTAAGGAAGAAAACTTGGAAACTTTAAACATTAGTTAGACGGGACCCAAGGGGAAACAAAAAGTGCACTCGTTAGTGTCTTGGCTAGGTGTAGTGCCCCTCCAGTTCTTGCTCATTTACTTATCGATTGACTTGGTGATAGATTCATGTTGAGAACCTTAAGTTAGTAGTGTCATGATTTATTTGAATTAAATTACAATGATTTGGTTATTATATTATCTCTTGTTGTCACCTTGCCCATGGTGTTCGCTAAGCCGACTTCTTGTCCTTACCCTTATCACTGGATTTTGATTTAGTGTGGTGGATATTATTGACCTAAGGTTACACAAATTATATTTTTGGATAATGCTCATATTGGTTAATTTTGTGAATATATGTATAATAACTTGTCATCTCTATTTGGAATATGCTAACCTGACTTGATAGGTTGTGTGTGAGGCACACAATGTGCATGTATTATTTCCATTACTGCTTGTTTCGATGTTGATTATGATGAATTTTATTAAGATGATTTTTGAATGGGTTATATTTTGTATATTGTGAATATATATTGTTTTGGCCGTTATCTCAATATGGATATTAATTGATTATAAAATTTGGATGTTTTAACATGAAAAATTGATTTGATCAATTGTATGTATATAGAAGCATTTCATTTGGTTTATTGTATCAAGCATGTATGATGATGTGTGAATTGAGTGTGCAAGATACAAGTTCACCATAGGAGAATGTGGGACTCATAGATGCACCTCAAAGTTGCACAAGCGGCTAACTAGGCCGAAACATTACCCTTACTTTATTTTTTTCATTTGGCCTTGTGTTTGGGTTATGAATATTGTGGACACCCTTAGATTTTTCCTCTTAACCCTTATTGTATTAATTTTTGTTTAACCCTTGTTCTAAGTTAGTTTAGGGGTATAAACGTTCCTACTTATGTTACGGATGATTACTTATTTTTAATCATGTTCTTAGAGGTGTGGGACCACTTAAACATGAGTTGGGTGGGCCCCACCACCTCTCTATGTGTGCCACTTTTCCCAAACCCGAATTTGGGATAAAAGTGGAAATTGTAAGTGTTTATTTTTTTGTGTTGGGGTCTCATTTACATGAAAATGGACCCCTTGGAACCTACGTATGGGTAGGAGGGTATTTTAAATGATCCACATCATTATTAATGATATTGATTTGTGATCCACCTTGGAGTGGAGTAAATTTATTTTTAATTTTAATTTATATTTGGGGCATTCTCCTCCATTATTACTCTTTCTTTTTGTTGGATAGAGACTTGTGGGAGTCATGTTGGGAGAGGGAAGAGGGTGACACATGTCACCCTCTCATTGGTGAGAATCCTTGGGGATTTCTCTTCACATACCTCCACTTTGAATCTTGGAGGATTTTTTTTGGTCTCATTTTTGCATGGGGAGTTTGGGGAAGAGCTTAGAGAGGAGCTAGAAGCTTGGAGGGCTTGACTTACAATTTAAAGTTGGATGTTATTTTTTTATAGATAAAGCGGGTTGAAGGGACCTGTTCCCTATTTACATAAACAGAGTCCCGACCTCAATATTTCAAAGCAAAACAGCAAAATCATAAGAGAAAAAAAGCAATTGGATATACACGAACATAGGCCAGCAATATCCGAGATATACTATAACTATAGTACTAGGAAAGAGAGGGATTACTCTCTAGACCCCAAGGTGATAGCAACACTAGCAGCCTGAGACACCCGACCAAGGCTGGTATCATCTTCCATTTCAACTTTCACTTCAGAATTCACCCAGTTCAGCTAGAGAAATTCATAGGCCCCTGCCGCAGACAACCACAGCTCGGTCCATCTAGGTGGGATAGGGTCCAACGGAGCACAGAGGGTCTTCAAATTAGGAAGCACCAGGTGGGCACGGTTGGCAGCCCGGTCTGGGCATACACCACCAGATGCTCAGTGAAGGCCAGGAGAATGCCAAATTGTTTTTCAAGTTCACAAAAAAGACACCCCTGACCACCCCGATGCACTTGACAAAGAATCATGCACAACCCAGAATGCCAGACAACAATTCGCCACTTCAAAGGCCAAGTTACCATGGTATCTTTGGTAAAAGCCGATCAAATCCGAGACTCATAGCATCTATTTTAGAGGGATGGATTATCAGTAGGTTCTCAACGAATACAGAGGTAATGCCACTATTGACATGTGGCCAACCAATAGCAGATAGATAGTCTTCGCCAAGGAATCCTTTAATGGCATCCAACTCTTCGACGTAGGAGAGACGAAAATTATTTTCAGATGGTTGTCTGTTATCCTGGAACGAAACACCATTTCACGCAGATCACAGCTCAAGGCAATTCGTGGCAGACAAGGGATAGCCATAGCTAGAAAAAGGAGGGAGAAAAAAATATAAGGAGAATCCCTTGTCCAAAGCATTAAATAGACCCTTCACATCCCGCAAGTGTATCATTAGACGATGTGTGCTCTGAAATCCACCTCACACGAGATCAATATCCCCAATCCTTCCCACGCTTTGGAATTGAATGCCACTATCTCTTGTTGTGCTTGCTCGATCGTTGCATTCACCAACTTGTCCACGTAATTATTACTTTCCCAAAACACGTGCTTAATGTTCCAGGCACTAAAATTCCTGAGTTTCCAAAGGACCTTTTTAACTCCTAGGTCTAGTTTCCAAGATAGGGCTTTCTTTTTAATTATGGCATTCACAATTACTAGCGAATCCCCTTCGATTTCCATTTTTCTATCTTTAAGGAGGCCACTAGATCTAGACCTTTTCTCAGAGCTTGTAGTTCAGCCAAATTACAAGTGTCATCCCTGAGCTTATAGGAGGTGGCACCAACCAATAATCCCTTTTCGTTTCCTAATGCATCCAAAGCACTGAGAGATGACCGGGTTAGCTCTTGACGCTCCATCAAAATTTAGTTTGAGGAAACCCGGGGTGGGGGAGCCAACGGGCTAACCGACAGAGCGAGGCTGAGGAGATCAAAGGGTGTTAAGAAGCGCTTGATTTCCTGTCAATGTTGGAGAAGTGATGAAAGTGGGACTAATTAGCGAAACCACCTCGAGATATATCCCATTCTTACCTAATAATTACCTTGTCCATCGAGTTCTTCTCCTCCCTAAATATTATTTTGTTACACTCCCACCAGATGTGCCAGAGAAGTAGCACGATACCACACAACCAAATCGAGGAGAGAGCACCAGAGTGGAGGTTTACAAGCCAAGCCAAAATGGCTGCCGGGAGTGTAGAGGGCTAGACCCATGGGAGATTGAGCCTGGCACACAACCAACTCCAACATTCAGCTGTGAATGGGAAATGAAGCAGAAGATGATCACGATCTTCCTCATGATTCTCACACAGAAAGCACATTGAGGGACCATGAAAACCAAATCTCTTCCTCCTTTCTTGAGTGAGAATTTTCCTTTGAAAGCCATCCAAGTGAAAAGGCTAGCTTTAGGGGGACACGAGGGGGACCAACATGCCTTCCAGATTAGAGCCTCAGCTTCCTACTTAGCATGTAATAATTTATAGCCACAACACGGGGAGTATTTCCTAGAAGAGGCCACAGTCCAGAAAATTTCATCATTACCCCTGGAAAGCACTATCTGTCATTCCTACAGAGCCGAGCGAAAACTATCCTTAGTTTCCAAAGAGAGATTTAGGTGATCAATAATTTTCCATTCCAATAGAGTAAGAAAATTTTCAGAATCAGCCCATAGTTGGAAACATATGGTCCCCATTCTTCAACTAAAAGCCTCTTGATTTCCCCAAACTCAGGATTTTCCCCAAGCATGGGAAAACCATTCCAAGGGTCGTCCCAGAATAACACCCTGTCACCTTTTTCAATTTTCCAGGCCGCATTGAATAAGAAGAGCTCCCGACATTCAACTAAGAAGTTCCATATATGAGAACCACAAGGGGGATTAACAATGTGGAGAATTGATTCTGGAAGATGGGCCCCTAGATATTTTTTTCCACCACTTATTTTGTAAAGACACGAGAGGTTTTTAGGAGATTCAGGACAAACTTGGCACCTGGGGCCAAGTTTTGAATATCTAAGTTGAGAATGCCACCTCACCTAGATCTTTGGGTTTGGACAAATTTTCCCAGTTGATCAATGGGATTTTCCTTTCCATAGAGGGGCCTTTCCATAGGAACTTTTGCATAATCCCGATAAGATTTGATAGAACACTTTTGGGGATTTTTAGTATGGAAAGCATGTATAAGGGGGAGGCACTGAGAACATATTTGATGAGAACCAGTCTTCCAGCTAGTGATAGCCATTTTCCTTTCTAGGAGTTGAGTTTTGAATTAACCGAAGAGAGGAGATTGTTCCACATCGAGGTCTAACCCGAGCCACCAAAAAAAGGCACACCAAGATATTTGACTAGAAGGGAGCCTTTTTTGAAACTGAAGATGCCAAGAATTCTAGCTTCTAGAGAAGGGGGGCGTTAAAAAAGAAGATGAAGGATTTGACATGGCTAACCTCTTGTCCAATAGCGGCTACATAAGCATCGAGAAACCCCTTCAGTTCTTTGGCCTCATGAATGTTGGATTTTCCAAATAAGAAAGTGTCATCTGCGAATTGCTGGTGAGAAATAGGATCCACCCCCTCCATAATTCTTAATCCCTGCAGTTTTCCTTCCCAAACTTTATTGTTGATGGCCCTACTCAGTAGTCAACCACTAAAATGTAAAGAAAGGAGGAGAGAGGGTCACCCTGTCTTATACCCCAATTACCTTCAAAGAAACCTTTAGCATTACCATTAATTAACATGGAGAAATAAGGCCTAGCTATGCAGTTGAACACCCAATTACAAAACTGAACCAAAAAACCAAACTTTCTAAGGATTCTGATTAGAAAATGCCAATTGATCTTGTCAAAGGCCTTGCTAATATCTAGTTTTAGTAACATACCTGGGGATTTATTACAGGAGAGAGAATGAATGAGTTCATGAGAGAGAAAAATACCATCAAAAATCGACCTCCCCGGCAAGAAACCAGATTGCTCCGGAGAGATCATAGGTTCCAGCATCCCTTTGAGTCTAGAAGCAATGGCTTTCGAGATGATTTTGTAGGAGGTATTGCACAGGGAAACTGGCCTGAAGTCTGCGAATGAAGAGGGTTGAGGGATCTTCAGGAAGAGACTTATAAAGGTATAGTTTAGTGATTTAAGCATTGAATGGGATCTGCGAGATTCTTCCACAGCCGCCCAAACATCATAGCCAATGATGTTCCAAAATTTCTAAAAGAAATCAACCTGAAAACCATCCAGACCCAGAGCTTTGTTCTTGGCCATAGAGAAAACCACTTTCTCCACTTCACTCATATTGAAGGGCTTAAGAAGGGCCACATTTTGAGCATCATTGCCTAGCATCGAGATATTGTCAAGGAAATAGGATTGCTCTGAATCAAAGGAATTGATGTCACCTTGAAGGAGGGAAGTAAAGAACCAGATCCCTTCATCATAAATCTATTTTTGATCAGAGAGGACAATACCATCATGACTCTTTATCTTAGAGATGAAATACAAGCTCCGCCTTGCTTTTACGGATGAATGAAAAAACTTTGTGTTCCTGTCCCCATCCTTGAGCCATAATTCCCACAATTTTTGTTTCAGAAGACCTCCTCACATAGAAGCAATTCACCAAGTTCAACTAGTAAAGACTTCTCCAGAAGAAACTCCGCCTCCCCCATGCCGAGACAAAAATTAACTCATTTAGAGCTTTCAACTCGGCTTCCACTCTAGCCTTTTCTTGGAATATATTCTTAAAACAAGATTTGTTCCAAGATCTTAGATCCTTTTTGAGAATTTTTAGTTTTTGTGCAAACACCAACATTTTTGAACCTTCAACCTGATAGGAGTGCCACCATTGCGAAATGTTATTTTCCAGAGAGGCATCCCTCAGCCACATAAGCTCAAACTTAAAAGGGGATTTGTGAGGGGTAGAGTTGATATTGACTGATAGGGAAATCGGGAAGTGATCAGAGCCAGACCAAGGTAGAATCGAGCATTCTAAGACAACATTATTCAAAGACCACTTAGGGCCAACTAAGAACCTGTCAAGCCTTTCAGAAATATTATTGAATCCCTTCCTACGATTTCTCCAAGTGAACCAACCTAGCTTGGGCTCGATATCTAAAAGAGAGTTGTTAGAGATAAAGGAACAAAAATCTACCTAGGATTGCCGATTTCTAGAAATACCGCCTTTTTATCTTTCTCAGAGATGATAGCATTGAAATCACCACCAAGAAGAAATAGTTGATCCTCGAGGGGAGAAAAGACCTAGAGATGTCTTCTAAAACTCTCTTTTTCCAATTATGCTATTCAAACCATACACATTAAGGAGGTAGAAGACCGAATGAGAATGTTTCAGGAAAACCTGACCCAACTGCCAACTATGATTCTGGTGGATAAGATCAACCTGAACCTAACATTCCTTCCACCAGAATCCCAAGCCCCCGAGGCCCTAGTAGCATCGGAGAAGAATAAATTCCATCCCTAAATAACCCTAATGACATATGATCTCACTAAGTAATATGACTAACCACATCAGTGCATAAGATGGTGAGTGTTGATGAGACAAGTCATATACACCAAAAATACATATTTATAAACATAATGTTGAAGTATAAGAAATAATAAATTTATTTTAGTAAATATAATAAATTAGGGTCACTTTTCACCTTATGGAAATAATTTCACAACTCCATGATTCATGGTTTAGGAGATAGTTTTTATAATCTAATCTGGTCAGTACATAGGTATTTTTTAGGATTTCAGCATTCAACCTAAAGCTTTTAGGATTTAAATTATACTATCAATATCTATTTTAGGAAATAATATAGTCATTGTTTAGTTTTTGTGCCTTTTGGATTGTTTACTGATATTTGTAGGAGTGTTGTATGTGTCAAAATTAGAATTTACAAACCTCATAACTCCAAAAAGTAGTGAAAATTGACCGAATATATGGACTCATGAAATTTTCCATGAGCATTGAGTTGAATCCCCTAATTTCATCCTAGAATATGGTAGAATCATACTATAGATGAGTACCTACATTACAAGCTTAATGCATGCACATTTAAGAGGAATACTTGAGAGATCCTCACAATCAACAATGCAAGGGAGTGACTTTGGTTCCCATGTTGGTATACATATAATCCTTTGATCCTTATAATATATATTAACAATAGTAAGGGGTGAGAAAGAAGATGATCTATTTAAGGACCCCACAATATTTATTTTTTCAATAGAAGAATAAGATGTAACGAAAAGAGTTAGAACCTAAAAGAGTACATCACATCGATCTATTTATAACATTCAACAAAAGTTAGGTAAGGAGTAGGTGAAAATCTACAAAATATTCCACACATTCATGTACTTTCTATGGAGAAAGGAACTCAAGAATTTCATCGAGATTTATGATAAGTAAATTAGTTGCATTCTCACCCTAGTGTAGGAGTAGGAAGGTTGATTCAAGTGTCACATACTTCATAAGAAATCAAATCTACATTGACATTAAGAGAAATGCTTTTCGAGATATCCTTTTGTGTTATTACTTAAGACACCATTGAAATAAATTCATATATGGACAAGACACCATTGAAATAATTTTGTGCATTGCAAAAATGGAATTTGGTGAAATTGGTAAGAGGGTGTTGTCATGCGAAATTTATGGCATGAAAAATTGAAACTTCGAGCATGGAAAATAAGCCCACATTTGAATCTTTTCTACTCGGTCATCAAAGTGCGTCCTTCGTCCGGCCAACCTACCTCGGTCAAAATCTCAACTTGGATAAGAAGAAATTCTTAAAAAGGGTTTTAAGTTTGTTTTAATGTATAAGGATGATTGAATAAGATGATTGATGAGTTCAATGTGACTTGATGGAAGATAACTTCTTTTGGAGGCCTAAAAAGGCCATTTTTGCCATTTGGAGCTAATAAAAAACCCTTTGGGAGAGTTAAAGAAAGATATTAAGCATATGGAGGTGATGTCAAGAAATATTGGAAGTGTTGGAGGAAATTTAGGAAGATTTAGGAAATTTTTTCTCATTCAAGGACAATTTTCTCAACAATGAGTTTTCTAGGTGCAGGGAACAAACACTCTAATGGTGAAATCAAACTTCTCTAGATGATTTTAGGAGCTCTGTAAGGAGTTAGGAAGAAAATAAATAGGAGTTGAAAATATATGTAAATCCTCTACATGTTGGTAACATCCATTTTTCTCTAAGTATTGAAGGATTCATGAATAATTTCAAAACAGTGTAGCTTCCCCTTTCGGTTCCAGACAAAAATGGCCCTAATTTGAAATCTTCGGAGAGAGGCGCCACCGAGATAGTGATAGGTGAAGATTTGTAAATATTGATAAGTACCTCTTAGAGTGAGAACTATCATAAATAATATTTTTTACCAGGGGCAAGGATCTCATGAGGATGGGGCCAAATTTTGTGACTTGAAAACACCTTCCTAACACCCCAAGTTGTGTTTTTTAAGGAAAAAAACTATAACATGGAAAAGTGGTAAAAAATTGAGTTGACATGAGTTGAAAGCATGTTTGTAAAACTTTAACTAATGAATTAAGTGTTTAGAAACATTGTTATGATATCTGCATTGTGATGGGAATAAGATGCTCTCTTCTAATTACAAGGCAAGAGTGAGGATCACTCTCTTACTTTTCTAGGCCTCTAAAATTCACCATAGTGATCAAAAATCAAATTCATCACGTTTAAACCATTTTATGATTATTTTTCACTTACTAAAATAGATCTTCACCATGTAGATGGAAGGATTTATCACTGAATGAAATTATTGTCATGTGGCCACCTGTTGGACTTAAATGAAGTGGCTACTGATGTCCTTCCTCCTTTAAAGTTTGATCACAATACCAAGTGAGTGACATCAAGTGAAAATCACACGATTTCTCATTCTTGCATACATGGTGCTTTATATGAAGATAATCATCTTACCCCTTCCTTGCTCCAGATTTCTCCTCGGATGAAATCAACTTCAAGATGCTCATACACCTCTTTGCTCATATGATTCTCATGGAGATAGATGATTTCTTGATCCTTCACACATGATGGTCTTGAGTGCCTTGGTAGCTTGACTATCTCATCTTGGCTTGTTCCTTGAAGAGGTTTGAACATGATGGAAAAGTCAAGATATGATGATCCTCAACCTATTGAAGCATTGATTAAGTGTTTAGAAAACGAATGCCACATTTATTTACGTTGAAGATATATTTTATCTGACTAGAAAGCCCTTCTAACTTGACCGGTGTGATAGATCGATCGGCAAGGATGACTGCGAATCTCAAGGCTCCAATCAATATCGAGCTCGAAGGCGTGATTCGATCTATGGGTTGTGGAATACGTGGGAAATGACCTAGGATAGTTTTGTGTATGTCTCCAGATAAGGTCATATGGTGGATGGTGGAAACAATTGACTCTACGGACGATTCTCTGGCCTAGTCCAGAATTCTCTAGCTTCGTTAGCCGCTATATCTAGTAAGGACAATTGTTCGATGATGATGGGTGGAAGTGGAGTGGATTGGAATACTAGTGTGCGTAGGCCAATGTTTATATCTGATTGACTTATGGATTCGTTAGGCTGTGGGACTTGTGGGTCACAACCGTAGACTCTTGGTTGTTGCGGTCTTGTTATGGTCATATACGAAATCAAGTCCTGATTCCTAGTATCCAGTAATCATATGCTTTCTCAGCTTCTATGTTTAGGACCAACAACTGCGTGATTTTCTCATAATATCTCACAGGCGTTCGTGCAACCTGGATCCTTAAACTAGTATCTATGTCTGTGAGAGTGTCTCCTGCACCTGGCTGTGGGACCAAAGGATCACAACCAAAGGTTTGTTCTCTTTCGAACCCTTCTACAGTCATGTGAATGTTTGCCTAGGGTAATCTGTAGTTTGGTTGATTTGACCAAAACGTGTGTGCTTGGTCGTCTTCTATATTTAACCCTCTCAACTGAGAACTGATCAGTTGTAAATCTGTTGTTGTTTGGAAGACTTGTATTCTGAGATTTTGGTCTATGTCAACTATTGCTGTGACGAGGTTTGGTTGAGGCACGATTGGCTCAAATATGTATTCCCTGGGCTCCCGAGGTCCCGTGATTGTCATACAAAATAAAATGTAAATCTAACTGTAATAAAGCAAATTCTAACTACGTGGAATAAAACTAAAACATATATAACCTCTATTTTTCTGAGAAACCTTTTAAGAATTTAAGAAAGCAAGCTATTTAAACGTATCTAGAAATAACAACTAAATAACAATTTAAAACAAACAAGATAACCGAGTGTAGTTATTTTCCTGTGTGATTTGTAGATTTATTCTAAATAATGCAATAACTTTCCTAATCTACTTGCAAGATTCTCGATCCTACCTCAGAAGTGAGGAGTGAATCATAGTTTCTCAGAAACTATCAATCCTCACAGCTTCCCTGGCAATATCGAGAATAGAAATTTTACCGAAATAAAGCAATTAACTATTTTATTTGATATGATTCTAACTAGAACTTTGAAAGTTAAAACCTGGATTCCGCAGAACAGTGGCGAATCCGATGGTGTGTGTGATCTTGTCCCCTCAGTATGATCTCCTCGTTCTTTCGTGTTCACGTGGATCCAGAAAAGCGTGTAATGCTAGCATCGACA
This sequence comes from Taxus wallichiana var. yunnanensis, assembly GCA_018340775.1. Lineage (NCBI taxonomy): Eukaryota > Viridiplantae > Streptophyta > Pinopsida > Cupressales > Taxaceae > Taxus > Taxus wallichiana. The sequence continues at coordinate 259,632,875 of CM031237.1, forward strand.
GAAATAGATATTGGGACAAGGACAACTCAGAATGCAGACCGAAAATGCGAGTAGGAGAGGGATAGCGCAAGAGTACAGAGCTTGGCTTATGCAATTCCTAGCGGGATTTTACTGCGAGTCATGCAACATAAAGTGACCAGAACCTGAAACTATCCTGTTTGAAGAGAAAAACCTGCAACTTTAATGGCTTCCTAAGCTATTCTACTTCAATGGAATGGATAAAACAACAACACTGTTTGCACAAGCTGGATATGTGGCTTACCAACAGCTGGACAATGCTAAATAAGCATGCAAAGAATTAAAACTATGGCTCTAAACAACAAAAGACTGAACTATGAAAATGAGAGCTGAAAGTGCAAAAGAGGGGAGACTGGTTGGATAAAACAAACAAACACTTGCACAAGATGGATATGTGGCTTACCAACAGTACCTGAACAATGCTAACTAAGCATGCAAATGAACTAAAACTATACTCTAAGCAAAATGAAAGCTAAATCTATGAAAAAGAGAAATGAGAGCAAACTTCGGGACCATTTTTGTTTGTGCACAAACCATTTATTTATAGCTTTCATTCACCCAAAGATCAAAACCAAATCGAACTCTAAAACCATAAACAATGGCCAAACACTATTCCAGGGGACCAAAAACATAAATGCATGCCCAAGTCGGCAAAGGAAAGCTGGTGAAACGTTGATATTTTACGTGAGTCGCGTCAAAAGCGCTTTCTGGAAAATGCGTGCAGGACCGCCGCTCTAAGCAGGGCGGCGGTTACAGGACCGCCGCCCTGATCAGGGCGGCGGTCACGAGACCGCCGCCCTGCAGGGTGGTGGTTTCATCACTGAAGATCAAAAGGCCAAGAAAAGAGGGAAAAAGGGGAAAACAAAGGACGCGGGGCTAAGCGGGGCATGCGGGATGTTAACGCATACTCCGAGGGCTTTTCGGATCCCGAACACCTTGCGAGGAGACCTGTATCATCATTGGGGAACTTGTTACACTGTTCCGGCAGTACAATACCTTACAATTTTGGGTACGTACATATTGCCCCCTCGGAGAAGCGTTTTAGCCATGAAGAGGCATAAAACGGTGGGTCCGAGTATGGCAGTCCCGAAATGGGAAGTTTAGAAGTTATACCTTACACGTCCGTGTGTTGAAATGACGCCATCCAAAATTCCCGCTACCTGCAAAATGAAAAGAGAACTCAAGTGCAGATAGATACAATAGTTTGGAAAATAAACGCTAAAATAATAGGGAATGAGAACGTACCATTCGTGTGGGGATAGGAACTTACCTCCATCAGCGCTCCAAACCTGCGAAAAAGTCTTTTAAAATGAATCAGGGTGCTATATATATGAAAGTGGGCCCATTTTCCTATTCATTTGCGCGAGTTGATTTGATTGTTTTTGAGCTCTGGGACCCACGGTGACGGTTTCTTGCGTGAGTAGAGTCAAAACGTCCGCAGCGAGATCGTGATCATGCCTCCACGTGCGGAACACCGCCCCGCTAGATCACAGGTTGGTTTTCTTCAATTTTGTGTTTTTCCCCCTTTAATTTGAAATGCTAAATTTGTTGTAATGGGGGGGTCATTTTTGAAAATGCTAGTGTTAAAAGGTCCATCTAGGGGGGGCGCCTACTGGGTAGGCTCCATTTTTAGGTTAAATGGTCTTTTTTTTGCTTTTTTAGGTTTTTAGATTAAAAACCCGCGTGGGTTTTCGGACCACGACCGCCGCCCTGGCTGGTGGCGGGGTTACATGACCGCCGCCCTGTTCAGGGCGGCGGTTACACGACCACCGCCTTTAAGGCGGCGGTTACAAAACCGCCTCCCTGCTCAGGGTGGCGGTTTTGCACAGAATGCAAAAGGAACTTATATTTGAGATTGCACTTGTATTTTTAGCATTTCTACGTGTTTTTATGACTCTCTCGGTATTGTTCGGATATTAACTTGCTCTGTTTTGTGTGTTTTTGGGTGTATGCAGGCGAGAGAGGAGTACATTAGATGGAGCAGAGAGAGAGAGTGTGATTGGCTCTCAGGGGTACTGGATGCCCTCTCACAGGACGAGGAGGACACACTACAGAGGGCCGGCATATTGCGTATATCGCGCGTGCCCCACGTTGCACCATCTAGTCACATCCTTTGTGACCTATTTTCTTATTGGGATGCAGATCGGAACACCTTCCGACTGCCAGGGGTCCGTGGTGAGTGGACCATCACATTAGAGGATGTCTACCGCATTCTGGGGGTCCCGATCATCGGGAGGTGACTTACACTAGAGACAGCAGGCTCACGGGCACAGATTGCACAGTGGGCAGCATATATGGGAGATGCAGCCATCTCCATGGGGTCGAAGAAGGGGGTGAGAGTTCGATCCATTCCTTCTTTGCCTATCCCCGTATTTCGACAGGCCATCATGGGGATCCTTGCCTCGAGATTGATCGGGGACAAGGGAGGGGACACATTGTTATATTGTTGGGCCCCCATCATTGCACAGATAGAGGGGCATGGCCGGATATATGCCTGGGGTGCAGATATTCTGGGGACCACCTACCATGATCTATATAGGGTGGTCCATTTATAGGGACAGTCATTGAGCCACCCAACTCTAGTCATGAGTTGGGTGTATGAGCATTTTATCCCTTATGGCAGGGGTGTGGAGGTGGCAGATCCTGGGGCTGTGAGGGCAGCCAGATGGATGGACATGTCGGTGCTCAGAGCACCTCATCAGCCAGTTGCCTCCCTTACTACTGCAGACATGGAGGCGACACCGTACCGGCTTATGGCCGGCATATGGGGCGAGGAGACTCTTACCCTGATCTCCTGCTCCACCACAGGGCAGCTTATTGATCGAGTGGGACGAGTGGAGGTACATCCTTTCGGCCGGGTTCCTCAGCAGTTTGGTCTTCCATACGTGGGCATGCTTCCCCCAGTGGCACCAGTTTATAGATCAGTTCGCGAGGCCAGAGGGGGGCCTAGAGGCCGAGGTTGGATAGTGATTACTCCTGGCATTCCTATTGCAGCCAGGAGGATAGTTCGCTAGAGGGAGAGCCGGTGCGCCTCGGGCACCTTTGCTTCAGATTGCTGTGGGTCCTGCTCATAGCAGCGATGACCCCATAGATATTGACTCCGACTCCGAGGAGTTTTCAGAGGGAGGGACAGAGGAGGAGACCGAGGACAGTGATCCTGAGTGGCATGACACTCAGGATATTATGCAGGCAGAGAGGGCTGAGCAGAGCGCAGAGAAGGACACTCTAGTTTCAGAGGAGCCACTCTCTCAGGGCCATGGTGGAGAGGATGAGTCCGTTGCAGGCAGGTGACACATGTTGCCCCTGCCACAGGAGCAGCCCCTCAGTCGGCAGCGGCATCCGCGGCAGGTGCCGGTCCCAGTGACCCATCTTGGATGCCTGGGGATCCGAGTAAGTTACCCTTTCTCCCTTTTAATGTTTATATGTAGGCTCTCCTTAGTTGCTATTGTTGTATCTTTTAGCCTCTTGCTTGGTTTCTAATTCATTTTTCTCCTTTGTTTGCAGAGACTGTTGACGAGTGGCGGGATTTGATCCGCAGGGTATGTACCGATTCCCTGATGATCCCCATGGATAGGACCCGCGGAGCTATCCGTAGATGCCGGGAGCCCTCAGCAGCCGGTAGGCATACCGATGTCTTCGCTCCCATTTGGCACGTGGCCAGGATGGTGTCGACCCTCCGCACAGAGTTAGCGGGCTACAGGATGGCTGAGCGCCTCATGAGGAGCCATTCTCGTGGTGAGACCATGGCTGCCCCTCGGGACCCTGAGCCCTCCGTACATTCAGAGCGCCGGCGTAGCCGGAGTCCTAGGCGTGGGCGTGCACCTTCGGAGGGGTCGCGTAGGGATTGAGAGGCCTCTTGGCCCTCGTGTACTTTGTATTATATATTCTTTGTATATCACGGGCTCTTTGAGCATTTTGACCATGCTTAGAGCATGATGGCATTGTATATAAACATTGATTATTTATATATATGCATTCGTTTTTGGATCAAAAGCTTGGCACTCATGTTTTCCTTTCTATTTCAGTTTCCTTGTGTATACTACGATGTATGTTTATATGCTTTTTAGAATGTATGCAATGGAGAACAGATGATGCAAATGTTTGCTTTCTTTTTGTGTTTCATGATGCTGATACATGATATTGTAGATATATTGTGATTTTGAATCTTAGCTTCTGTGAGCAATTTGGATACCTCATGTTTGTTTTGCAAAGTGATGAATATAACCAGTACGATGAACAGATTAATTTGCCCCATTCCTAACTCCACGCAACTAGTAAGATGCGAGGGCTCATCACCGAGAGTTAAGAAGGGCGCAAGTTATGAAATGTGGTGAAACGATAGTGATGAAAGACAGACAAAGCTTTGGCGGAACCAAATTGGAAGCTACAAGCTTACTCTACCCGAATGACTTCATAGTTTAGAATGCACTTGCTTTGCGGTTTATCTAGACTTAGACCCGTAGATGGCCACATAGTAGACAAGATCTGGGTTTTTAGGATTTTAATTCTTTTGGAATTTTGAACATCTGATTCATTTGTTTTTGACTCAAAGTTTGAATTGTTTGTTTATGACCTTTTAACGTTTGCTTTGTCAAGAGGACCCCCTATACTTTGCCCCATGCTACTAGTAAGAAGCGTGGGTTTATCACCGTGGGCAAGGCATAGGCGAGTAAGGGCATTTCCATCCTTTCCCAACCCTACGTCACTAGTAAGAGACGCAAGCTCATCACCGAAGGTTGGTGGGGCAAGGAAATGTGTAAAATTAAAATTTTCTGTTTAATCACTTGTTGACTTGCTTATTTGAGTAAAATGTCAGTATGTGCTTATTTCCAAAGAGATGTATATATGGGATAGATGTGACACCATGAAGCTTCTAGAACAGACCATAGGCAAGACACCTATCCTAAGAAGAAATCAAAGTGAGAATAAACTTGCAGATCTTGGTATGGTTACCGTTAAGACTTTGTCATGTTTGATTTTATTTGATAAAAGATTCCGAGATGATTCGATGATATATGAAGATGGAGAGGTATGATTAAAGAGCTTTATGCCAACAACATCATGAGTTTGTAATGAATTGCTTTGAGAATAGATTCCTTGATCACAATTTATGTAAGAAACAAGTGGACAAAATGATCTTAATCTATATGAAGATGCAATGTAGATAATTATACAAGTAGTGCTAGTTGCTTATGCGTAGAATCGCTTGAGGTGGAGGGAATTGACTGTTTCACCAAATTCCTCACCTTCTAGCGTACATAAGAGGTAAGCACCATTTCCGTAGTCCTTCATGACTTGGTATGGGCCCAACCATTTGGGCCGGAATTTCCTTCCTTCGCCGGTCTTCTTGTCGATCCGGCTGTCTAGCCTTAGAACTAGATCACCTTCATATATGTCGCATTCATAGACCTTCTTGTTATACTGCCGGCACATTCGGTCAGCATAAGCTCTATGCCGCTGTTCAACATCTAACCTAGTTTCATCTAGGCTTTCTAGTTGGGAAAGACGTGCTTCTCTGTAAGCGTCTTCATCCAGAATCCCTTGTAGTGAAATGCGGAGACTGGGTATTTCGACCTCAAGCGGGAGAACTGCTTCTGCCCCAAATACTAGCGAGAAAGGAGTTGCTCCCGTTGGTGTTCTTATTGAGGTTCGGTGGGCCCACAAGGCCGGATATAACTTCAAATGCCAATCTCGTTTGTTTTCTTTCACCGTTTTAAGGAGAATGGCTTTCAGTGTCTTGTTTGTCGCTTCAGCCTGTCCGTTGGCTTGGGGATAATACAAGGAAGCCGTATGATGGCTTATCTTAAATTTATTGCATAGTTCGTGAACCTCTTCATTCTTAAAAGAAGTTCCATTATCAGAGATAATGATTTGTGGGATACCATACCTGCAAATGATTTGGTTCAAAATGAACTTGGCGATCACAGAACCAGGTACAGTAGTAAGAGGCATGGCCTCCACCCATTTGGTAAAATATTCAGTGGCCGTGATTATAAAATTATGGCCATCTGTGGATGAGGGAGAGAATTTCCCTATTAAGTCTAGACCCCATGTAGAAAAGGGCCATGGAGTAGCGATTGGTTGTAGAGCTTGTGCTGGCATGTGGATCTCATGGGAGAATTCTTGGCACTTACGACACCTGCGTACAAACTCTATTGCGTCATGTTCTAGAGTGGGCCAGAAATAGCCCATTCGATGTATTTTTCGAGCAGTGGCATGGCCACCGAAGTGGCCTCCACATATTCCGCTGTGAGATTCATGGAGAATCTTCTTGGATTCTCCGTGTCGACACATCTTAGGAGCATTCCATCGAATGCTTTTCGATAGAGCACTTGCTCTATAATGACGTATTTAGCTACGATTATGCGTAACCGCCTTCTTTGTTGGTGTAACTCCTTCTGGGTACGTATGGTCCATGATATAATTAATGATATCAGTGTACCAAAGACACTCAGAGATAGAGGGTCGGGTTTCGATGTAGTATACGCACTCATCTGGAAAGTCTAAATCTACTAAATCACCTCCGTCTAATGGGTTGTCAGCTAACCAATCCGCGATGATTTGTCCTTTAACCGACTTCTGATTTACAAATGTTAATTCGAATTCTCCCATTAAGGTTATAAAACGTCCAGCCTTTTTAGACAATGACCCTTGTGTGAGGAAAGTCCGTAAATGGTCCGTTTTTACCATGACCTTCGTTTCTTGATTCAGCATATAATGTCTTAGGCGTTTAGTAGCAAAGACTATGGCAAGGCATTCTCGTTCTGCCTGTGTATAGCGTGTTTCATAGTCGAGCAGTGTTCGGCTGATGAAATAAATCACGCGTTCTCTCTTGTTATCGTCTTCTTGGGCCAACATACAGGCCAGCGAGACATTGGTAGCTCGTGAATATAGAATTAACGGGTGATCTAGCTTAGGTGGCATTAGCGTAGGTGGTGATAATAGGAAACGCTTAACTGCATCAAAGGCTTCATTGCAGTCTTTGGTCCAATCAATGCTATAGTCTTTCTTGAGTAAATTGTTGATTGGATGAACGGCGAAGCTTAAGTCCGGGATGAATCTTCGGATTGCACCCAGCTTTCCGAGAAATGATCTGACTCCAGATTCATTTGAAGGTGGAACCATTTCGAGGACAGCCCGGATTTTGGTTGGGTCGACATCTATCCCTCGTGACGATATGATATAACCTAGGAGCTTCCCTCCCGTTACACCAAAGACGCATTTCTCTGGGTTTAGTGTGACTCCGTATTCTATTAGGCGTGAAAGAATGACGCGGAGTACTTCGGGATGGTCACAACGCTTCTTGGCTTTAGCCAATAAGTCATCTACGTAAGATTCCATGATTTTATGAATTAGATCGTGAAATATGTATGTCATAGCCCGCTGGTACGTAGCACCGGCGTTCTTGAGACCGAATGGCATAACAACGTAGCAATAGGTTCCCCAAGGAGTTATAAACGTGGTTTTAGCTTGATCTTGCTCAGATATTCTGATTTGATTGTATCCCGAGAATCCATCCATGAGAGACAAAAGTTCAAAACCAGTTGTTGCATCAACAATAACATCTATGGATGGTAATGGGAAGTCATCCTTAGGACATGCTTTGTTGATATCTCGAAAATCTATGCAGATGCGTATCTTTCCATTCTTCTTGAGAACGGGAACGATGTTAGATACCCATTGGGAGTAGTCGACTGGCTTGATGAATCCTACCTGAAGGAGTTTTATTACCTCCTCCTTTACCATGAGAGCTACTTTGGGCTTCATGGGTCTTGATTTTTGTTTAATTGGCTTTGCATCTGATTTAGTGACGAGGTTGTGCACCGCAATGTGGGGTGCGACTCCTGTCATCTCCTTATAATTAAATGCAAATGCCTTCTGATGTTCTTTGAGGATCTGAGTATGTATTTCTACTTCTTCTGGGGTTAACGAAGAACCTAGTTTCAATATTCTTGGTTCATCTTCTGTCCCGATGTTGACATCGATTGTTCTTCGATCAAAGAGGCGTTACCCTCTTCGAACTCAGGTGGTGCTGGAGGTAAATCCAAATCATCCCCATTTTCTACTGCGTATATGCTAGGTTCCATTTGTGAGGGGAGATCCATCATGGGATTTCCGAAATAGGAAGACGAATGTGGAATTAAGGATAAATCTAGCATATGATAGGAGAGATGTAATGCCGCATAGGCGTTTAAGTAATCCAAGGTAGCCACATCACTATCAATATGGTCTAGGATGGTAGATTTACTTTCGCTTGAAAGGGATTTGTCATTATTTTTATCAATGGTTCATCACGAATGGACACCGTGAACTGGGTATCTTCTAACTCATTACTTGGAGTAAAACGTGATGTTGAAGTTGCTATTGAATCGGCGAGAAGATTTTTCTCTCGCGGGATTGCTTCAATGGATATGAAGTTAAATGCCTTGCTTAAATTTAATACGGCTTCTTTGTAAAGCTGCAAGTGTTCGGCTTTAGTTTCATATACTAGAAACTTGATTTGCCACTAATTGCGAGTCTCCTAAGACTCTGATGTTATCAACACCAATTCTTTTGGCTAAGGTGAGGCCAAGGAGGAGGGCTTCGTACTCAGCGCCGTTGTTTGTGCATTCAAAGTTTAACTTAAAGGCGAATGGGAGGACTTTCTCCTCGGGTGAAGTAAGAATTATACCTGCCCCCGCTCCATAACGGCATTTAGCTCCATCGAAATGGAGAGTCCAATACTTAGTCGGGAGTATAGATGTTGGGGCATCTGCTGCGTTTGCGCACTCTACTTCTACCATACAGAGGTCCTCTGCTGGAAGGGAACCAACACCTAGGGAATATCCTATGCCTACTGAATCAAATGGTAAGAACATTGGTGAATCTTGTTCTATTAACTCAACGATTTTTGCAGTAGTCCCTAATGATACCATTTCTTTAGCTTTATCGTTAGGGGTTGGGGTTGTTTTGGCTATGCTGATAGTTTCAAGATCCGTTGTAGGTACCAACTTCTCCTCTGGTTTTGGGTCAGTGGGTTTATTAAGTTGGTTTGTTGGAAGTTCAAATTCTGAGTGCACACCTGGTCTTTTCTTTAAATCAGCTAGGTGCAAATCGAAAGGTTTTGGATCACCTTTGGCTACAAATACCTTTCCTAGATGCAAGAATCTTACTTCTTGAAATAACGTAGAAGGGATTGCCTTCATTCGGTGTATCCATGGTCGGCCGAGTATCATATTATAATTAGTTTCCCGATCTATAATATAAAACTCAGTCAGGATTGTTTTGGGTCCTAAGGTGACCGGCAAGTATTATAGTTCCTATCGAAGTGGCTTTAAGGCTATCATAGCCTCTCAATGTATTTCGAGTGGTGGAACAGTTTGTTTCCCCATATCCTAGTTTTTGGAGGAAAGAGAAAGGGACTATGTTAACTATGGCCCCATCATCAACCATTGCCCATTTTACATAGTTATTATAAACCCATACTTGTAAGTGTAAGGCTGGATCACCTCGGCGTGCGATCTCAGCATCTGTGGGCATTTTACTTATTTCGAATATGAATTCGACATCCTTGTCCGGCTGCCCCGGAGGGTGGATATCAAAATCTACGTGATTTACTTGTGTTTCAGGAGGTGGAGTGATGTTAATTAGATGACCTAGACCTAATGCTTCTAAAAGAGCAGCTCTGTGAGGAGGAGAGTTCTTTAGTAAATCCAAAAATGAAATGTGTGAGAAGGTCTTTGTTAGGTCACTAATTAAATCATAGGCACCGATGGGTTTTTCTACTATTTGTTGACTCTTATCTGTTTCTGGCAGATGACTTGGGCTTGGTTGAGAGAAATACTCTCGTGTTCTTGTTATAGCTTCGATAGGTAGCTCAGCGTCTAATTCTACCAAACTGACTATCTTGGGTCTCGGTTGACTTCCTAACTGTGGCGCAACTGATGGATTTAGTGAAGTCGAGGCTTCATGATCATTGTTTCCCGTCATTGCACCTTTGTTTGTTCCAGTTGGATTCAGCCTATTGCTATCATGATTTGGGAGTGGATCGTTAAAGATCTTGAGGGGAGCATTCTGAGGGGAAACTGCCCCTGCGAGCGTATTTGGTGGTGATGACATGGGATCTGCCAAAAACAAATCTGTGAAGAACTGTCTTTGTTCTTCTGGTAAACGTTGCATGAATTTATTGTAGTCACGACACGTTCTAGTATCATGACCCCGAATTTTGTGGAAACCACAATAAGAATTGGGATTGTAATTCCTGTTTTGTTGGTTTGGTGTATATTGTGGCCTAAAATTCTGATCAAACTATTGCCTATTAGGATTAAAATTTTGCATTTGTTGTTTCTGGCTTTGGTTTTGATAACCAAATGAGTTTTGTCTTGGCCCTTGTATAGGATTTCACCGTTGTTGTTGTTGTTGTGGATGGTTAAAATCCACTGTATTGATTGTCGGGGTAAAGTTGTTGTTTCGTTGGTTGTTTGTTTGTGATGGAGTATTGACAACATTTACCTTCTTGGGCTGGTCGGTTACTCCATCCGTTGTTACACCCCGATTTTTGTTAAGGATTTTGGGTCCTTGATTGACGTTTGTGGTAGTGGGATAATTTGTAGTGTTTTGATTGGGGGTGATTAACCTCCCGTTTGCTCCATATGTCTTACGACCACTATCTATCGCTGCTTGGTCTATTCGAAGAGCGCTCTCAAGTACTTCATCGTAAGTTCTTAGTGGGAACTTCTGGACTTCTTCCTTCACCTCTTTGCGTTGAGAGAATGAAGGAATAAATCACATAGTTCCATCTGATCCATGTTTGGAGCACTTGTTGAAGAATAAAGAACTGTACGCCACCTTTGGATGAAATGGGTGACAGATTCGTTGTGTTCTTGTTTGATGTGCAAGAATTCCCTGATTCCTGTTCTCAACAGTTTGTTCATGTCGAATGCCTTAATGAATTCTGATACGAGCTGTTTAAATGAATGGATGGAGGCCTCAGGTATTCTATAATACCAGTCGAGAGCAATGCCTTCCAAGGTTTTGGGGAATATTTTAGCAACAACCCCATCCCAAGGGAGTAATTCTCGTATGGCTATAGCGTAAGCTTTGATATGCGCGTTTGGATCTCCCTCGCCTTTGAACTTGGGTAAATCGGGAAGGGGTCTTGGAAGCATGACGCTTCGTATGGTGAAATCTAAGGGCTCTTTTAAATATTCTGAATAAGTCCCTATCGCATATGTTTCGACCATTGATGGTGGTTGCTGAGGGAGTGGTGGTGGGATGGGTTGTTGATATGGCGCAGCGTATGCATTGGTAGGGGCATAGGGAAGTCCCTGTGTTTGAGAAAACATGCCGGGAGAGGAGAACATATCTCCTTGTGGTGATTTGGAGTACATGTTTAAGTATGACGGGTATTGTCTAGTAATGGATTGTTTGATACTAGACCGGGAGGAATAGTGTTAGAGATGATGGGCCTTGTTGGCGTTTGTTGTGGATAGTGAGGAGGCATGCCTAACGTGCCTACTCCTGTGAGGAGATCTACTTGGCAGGGTGGTATGGAGGATTGGAACTTCCTGCTTGCATGAACGAGAGAATTTTGACTTGCTTGAGCAAGTTCTAACCCTCTCACTTTTTCTACTAATGTTGAAATGACTTCATTTGGTGAAGTCACGGTGCTTTTCCTGAGCGGCGTTTGTTGTATACCCTGGTGTTGTATAGGCATGTGATATCCTGTCATGAACTGATCGCTATCTTGCCAAGTTTCTCTCGAGAGTATTTCCTATATGCAGTGGCATAGAGGTATTTTCTTGAAAAGAGACCTCGGGTTGTATTTGTAAACCTCCTATAGGTGGGTACATACCCCGAGAATGTTGTTCACTCCTAGGATAACGTATTGACTGTTCATCATCTAAGACCAGGTATGGGTCTGATTGTCTACTAATTTGTGGTCTAAGTAGCATCTGAGGAGACGAACCAGATTCTCCGGTAAACGTCATATTGTTCGAGCCTGAAGGCTCTGTTTGTTGCGTTCGAGGGGGTTGATCTAACTCCCCGTTTGAAAAGATGAGTTATATCTGATTCTTGGGGTTTGTGTTGACAACTGATTAGTTGAATAGTTGTCGCCCCATACTGAGAGTGAGGGTGATGATTGTCTATTCTGTTGGGCGTAGTATGCCTCGAGACCCAAGAGGGGTCTGCCATATTCATCGAATCCCGACATATTCGGGGGGTATATGAATACCCGCAGAATAATGGGAAGGAGCGAAGGTGATTTGTGAAAGAACACGTGATACTATGACTCGAACGAGAAAGTAGGAAGTTTACGTCAGCTTCACTAATTTTGTTTGTTTCACGTCGGGTTCACCAATTTTGTACGCGGAAAAGTGACAAGCGAGCGTGGGAATCTACAAGTAACTCTTCCGCGTACCCGACCTCCCGAGGTCGTGCCGAGACAGCCGGTGGGGATGGAATATGCGTGGGATGTAGACAAACTAGTTAGGCAATCTAATGTCTTCGACACGCACTAATGGAATTTGTGAATCTAAGGCAAAGAAGGCCCTTCTAACTTGGACTGGTGTGATAGATCGATCGGCAAGGATGACTGCTCGAAGGCTCCAATCAATATCGAGCTCTGGCGTGATTCGATCTATGGGTTGTGGAATACGTGGGAAATGACCTGGGATAGTTTCGTGTATGTCTCCAGATAAGGTCATATGGTGGATGGTGGAAACAATTGACTCTACGGACGATTCTCTGGCCTAGTCCAGAATTCTCTAGCTTCGTTAGCCGCTATATCTAGTAAGGACAATTGTTCGATGATGATGGGTGGAAGTGGAGTGGATTGGAATACTAGTGTGCGTAGGCCAATGTTTATATCTGATTGACTTATGGATTCGTTAGGCTGTGGGACTTGTGGGTCACAACCGTAGACTCTTGGTTGTTGCGGTCTGTTATGGTCATATACGAAATCAAGTCCTGATTCCTAGTATCCAGTAATCATATGCTTTCTCAGCTTCTATGTTTAGGACCAACAACTGCGTGATTTTCATAATATCTCACAGGCGTTCGTGCAACCTGGATCCTTAAACTAGTATCTATATCTGTGAGAGTGTCTCCTGCACCTGGCTGTGGGACCAAAGGATCACAACCAAAGGTTTGTTCTCTTTCGAACCCTTCTACAGTCATGTGAATGTTTTGCCTAGGGTAATCTGTAGTTTGGTTGATTTGACCAAAACGTGTGTGCTTGGTCGTCTTCTATATTTAACCCTCTCAACTGAGAACTGATCAGTTGTAAATCTGTTGTTGTTTGGAAGACTTGTATTCTGAGATTTTGGTCTATGTCAACTATTGCTGTGACGAGGTTTGGTTGAGGCACGATTGGCTCAAATATGTATTCCCTGGGCTCCCGAGGTCCCGTGATTGTCATACAAAATAAAATGTAAATCTAACTGTAATAAAGCAAATTCTAACTACATGGAATAAACCTAAAACATATATAACTTCTATTTTTGAGAAACCTTTTAAGAATTTAAGAAAGCAAGCTATTTAAACGTATCTAGAAATAACAACTAAATAACAATTTAAAACAAACAAGATAACCGAGTGTAGTTATTTGTCTGTGCGATTTGTAGATTTATTCTAAATAATGCAATAACTTTCCTAATCTACTTGCAAGATTCTCGATCCTACCTCAGAAGTGAGGAGTGAATCATAGTTTCTCAGAAACTATCAATCCTCACAGCTTCCCTGGCAATATCGAGAATAGAATTTACTGAAATGAAGCAATTAACTACTTTATTTGATATGATTCTAACTAGAACTTTGAAAGCTAGAACCTGGATTCCGCAGAACAGTGGCGAATCCGATGGTGTGTGTGATCTTGTCCCCTCAGTATGATCTCCTCATTCTTTCGTGTTCACGTGGATCCAGAAAAGCGTGTAATGCTAGCATCGACAGAAATAGATATTGGGACAAGGACAGCTCAGAATGCAGACTGAAAATGCGAGTAGGAGAGGGATAGCGCAAGAGTACAGAGCTTGGCTTATGTAATTCCTAGCGGGATTTTATTGCGAGTCATGCAACATAAAGCGACCAGAACCTGAAACTACCCTGTTTGAAGAGCAAAACCTGCAACTTTAATGGCTTCCTAAGCTATTCTACTTCAATGGAATGGATAAAACAACAACACTGTTTGCACAAGTTGGATATGTGGCTTACCAACAGTTGGACAATGCTAAATAAGCATGCAAAGAATTAAAACTATGGCTCTAAACAGAACAAAAGACTGAACTATGAAAATGAGAGCTTGAAAGTGAATGAGCAAAAGGAGACTCCGGTTGGATAAAACAACAACACTTGCATGCTTGCACAAGTGGATATGTGGCTTACCAACAACCGAACAATGCTAACTAAGCATGCAAATGAACTAAAACTAAGTACTCTAAGCAAAATGATATAGCTAAATCTATGAAAATGAGAGGATGAGAGCAAACTGATGAGACCATTTGTTTGTGTGCACAAACCATTTATTTATAGCTTTCATTCACCCAAAGATCAAAACCAAACGAACTCTAAAAACCATAAACAATGGCCAAACACTATTCCAGGGGACCAAAAACATAAATGCATGCCCAAGTAGATAAAATTTGATATTTCCCCCTTGTAGAGGATTCCAATATATTTCTAATGCATATTTTTTTCCTCTTAACTCATACAAGAACTCCCAAAATCTTCTAGAGAAGACAACACTCATCATTGAAGCTCTCATTCCATACACCCTAAATACCTATTTTTGAATAGATGGATCTCGAATGAGGTTTTATTCCCTCACTTTTCCTAAATACTTTAGACACCTTAAATTCTCTCCAAAACACCCTCAGATGTTTTAAAATTTCCCTTAACATTCCTGAAGTGTGTTTACCAATTGAAAAATGGCCAAAAATGGCACTTTTATGCCTTCGGAGGAAGTTATCTATCACTGAATCGTACTAAATTAATTTATTACCTTGGGTAATCATCCTCACACATTAAAATTGAAAACCTTGTTAGGAATTTCCTTTGAGCCACGGTTAAGGTTGAATTCAAGGCAGGATGGTCAGAGGAATGATGCACAATGACTTGAAAGATGCACATATAGATGTCATGAAGAGGAAATGGATTGCATATTGTTACACCCTTAGTCCTATAGCTTATATTGGATATATAGTACCAAAATTTGGCTTACACAATATATCTTCTTGTCATATTTTATTCATTTATTATTTCATATGTTTAGTAGGTTGTCCTTGGTGTTGGCCATGGCATAGGAATGGTATATAAAGGTGGTAGTAAGGAGTTGTTAATCATAATATTGAGCACTTGAGTCTTATTGTATGGTTTGGAGGTTCCCCCTCAAAGTGGCTAGTCTATTATACATGCATATTGTGATCATTGTAGTCACTAAATCACGCACTTCGGGTAATTATTTTGTCCTGATTTCACACTAGTATTCATATGTTTCTTGAGTGAAAAGAGAACTAATTAACCCGCCTCTTTAGAAATATTTCTTTTCTCTCTATTGATACCTTCCATCTTTCGCTCATACTTGCCAAAGTATTTATTGTAATTTTATGTTTATCCTATCTCTAACTGGGGCACCCATCCAGGACTGGGGTGCCCTAGGTGCCCTAGTCCCCTCTGGGCACCTTGATCCTCTTTGCACTTTACCCTCACTTTTTGGGAACTTTCTATCCATTTAAAAAAATTATACTTTTAGTGGTCAACCTTTTTAGGGTTAATTAAGAAATTATAATAAGAGAACCATATAAATATAAAGTTACGAGGCCATAATGATGGACCAAGTACTAAACATTAGTTTCTCCACCTAAGGTTGTTTTTAACAAAGGATTCTATTACTCCATTTGTATCTATCTAGATCCATCACAAGGGACAAAGGCTAGTTCATCTGCATCACACTTCATAGGAGGTGAGTTAATTCTATTCCATGCACCATTTACTTACATTCTGTTAGTGCTCATTTTGATTTTTCCTTTTATCTTGAATGTGCCTTTAAAATTTTTCCATGATTGGTTTGTCAAAATTAAAAACACATATGCTTGAAGAATGAAATCCTGTTGAATACAAGAAAATCTCGTGTTTGAGTTGTGAATCCAATGTAAATCCTTTTTTTTTTTGGTTGAGGAATGTGATAAACATTTCTTCATTGAGTAATATGTGTGAAAAAACATCAATTTATCATATTAGACCAAGAAAATCCCATCTCTATATCGTCCTGTGAGCTCCAGTGCATATTACATATTTTCCTCTAACATCCGAATGCATGTGGCATAACTCCATTGGCTGCATTGTAGCAGGATTTATTTACAAAATTACATAATTCATATAGTAACCATAGATTGCAAAATAAAATTTGAAGCCCATGAATATTGCCACAAATATTCAGGTCAAATAATGCAAAATGAAAAGTTGACCCCAGCTTTCAGAAAGGAATACGTGTCAAAATGGGATTAGAGTGGGGAATTGGGTTGATAATACACTTTTGCATCAATAAGCTGATGGAGTGAAAAATTCAAAGAAACCTCCAAGGCCCACCAGGGACATGTGTTGTGTTCTTAGCAAAAGTCAAGAGGCGGGGTTTTGGGTCAAATTTACAAACTTGCACTCATTTAAAAAGTAATGCAAAAGTGCAAAAGACTCCCTGATCCCATAAATCCCCATATCAAACCATGTGGATGGTCTACATTCAAATGAAGGGGGAAATTTGGATGGCTAGGATGTAACGCATTTATGGCTACCACCATTAATGTGTCTTGCACGAATCAAGGTAGATTTTAGAAGTTTTCAAACATTTCAAATTGTTACCATTGCATGTAAAGATTTGGATGCCCTAGATACAAGAATTTATGAAGAAAAGAAAGAAAAGTCGAATATGAGGTGGTGATGTTGAGCCGAGAATTCAAAGTTACAAAAGCAAGGAATAATTTTACAAAGTTTCACAAGAAGCAGGTGTAAGTCTTGCATTACGTTCGCTTTTCTTATTGCTTGATTTACGACTTGCAAGAAATTAAGAGGAAAATTAAATCATATAGAATAAAACCCATGACGTTAGGATTTCATGTTGCCTCTAGTATTACTAGTAATTTGGAAAAAACTACAGACACAAATTTGCTAAATGCCGATTTGGATGATTTTTTGCGAAGGCTCTGTGATCCTAACAAGAGTGAATTTACGATAGCCATTGAGGCTAGCCACATTGCCCTAGCCATTTCTTTTCCTCCCTTAGTGCATTTTCCTGAGCTGGTAAGACTCTTTGTTGAGAATTATGATCCGAAAAAGGGAAGTCTTGGATGGAAGTGGTGAAGGAGTGTTGACCTTAACACCCAAAGAATTTAGATTGATGTTAGGGCTACCAAACATTGTGAGACTAGTAACCATAAATATCAAATCAACCCTTAATGATTATGAGGATAAAAAGAAAGACTATGCCAAAATCATGAATACAAAATGGTTGTTAACAGATAGAAAGGATACCACAAGAATTCCTAAGAAGTTGGTTAGGTCACAATTCGTGGAAGAAGTGGAAGACATAATTGTGTTATTAAGTAGAATGGTTGGCATGGAAAAGGCTTATAAATTCAAAGTATAGATGTTCCCATACATATGGGTTATCTTAGAGAATAAAGGAAATATCTTCTTGGCAACACTCATTGATACGGTAAGTGCACCAAGCTAGGGGCCAAAAGGGGGTCTTAAGTGGATGCATTTTTCTGAAAAATAAAAAACTTCAACTTGTACGAGTTTTTTGAAATAGTTACACTAAAAATTGGAAGATGTTGTATGAACATGAATTGTAGCATTTTGAGTCTAGTTTCTAAGATACTAAATTTTATTGAAAATGGATAAGTTTAAGTGGGTCAAATTACTAAAATGCCAAAATGTGCTCCTATTTTTGTTAAAAAACATAATAGAGTGACTTTCGTGGCCCCCACCATTTTTTGAGCACAATTTAGTATTTTGAAAACCATTTTGTAGAAAGATAGCTAGGAGCATCTAGTTTGTGCTAGAGTTTTTTAAAGATTTTTAAGGAGTATTTATTTTTATGATTTTTCTAGTACAGAAATTTAAAGTTTTGAAAATAATGGAGCTCCAACCGTGCCCCCTAACTACCTAAAAAAAAATCGAAAATTAGATTTTTTTAATATGTATAGAATTAGGCCTAGTTTGTGCTAGTATAATTTTTTTCAATTTTGATGAGCCAAAAAAAGATACACGATGAAAGATAGGCATATTTAAACTTCAAAAATAGCTATAAAAAGGCATAGTTAGAAAATAAATAATATGGAAACCTTATATTAGTCAGAAAATTTAAAAATTTATATTTTTAGAAAGAAGAAACTTTCCTCTACATCGTGGTATAATTTTTTTAAAATGAATTGATCATTTTATGTTGATTTATCATGGTGGAAGTGGAATTTTTGCATTTTCCTGCAAAAACACATTATTTGTTGTGTTTATACAGGTCCATGCCTCAAGCTTGGGGATCCAAACCGGATCCAAGCCTTGAGGCATGGCTTGGAAAAAGTGAAAACACAAACGCGTACGCGCGTTATAACACGTATGCATTCTGTATAGTATGAACATTATATGTGCTTCTAGCATGATTTTATTTACAAAAATAAATGTTTAAGTATAAGTTTTCATTTATTATTATTTATATTTTATTATTTCTTATACTTTAAATTTATTTTAGTAAATATAAGAAATTAGGGCCACTCTGCACCTTATGGAACTAGTCTCACAACTCCATTAGTCATGATTTAGGAGATAGTTTTTTATAGTATAATGTCAATACATAGGTAATTTTCAGGATTTCAGTATTTAACCTAAATATTTTAGCATTTAAATTCTACAATAAAAATTCTAAAACTTAAACCCTAAACCCAAGGCCCTAAACCTAAATCATAAACCCTAAACCTAAGGCCCTAAACCGAAATCCTAAACCCTAAACCATCATCCATAAACCCTAATCCCTAAACATTAAACATTCAACCCTTACCCGTGAGCCCTAAACCCTAAACCTTAAGCCTTAAGCCCTAACTCAACCATACACCATGAAATCAAATGCAAAATAGATATATATGAAGCACAAAGTCTTAATACATATATTAAATCTCTCTTATGTTACAAGAAAGCACAAAGTCTTTCTCTCTTCACCTCTTTTTCATACAAAAATGTCCACCTGGAATACAACAAGTATTCCAGATTTATAGAAGGAGAAGGAGGAAGAAGACAAAAAGAAGCCAACCACTATTTACAAAATATCCACAAAATATCTAAAAAGTCAAAAGTTGACTTTGGGCAAGTTTGTGGATGGCAACATCCCATGGTGCAACATGGATGATGTCATCATGTGTGCCAACATGCCTTTTAAATATTTTACAAAAATGGGAATTTATCCAGGAGGAAGAAGCTACTCGTCATCATCTCTCGGCTCAAACTTAGTATCTGGCGGTGGCTCAGGGGAGTCGATATGACACTGCGCCCGATACTCTGCAAACTTGCTGATTATTTTTTGAAGTTGATACTGATCAGGACCTTTGAAATGGTCGTGAATTACTTCACAAGTTTCTTTCTCATTTTTGAGCTTGTCGGGAAAATCAGTGAACTCTTCGTTGCATCGATCAAAGAGCCGATAAAGTCACGGTAGGCTAAGAGGTTGTTGATGGACTCTCGATCAAAAGTGACTCTCGTGCCAAACCTTGAGAGATAATAGCCTTGAAGCACTGGAATGTATCATCTACTTCTCTTAATTCATAGGATGCACTGAGCAGTCTAGGAGACATCTTGAAACTACTTTCTCCATGTTGTGTAGTGCTTCCAAGGCTTCTTCCTTGAATTTGTCGATTCTTTCCAGGATGAATTCCATTTGATCGACCCTAGTAATCTAAAGCAGTGAGAGCTTTATAATGTGCCCCATGGGTGATCGATAATGCCGACCTTTAATAGGTCATCAGCCAAATAGTTGACCATTGTCTGGAATGTTCCTTGCTGCAACTTAGCGTTATCCAATTCCTCAGAAAGGGAGCCTGCTACTACTTGTAGCTCTTTATTTTCTCGAGTTATATCTTGGTGCAGCAATGTGAACCTACCAATTATCACCTGACCATCCTGGAGGATCTTCTCAATCCAGGATGACACAGCCATACCCTGTTCAACAATCTTTATGTACTCATTTATTTTCTCTTGGCTGGGAGCCTGAACAGGTTCTGCAGTAGTTGCTGAAGGAGCTTTGCCCATTTTCTACAAAGCTTGGAGGAGATGTTTGTTCTATTCTTTGAGCACTCTCTTCTCCTCTTTGGCCTCTTGTAGCTTCTTGCAGAGGGCATCTACAGCTGACAAGGCTTCTCCTTGCAGACTTTCTAGATGAGGTTCCCATTGTGACTTGAGTCACTGTGAAGTCTGTAGGAGACAAATCTTCTTTCTTCTTTATGGGATCCGGGTAGGCTATCTCCATGACCCTTTCTCCTGAGGCACTTTTTGAGAAGTGAGTTATTGCTTTTTTCTTCTTGGGTCCCTTTGCTGGAATGACGGAGAAGTCCATAGCTGCAATGGGGACCTTCCTCTTGTGTTGACTTAGGTGGTCGGAGATCCAACCAGGACTTATGGGATCGGGATCGGAAGAAGAAGAGGAAATGGGGGTGAAAGGGGGAGCAACTGTAGTGGACTCGGGGAAGAAAGTGGAAACACTTGGTGGTGGCATGGATAGAGAGTCCAATGCACTAGTGCTTCACAGGCTTGAGTCACTACAGGGGAAGAGAAGGACATGGAGATGGAAGGGATCTGTGACAGGATGGAGGAAACACTAGAGGATAGATCCGTGAGAGAGGAGAAGATGGAAGAGGTGGGAGATGGAAGGGAGGAAGATGGAGGAGAAGACACAACCATAGGAGTGGTTATTTGAGTGATAGGAGGAGGAGGAGGAGTAGAAGAGGGAATGGTGGGCACCTCCATAGTTGTAGCTGTGACAACATCCTGAGTGGATGTGTCCGTTGGAACATCTATCACTTCTTCTTTTCCTGGGGACACTAAGTCCACTATTTTCTCTGAAGTAGAAGGAGGGCTATCAGGAGCTTTCTCCTATTTGCTTGGCTCTCCAACTTTATCCTTTCCTTTTCCCTTTGGCAAGTGATCTGGCCTTGGAGGCACACTTCCTAAGGGGGAAGTAGTGAAATCCACTCCAAGGTAGATGAGACCATTTCATTTGCACCAATGCTTGGTGTGTTGCAACATGGGCTGGACCCTTTCTTCTATGGTCTTGGGTGCCTTGGTCCTATCGATACTTGCAAATGGCCAATCATCCCCATCCGTGTCAAGGTAAACCTGATCAATTTCCTGATCAGTTTCTTGGAAATATTTTGGGATGATGGCAACTCCATAGTGGATGATCTCTGCCAGAGCCAGCCGGGAGTGATCCTTTCACCTGATTTCAACTTCGTGATTCACGTCTATCCATATGTCCTCGATCTCTGGGACATGGATGGGATCGATCTTTTCCTTGGGGAGGAAACTCCAGCAGTCAAAGGTTGGCCTTGCCGGGAAATCATGCTTCAAGTTGAGCAATTCCAGCTCCTACATACATTTCCTGGGCTTTACCCAATGAGGCGCAGGTGTATCTACCAACCATGAGGGGGAATGGAGTTCCACCCTTCTTCCTTTTCATACACTTCTCGTGATATGTAATCAGCTACCTTGATAGCTCCAGGAGGATCAGCTTGGGCCCTGCATACCTTGGTAACCTTGTTGGTTCTCCAGAAAGTTGGCAGCCCTGAGATACGTGAAGGTGGGGAATTGTGTAAACAAAGCCCCCATTTCTTGGTGGCAGTGATCACGCTCATGCTGGTCCGACCATGTCTCATGTTTGGCCTCATTAGGCAGATCACCTCATAGAAGAAGGTGTCGTTGATCTTGTTGAACTGGGCGATACTGGCCTCGAGCCTTAGCTCGGGTAGTACTCATATATTTTGACCTGGGGCCATGTTCCACTCTGAATTAGTCCTGGGAACTCTCTCTCTGATGTGCCACATATACCACATAGGAGTTCATGTAGAACCTCCCATTGTTCAAAACCTGTTGGAGCTACTATGAGATAGTATCACTTATGATCTCCCCCCAGCCAAAGCATTGATTGGGAGCATTCTTGCTCATATTTTCTAGATATCTGAGCATCCATTTGTGAAAGTAGTGGGCATCAGGAAGCCCAAATACTCTACTGAGGAAGGTGATGGTATCACTCAGCTCCTCATTGAAGTCACTGCGATGGATGGTCTGGGGCCATCTGCTCACCACCTTCTTGTTTTTCAGGTAGACTTCGTTCATCATCTGCATACACTTGTCTTCATTGTTGGTCCATGTCTTTAAGCATTCTTCAATGCTTACTGCCACATACTGGCTATGGTGAGGAATGCCCAACATGATTTCAAAGTGGCGGGCAGTGAGGTTGATGATCACCTTGCCCTCCTTATCTTCGACACATCTTGTGTCTTTGTTGTAACAACGGGCCACCAACATGATGAACTCATTGTTTCATTGCACTTATTGGGAGTCCTGCTGCAAAGTGTAGCCCACTGCCTACCAGTTTGTCCATCCATGGGCCACCGGTAACCTTTTTGGTTCTCTCCCAGAAGTCATCCATATCTATGTGTCCCAAAGCTCTGAGTCTCTGATGTCGAGACTACACTGCAAGTGAGTCAGGCATCCTGACTCTCTGATATTTGTATTTCATTTCCTGCTCTGTCAATTTAGACTTGGCTTTACCTTTAGTTGGCTTCTTGCTCGATGAAGACATGGGTGAGCTCAAGGATGGTGTTTTCTCGCATGAAGAATCAAAGAGGTCCAAACATAGAGAGCCATGTCAACCATCATATTATCCATAATAAAATCTTGCGTAATGAAAAATGAGCAACTTATAAGCCTTAAGGCGCAAGGCAGGTTTATACCATGTGCAGAGGCTTAAAAAAAGGTGCACTTTTGAGGAACTTGTCAACATGTCAACAAGGAAATGCCAAAATGTGCAAAGGGGGAAAGCCACACAAGGTGTGGATTATAGAGGGGCACACATGCCATGCTAAAATGTTGGTGCCAAAGAAAGGAATGCACATCCCCATGCAACACACAACATGAAGTGTTAAAAGGTTAAGGTTCATGCGCCAATGCTTTGGAAAAAATTTTGCCATGGGTGCATGTAAAGATGATGTTGCATGTTTTTCAAGGTGCGCCCAAGCGCATTTTTGGAATGATGTTACATGTTGTTTAATGCGCCAAAGGGTTTATAAAGGTGCAGATTTGGGGATTACACAACATTAATGTTAGTGATGTTGTATTTGGGATGCGCTTATGCCTTTAGGAGATTTGTTAAGTGTTTATATCCGTGGAGGTTTTAAATATGTTACATGGGGGAAGTGTGCCAAGGCGCAATGTGTGATGTAGCATGAAGGACAGTGTGCCAAAGGAAAAAGAATGATTTTGCATTGTTTGATTTCTTTTCCCTTTGCATGACCCTTTTCTCTCTTTTTTTGATTTTTGCAAAGTGACAAAGAGAGGGTTTGTGGGGATTTAGCAAGGCAAAGCAGAGCCTTAGAGGATACAAATGGGATGGGTTTTTTTAGAGGTAGAGCCTTCCTAGATTTGTAGATCTGGAAGGAGAGGGATAAGGTGTTTTAGATAGTTTATGGATTGTTAAGTTTATTCATTTAGATTTTTAGATTTAACCTTTTATAACAATCCTAAAACCATAACAACCAAGAAAAAAACCACAAACAACCATAAGAGTGATAAAAACCACTTACCAGGATAAATAATGATGAAGGAATGATGTGGGATCCACAAACATGAAAATGACACATGTGAGGCTGACAGGAAAGGCTGACAATGCAGAGGAATAACTTTTCTCAATTTTTAATTCATGAAAATGACAGGTGTTAACCGCATATTTATAGGAAAATACCGCATTTATTTCCCCACCAACCTTTTTCGGTTAGTGAAGTTTCGACATGGGAACACTTTTAAAGTGTCGACATGAGTATAAATGCACCTTGGCGTAACTTGGTTGGTGTCGACACTAACATTTTTAAAGCTTTAAAGCACCTAAAGCGCACATTTGGATATGTCAACATGTTAATTTTCACGCCTTAAACTCATTTCAGGGGCGCAGATTTGAGGATGTCAACATGTCACTTTTAGCGCCTTAAGGGGGCAACTCTTTATGTTGACATGACATTTTTTAGGGTGCCAAAGGTTTTTTTAAAGGGGGTGCACGTGGGGATGTTGACACAACAAAATTTTTGTGCCAAAGTTAAAAAAGGCTGAAAATGGCTAAGTTCTTGAAAAACTTGATTTTGGAAGGGAATTTTAAGGCCATTTTGAATGTTAATAGACCTTCTAGGGGACCAAAAAAAAATTTTGGTATGGTTATCATGTACAAAATTTCCCTTGTCAATTTTACAGATAACAATCTGGCTCTTTCTCTGGGACTATCCTTAATGAAACTTAAGGGTAGAGAATCCCAGTCTTCATGTGCCTATCCATTGGGTTACAGAGAGTCAAAAACAAGGGTGACCAAAAGGGAAGAAAGGAAACACACAACAAACAGAAAGAAAACACATGACAAAAGAAAACACACAACAAAAGAAAATTGTACAAAGAAGAGAGCAAGCTCTACTTCCTGAAGATCTTGAGATGCTGCCCGCTATAGGGAAGTGGGAGCTCAGTTCCATCTAGATATGAGAGATAGAAACTATTCTCTCCATTGAGCTACTTAATCTTGTATGGCCCTCTCCAAAGAGAGTCAAACTTCCATGCATACCTTTTGGTTCTCTTCGTTTGTCCCATAGAAGGACAAGATCCCCTACCTGGAAATCTCTCTGCTTGGCTTTCTTGTCGAACAACCTCTTAACTTGATTTTGATGCTCGGTGATCTTGTCGACCACTTTCACTCACTTTTCTTCAAGTTTCGTTAGTACATAATTCTCTTTTCAAGAGAACTCTGAAAAGTTTCATCTTCGATAGCTCATGCCAAGCGTAGAGTAGGAAGTTCCATGGAGATAGGGATTTCAGCATCGGTCCCATATAATACTTGAAAAGGTGACATGCCGAGAGATCTCTTTGGAGTGATATGATCTGCCCACAAAGCATCATATAATGACTTGTGCCAGGATCATTGGTTCTCATCAACTAGCTTCCGTATGATGGTTACTAGGTTCTTGTTGCTAGATTCTGCCTGACCATTTCCCTGAGGATAGTAATCAGAGGCATGAGCCAAAGTTATTCCGTATCCATAGCAAAAACCAATGACTTCCCGTGAAGAGAAGTTGGAAGCATTTTCAGCAATGATTTTGTGTGGAATGCCAAATCTCACGATGATATTTTCCTTGATGAAGTTACAAACAACTTCAGAAGTGGCATGTTTGACAGGTATGGCCTCCACCCATTTGGTGAAGTAATCTATTCATTGTCAGACATAACTATGTCCAACACTTGATTGAGGATGGAGTGCTCCAATAAAGTCAATTCCCCATTGCCTAAATGGTTCATCAATAATGACGGGCCTGAGAGGAAATGCAACCAACTTTGGTTTGCCAACGAACTGTTGGCAAAGTTCACATTTCGCTACCCAGGTGGCTGCATCCTGAAATAGCGTTGGCCAGTAGTACCTGGCCCGAATGATCTTATGTGTTATGATGGAAGAGGAGAAATGACCACCGCAGGCTGAGTCATGAAAGCTTTCTAGTAATTTTACCTGCTGCATGGCTTGTCAACACATCGTAGGAAGATGCCATCAATTCCGCGCTTGTACAACCCATCATCCCAAATGACATACCTCACCACCCTGAGCTTTACTACTCACTTTTCCTTTGTGGTTAGATGAGTTGGGCACTCTCCATAGGTGAGAAAGAAAGTGATGTCAGAATACCATTCATCATTGGTTGCGACAAACAGAACCATGGGTAAAGAATCCACTTTCTCCAGTTCACTTTGTTCTTCATCAACATGAGCAGCTTGCTCCTCAGGTGCTTCTGGGTCTTTATTTTCAGCCATTAGCTGACATAGTCCCTTACCCCTTACCAACTTGGTTGGTCGATGTCCAGATCATATTCTTGGACCTTTGCGATCCAATTCCCTCGTAAGCTTCCTAACTCCTATTGAGTCAAGATAGACTTAACTGCCGTGTGTGGAACCAACACTACTATATGAGAATTCAAGATGTAGTAAGGAAATTTTTAACTACTTTTACTATGATGAAGGCATGTTTTTCTAGTTGTGACATCTTTAGTTCATGAGGCTTGAGAGGAGAGCTCATGAAAGCAATTGGGGATTCAACATCCTTAGAGTTCTTCTGCATTAAGATAGCCGATACAGATGCATGACATGCATAACTGTACATGATGAAATCCTTGGAGAAGTCAGACATACCAAGATAGGTGCATGAGCAATGGAGGCTTTTATATCCTCGAATGACATCTTGCCTTCTTCACTCCATCAGAATGTTTGTGACCCTTTCATCATATTGGATATATGACAAGTTTTCTCAGCAAAATCAGGAACAAAGCATCTGAGAAAATTTACCTTTCCAAAGAAAGAGTGAACGCCGGGTCTTTGCTTGTGGGCAAGGTAAGGCTCTAAATAGCCTTGACTCTTTCGATGTCTATCTTTGTCCCTTTTTTGATGACATGTCCTAGCAATTTTCCTTCGGTGACCCCGAAAACTGACTTCTTAGGGTTTAGAGAAATTTTGTGTTCTCGACATCTAATCAAGACTTGCTCCAAATGATCATAGTGATCACTTCATTTTTTAGAGAACATGGTTAAGTCATCTAGGTAAACTACGATGACCTTTCCCATCATACCTTTGAACGCGAAGTCCATCACTCGTTGAAGGTGGCACCAAAGCATTGGTTAAACCAAACGGCATCCTACTATAGGTGAAGGTGCCCCAAGGAGTGGTGAATGTTGTTTTGAATTGGTCTTCAGGCGTGACCTCAATCTGATTATAGCCTAAAAACCATCAAGCATGGACAACATCTTCTAAACCGGTTACTTACTTGCGTAACTTGATCCATTATGGGCAAGTGGATAATTGTCCTTTAAGGATGCCTGGTTCAGGTTGTGAAAGTCTACGCATATGCGTATTTCACCATTCTTCTTCCACACAGGTACAATATTAGCAACCTAGGTACTATGATGAATTGGAAAAATGATTCTTGCATCCAACATTTTTGAATTTCAGCCTGGATGGTACCTGAGATTTTGGGGTTGTAGTGCCTTTGCTTTTGATGAAAAGGCTTAACGTCATCTTTGAGCGGGATGTCATGCTGAATGTCCTTAGGCTTAAATGACTTTAGATCAGCATAAGACCATGCCAATACATCCATATATCTTTTCAGCAATTTGACAAATTTCACTTTTCCTCGGGTGTACAACACTTCCCGATGTTCACAGACCGAGGATGTTCTGTAGTACCCAAATTGACAAGATTTGGTTTCTGGAGAAGAGCCAGGGTTATCCTGTCACCTTTTCTTGACAAAATGGTCATGCTTATCAAATAATCATTCCAGGAAACTAAACCTTTTGGAATCTTATTTCCCTTGAGCTGACATATGCCCTGACCTTCTACTCGATTCCTGTGCTTGGCCCGTGAGAGACTCACGACACACAGAAGTCGATCCATCGAAATGGAGCTCTTTGAAATTTTCAGCTTTCTCCAGAAAAGTGATAAGCTGATTATCATCATTGAATACTGCCAAGTGTTGTGAATTATCTGGCACACTTGGGTGGAAAACTACCTCAATGGTATATGTGTCCATCTTTAACCCTAGGTGAGGGAGCATGAGAGAGGCCGAGATAGCCAAAGAATCAGCCATGTCATTTTGAGCTCGTGGAACTACTTTGATTGAGAAAGTGTCAAACTCCTCGATGTTATCCCACACGTGTTGCAGTAGTGTCTGAGCCTGTTCGTTCTTTACTTGGTATACCCCTTTCACTTGATTGACAATTAGCTCAAAGATCACCATGTACTTTTAAATTCTTGATTCCCTTTCCTTACAACTTGCATGCCAAGTAGCAAAGATTCATACTCGGCAGTGTTGTTTGTATTGAAAAACTACAATTTGAAAGAAAGAGGGAAAATCTCCTCTTCAGGAGATATCAGAACGGCCCCAACACCGCACCCACTTATTGCACAACTACCATCAAACTACAAGTGTCCATATCTTGTTGAGGTCCTCCTCTTAGATGAGAACTTCCATTTTATCAGAGTCGGTGGACAAGAAGTAATTCCCCATCCCTGATGATTCAAAGAGAATCTGGGCCTTGGGGTCATCAGAGTTGGTGACCAGATATTTATTTTGTGATTCAAGCTCCAACGTCTGCATCACCCCTTTGACAGGATTCTAGATTTGGACCAGTCCATATGGATTTCTCCACCAACTTCTCTGCAAAACTCCTCCCTAGTAATATTTTCGTATGCCACTGGAATATCAGCTATGAGAATAGTCATTTTAACTCTTTTTCCGGGAATGCTACGAATGTGAACTGTGCATCCTTGATCTGACCTATTAATGGTACCTGCTTGGTTTCCATGGAGTAACACCTACCGAAAGGTTTAGTGAGTGTGAGGCCCAAAGCATGGGTGACCTTTGTTGGCATGACATTTTCAGATGCTCCAGAATCAATTATGCAGTTGCTTAACTTGTGACCATTAATTAGGAGAGATAGGTAAAAAGGTTCAATTTTACCTGATGGACATCGAGGCAACGTTTATGTGGGATGCAGGAGGAGTGGAAAGAATTCCTTTTGCAGAGAAATGGGGTGAGAGATGGCAGCTTGAATTTGAATATACTTGGTTAATCTAACAAGTTTCTCAGGGTTAGACTAAAGGTACTCAGCTTCAGACATTTGGATCTTGGTCCTTTTGGCATGATCGACTATATCGAATGTGACCAAGGGTTGCACTGACGAAGGAATGAGTCCTTCATTTTTGCGATGGTAGAGGAGTGGTACTGGTCTTTATGGAAATGGAGGGAGGTTGATTTGGAGGAGAAACAAGAGGAAAATATTTCTTTACAAAAGGCTTGATAGGAGGTTGAGCAGGAAAGGGATTACCTCTTTTAGCGATGGTTGGAGGCGTATTTAATACAACCTTTTCCTTTTGTATTTTAGAACAACTTCTACTTCTTTTCCTTGTGAGTGGGTGAAAACAATGTATGAATGTCCACTTGCATACCCTTGGGTACCTTCCTCTTCATCAGATTCCTCATCCTCAAATTCCATATACCCGATTGTAGAGAGTCGGTCTGGTTCACCGACATCTTGATCATCTTCGCCTTGCGACAAAGGTTCTTCATAAATTTTCTCATCTTCTTCGATCTCGACCAAGGCATTAACCGGAGGGGCCTCAAGTGCTAACCTTGGAGTAAGTAGCAGGAAAATGTGGCCTTTGGGGGGCATTGTTGGGAGTGAAGTTCCTCCGTGGGATATCCTAATACGGAGTGGTAGATGAAGCTTGAGCTAATTACTTCTTCAATGCGAGAAAATCATTTGCCATCTTTGGAATGCTGGATCTGATGAGGTGGCTTGAGAAGGAGTCAAAGCCTTTGATTTGGATGGCTCTCATCTTAACTCGCCAGATATAAGTAGGTTGTCCTCTATCCGAATGGCCGCAGCTTGAGTGAGACCAAGGTGGTGATTTGTTCTTGCAAAAGTAAGAAACTTACTCTTGAACTCATGGCATTCACAAAGAAACACTTTTGATTTTCTAGTGTTGGCAACATGGCAAAGTGGCACATGGTTGATCAGTGAATTGAAACGGTGATAAAATCGCGCATGGTTTCATTGGCCTCCTTCTTCAAGTGAGTGATCTTTGACAGTAATGCAAATGTGTCTTCTAAAGGCTTATACCTATCTTCAAATGCAATCCGTAATGTAGCCCAACTGGTGATAGATCTGGCTGGTAAATGTTGGAACCATTCTAATGCAAGCCCTTGCAAGGTCTGAGAAAGAGATGTACATAGATACATCTTCGTGAGTCACGTCCAGAATACTACATGACATAATAAATGTAGCAATATGTGCATCCGTGCTTTGATTTCCACTCCCATCAAATTTTTGGGAAATTCTTACGATTTCCATGAGGGAGGGCGTGAACTGGATGTGGCAGTGCAAGAGGGCCCATGGCATTTCCCATGGTACTGCCATTTGAAAATGTGGGGAAAAGAACATGAGCAGGGAGTGTGGTTCCACTTAGCAAAAGAGCACTGCAAATAGATGTCGAAGCACCCTGTGAAATCGGCTTCTTCGTGGAGGTGAGGCACTTCTTGCGATCGATCCACTGAATTTAGTGATGCGAATCGTGATGGAGTGATACTAAAATTGTGCCTTTGAAGTAGATCAAAGATTGGATCAACTTCTCCATGAGCTCTTCTACCATGAGTAAATTGTTCACCCGCCAGTGTATCCATTTAGATCTGCAACAATTAAGAGTAGATCTACAACAATCTTTTTTGTTTGTACTTGCTGATTTTCTGATTTTTTTGGAAAAAATCAGCAGCATGTACTTTTCTAATATTTAAAATTTATCCTCTTTAAAAACAACCGATTGCGGTTTTTTGACAAAGATAAATGAGGATAAAAAGGTGGGTCAATTTAGAAAGCTGATTTTTCAGATCTTTGAACTGAATTTTGCAAGGTTTGAAAATATTAGAAAATATCAAATTCTCAGATCTACGGAAATATACAAATTTTTGTAAAAACTCAGTGAACTAAAAGCTCCTATCTGGTCCAGATCTATGGATTTTCCTAAGGAAATTTTCAATTTTGATCATTTCGACAAAAATTTAATTTTTAACAAAAAGTTAAAATTTGCAAATTGGTAGTGATTTTCATAGTTTTTAATTATTTCCTTAGTTCGATCCCCAGTGGAGTCGCCAAAAATTGTTGGTTTGAAAATCTGTTGGCTAGGTAGATCATGGGGAAACAAGCCAACAGTGTGCAGGGCATAGCCCCTCTTTGAGACAACAAAGCGAAACTGGTTTATTGCTATTCTATCAAGTAGGAATCTATGCAAATCTACACTATTCTAACTTCAGGGGTTTGGGATCTCATCCCAGTAGAGGTAGTTCAAATGATGAACAAAAATGTAAGAAAGGAAGGAATGGAGGAAGGTAGATCTGAAGGGAGAAAAGAAATGAATTCCAAGACAGAAAGGTCGGAGGGTTTATGCTTTGGGCTGGTAGTAAACAGAGCCTAACTTACTTGCATAAACAAACAAAGCAATACTGATGAACATATGACAATACTAGGAATGAATCCAACAGAATAGAAACACAGATCTAACGTAAGAAAGATCAAATGCAAATAACACATATATGAAGCACAAAGTCATAATATATGTATTAATATCTCTTCTGTTACAAGAAAGCACAAAGTCTTTCTCTCCTCACTTCTTTTTTATACAAAATGGTCCACCAGAATACAACAAGTATTCCAGTATTTATAGAAGGAGAAGGAGGAAGAAGACAAAAAGAAGCCAACCACTATTTACAAAATATCCACAAAATATCTAAAAAGTCAAAAGTTGACTTTGGGCAAGTTTGTGGATGGCAACATCCCATGGTGCAACATGGATGATGTCATCATGTGTGCCAACATGCCTTTTAAATATTTTACAAAAATGGGAATTTATCCAGAGGAAGAAGCTACTCATCATCGTCTCTCGGCTCGAACTTAGTATCCAGCGGTGGCTCAGGGAGTCGATATGACACTGCACCCGATACTCTGCAAACTTGCTGATTATTTTTGAAGTTGATATTGATCAGGACCTTTGAAATGGTCATGAATTACTTTGCAAGTTTCTTTCTCATTTTTGAGCTTGTCGAGAAAATCAACGAACTCTTCATTTGCATTGATCAAAGAGCCGATAAAGTCACGGTAGGCTAAGAGGTTGTTGATGGACTCTCGATCGAAAGTGACCTCTTATGCTAGACCTTGAGAGACAATAGCCTTGAAGCGCTGGAATGTATCATCTGCTTCTCTTAATTCATAGGATGCACTGAGTAGTCTAGGAGACATCTTCAAACTACTTTCTCCATGTTGTGTAGTGCATCCAAGGCTTCTTCCTTGAATTTGTCGATTCTTTCTAGGATGAATTCCATTTGATCGACCCAATAATCTAAAGCAGTGAGAGCTTTATAATGTGCCCGTGGGTGATCGATAATGCCGACCTTTAACAGGTCATCAGCCAAATAGTTGACCATTGTCTGGAATGTTCCTTGCTGCAACTTAGCGTTATCTAATTCCTCGTAAAGGAGCCTACTACTGCTTGTAGCTCTTTATTTTCTCAAGTTATATCTTGATGCAGCAACGTGAACCTACCAATTATCACCTAACCATCTTGGAGGATCTTCTCAATCTAGGATGACACAGCCGTACCCTGTTCAACAATCTTTACATACTCATTGATTTTCTCTTGGCTGGGAGCACGAATGTGTTCGCAAGAAGTTCTTTGAAGGAGCTTTGCCCATTTTCTGCAAAGCTTGGAGGAGATGTTTGTTCTGTTCTTTAAGCACTCTCTTCTCCTCTTTTTCCTCTTGTAGCTTCTTGCAGAGGGCATCTACAGATGACAAGGCTTCTCCTTGCAGACTTTTAGATGAGGTTCCCATTGTGACTTGAGTCACTATGAAGTCTATAGGAGATAGATCTTCTTTCTTCTTTATGGGATCCGGTAGGCTATTTCCATGACCCTTTCTCCGAGTCACTTTTCGAGAAGCGAGTTATTAATTTTTGCTTATTGGGTCCCTTTCGTTGGAATGACGGAGAAGTCCATAGCTACAATGGGGACCTTCCTCTTGTGTTGACTCAGGTGGTCGGAGATCCAACCAGGACTTATGGGATTGGGATCGGAAGAAGAAGAGGAAATGGGGATGAAAGGGGGATCAACCGTAGTGGACTCAGGGAAGAAAGTGGAAACACTTGGTGGTGGCATGGATAGAGAGTCCAATGTACTAGTGCTCACAAGGATTGGATTCACTACGGGTGAAGAGAAGGACATGGAGATGGAAGGGATCTATGAGGATGGAGGAAATGGTGGAGGACAGATCCGTGAGAGAGGAGAAGATGGAAGAGGTTGGAGATGGAAGGCGGGAAGACGGAGGAGCAGTGATAACCATAGGAGTGGTTATTTGAGTGACAAGAGGAGGAGGAGAAGTAGAAGAGGGAATGGTGGCACCTCCATAGTTGTAGCTTTATGGTGGCAACATCCCGAGCGGATGTGTCCATTGGAACATCTGTCGCTTCTTCTTTTCCTAGGTACACTAAGTCCACTATTTTCTCCGAAGCTGAGAAGGAGGGCTATCAAGAGCTTTCTCCTGTTTGCTAGGTGTTTCACATGAGAATGTTTCCGCCTACGGAATAGAGTTTCTTCTATCCTTTCATTCGCTTGAGAAACAGAGATAAGGGTTAGGGCTAGGAGGAATACCTGTTGAATGTTGGGAAGGTGTGCGCGTACCGTAGAGAGATCAGATCGATTGTGAAGAACTCCTTTTTGTCTGGGAAGGACTACCTGTAAGTAAGAATACAAGACCACCAGATCTTAGTTAGAAAATAGGTGAGGGAACTGCCTTGGGCCCAGGAAATATCAGACTTCCTTTCGAAGGTGGTCAGTTCCCTTTTAATACAAATTGATGCAAATGATAATAAAGAAGCTATTGTGAACTCACGATTTAGGTATCTCGTCACAAAGCAATAGAGACTAAACTACCAATAATAAAACGTCATGTTGTTTGTTTGGTCACTGGTTATTGACATGTTCAGCTCAAGTTACGGGATAGACCAGACTGAATCTGAGGTTGTTTTGAGGTGAATAGGTAAAAGGCTGGTTTTGGTATGGGTCACACAGTGACCGATGCCGGTCACTGGATAACCGACCAGCGGTTAGAGAACCACTACCGGTAGGGGATAACCGACACCGGTAGGGTCAGTAATCTAGGTGCTTCTGGGTAGAGGTTGATTGTAGGGTGATTATGGGGTTTTTAAGACTGGTGGATGGTTGAGGGGAATAGTGAGATGATGGGGAAGACTCAGAGAGTGATAAAACTATCTTCTGGGCAATACAAGGATGTATGGATGAAGGTTAAGTGTAGGGTGCTGGCAGGTGGTAGATCTAGGAGTGAGCTTATAATTATTATCAATCAAAAAGTTCAAGAAATGGTGTTTAGAAACATACAAGACACTACTTACTCATTCTTGATGAAGATTCAGGTCCAAGGAATGTGGTGGTGACAGTAAGGCTCAGTTGGGATGATCTGGTATTGGAAAGCGAGCTGATGAAGCTATCCTCAGTCCTTTCCAATGCTTGAATGAGGGTGACAGCGATCCAGTGGCTCAGTTGCAGTCTTCGGCTCGATCCTCTTCTGCAACCTCTTCTCTTTTCTTCACTTGTCTCTGTCTTGCAAATGAATTCCCGGATCTTTGTTTTTGGTTGGGGGAGGTCATTTACAGGGAATCGATGGCGGTTACGTAACCGAGGGCTGGTCGAGTAGTAGAACCGATGTGTTAGTTAGGTCAAAGTTGGCTATTTTTAGTAAAATAGCCAACCTTCCCTCCTTTTCTCCCGAGGGATCAGTTGTGGGCTTGGTCAAGTCATTATTAGGTTCGTTTTGATGTGGGTGAGGGGTGATGAGTCATGGGTGTGGGTTTAGACCAAGTTATAGGTCTTAATTAAGTTAGTTTAGGGTTAGGGCTAGGTCATGGTGAGGTGGCGAGGTGAGGTGGTAGGGTTGGAGATGTGGATTTATTAATTATAAGGTAATTAATAAATAATTAAGTGTGTAAGGTTTAGGTGGTGAGGTAGGGTTAGGTTGCGGGACGAGATACGGGGTACAGGGCATCGTAAGACCCAAATTTGGTGTCTACATTTGCCCCTTGTTGTCGTGTAGCTTGTATTGTAAAGCTGCATTGACAATAATAAGAAGTGGTTGCCCAGCTTAAGGGTATAGGTAATCCCCTCAAATCTATCACGATTGAGGCGACGTGAAATCAGGGATAGGGTTGATAAAGGGTGAATTATGATGAGATGATGGTAAGATGGTGGGGTAAGTTCAAGGAGGCAGATGCACGTTAAAATGCAGTAGTGTGACCAGGGTACATGGTTTGAAGAGCAAACAAGCAATTCATAGGCAAAGGTCGATAGTTTATCCAAACAAGGCTGATATAATCCTAGTATCCAAGGCATAGGAAGTAGCTCCAGGATATAACGGGTAAGGTACCGGAATGTTTAGGCATGTTCGGTGAAAGCACTCAAATGGTTGGTTTGGTTGAGATAAACGTCACGGTCTTTGTCTAGGCAAAGTTGGGTCATTGATCAATTCAAGTATCCTAGTCATGCTAAAACACGAATAGTGAGCTCGATGGAACAAACAACTACATGATAGAATCGATAGAATCGGGTCTTGGTTGAGGCTTACTTAAGGGCGGCCTTCGGGTCAGCCGATTGGTTGGTTCGGCCTTGGGTTGGGCCGATTGGTTGGTTGCGCCTGGCCTGGGCCGATTGGGTTGGTTGGGCCTGGGTCGGGCCGATTAGTGGGTGTAGCCTGGGTCGGGCCGATTGGTTGGTGGCGCCCTGGGTCGGGCCCATTGGCCAGTTGGTTGGTCGCGCCTTAGGTCGGGCTGATTGGTTGGGTTGTGGCCTTGGGTTGGGCCGATCGGTGGGTCAAGGGTAGCAGCCTTAGGTCGGATCGATTGGTTGGTTGTGGCCTTGGGTCGGGCCGATTGGGGTGCGGCCTTGGGTCAGCCGATTGGTTGGTCGCCTTGGGTCGGGCTGATTGATTGGTTATGGCCTTGGGTTGGGCCTGATTGGTAAGTTAAGGCCTCGGGTCAGGCCGATTGGTTGGTTGTGGCCTTGGGTCGGGCCGATTGGTGAGTGTTATCAATATAAATACGTGAAAAAATATTTATATTTTTAAGGAAAACACAACACATGATAGGTTATGGTAGGGGATGGTCGAGCTAACCTTGGGAGACCCCATGTCTCCTAAGTGCTGCCTACATAGCCCATTGCACAAAGCAAGGAGGGGCCTCAGACCGATGTAGTTCTCCCTTATGACCAGGGAGAGGTGAATTCAGGCAATTTGGTTGTGGTTAGGTAATTTGTTGGTTGGTAAAAAGTTTGATGTTGGTAGGGTAATGTTGTTGGTGTTGGTAAGGTATTGGCGGTGTTGGTGTGGGTATAGGTGAAGCGAGGTTGAGCTTACCCAAGCATAGGGAATCGTGTCCTGATTAAGGTCAACACATAATCCTAGATTCGGGTAAAAGAGGAAAAAGTGTCCCGTAGTTGAAAAGAGAAAACAAACCACGTATTATCATAGGATGAGCTTGAATCCCTAGGTACCTTGCATAGGCGAGAAGTCGATAGGTGAAAAGAGTTGTATAATCACAATATATCGGATATACGTCACGTCCCTTGAGTTTTGTTGTTTTGAAGAATGGTGAGGTGAGGTGGATGGTATAATGGGTCGTAAGAACTTGTTATAAGGTGATTATTTCGACGAAAGAGAACCAAACCGAATAGATAAGTCCATGACTCAAAAGTGCTTTTGAATATTGCTTTTATTTTTCCGGATATAGATCGATCGATGCAGGAAGTCTATATGGGATATGCATTTTGTTGTTCTTGAGGTCTTCATGAAGCTGATCAATGCGAGAAGCTTCTGATAGAGGCTGACTTTGTATAGCTATCCTTCAAGGGAGCAGTCTATTTATAGTAGCAGATGCGGCTTTTGTGTATAGCTGTCCTTCGAGGGAGTAGTCTATTTATAATATCAGATGTGGTGTTGCACATAGCTGTCCTTCGAGGGAGTAGTCTATGTATAACTTAGAGGTCTAGATGTCGTTTGGCATGAAGCATCTAGTTTTGCAGGAAGTTTGACTCAAGAATATCCCATAATTGTATAATTGAGAACGTGTTATTTTGATACTTTTAAGTCATGGACCAGACTAAAAAGGGGAAGGCATCTTTAAGAGGAGGTGATGATCAAACCACGTGAGGTTGATTCTACTTTGAGATGCACGAAACAAACTGTATGAGGTGGTAAATGAGCTCAAGGGACAAGCGCAAGGTAGATAAGAAGTGAGGTAACACTAAATTCAACAATAGAATGGTCGGAGATGCAAGGCATTAAGGGGTTCAGGCTCAGGTTTACCATTAAGCGAAGCTAAACGGTAAGTGCCTGATCCGTACGTGTGAGTGATAATGTAAGGCCCAATCCAATTAGGAGAAAATTTTCCACGTTTGTTCTTTTCTAGTTTGGTCACATGTTGATTCTCTTTGAGGACAAGATCGCCAATCTGAAAGGTATGCTCATGAATTCACTTATCATAAGCACGCTTGATGCGCTTTTGATAGATTTGAAGGTGGTCAAGAGCTGTAAGACGACGCTCGTCAAGAAGCTCTAATTGGGCTAACCACTCTTGGCGGAAATCATCATTGGTGAGAATATCCCGGAGAGATATTCTTAGGGGGGATTTGTATTTTGAGAGGCAAGACAATCTCGGCACCATATACCAAAGAAAATGGTGTGGCATTAGTGGAGGTATGAATGATGGTACGATAAGCCCAAAGGGAAAAGGGGATGTGATCGTGCCAATTGTTTTTAATCGTTAACGACTTTCATGAGAATTTTGATTAAGGTTTTGTTAGAAGATTCGGCTTGTCCATTTGCTTGTGGATAGTAGGGTGATGAGAAGCTAAGTTTGATACCAAAGTTGTCACAAAGGTCTTGTAACAACTTATTTTTGAAATATTTTCCATTATCTGTTATCAAGCGATGAGGAACACCAAAACGACAGATAATGTGATGATTGATGAACTCAACGATTTTTTCTTTTTTGGTTGAAATGAGTGGAATGGCCTCCACCCATTTAGTGTAATATTCGGTTGCCGTGATGATCCAACGGTGATGCTATGAAGAAGGTGGGTGAATCTCGCCAATAAGGTCTAAACCCCATTGTGAGAAAGGCCAAAGATCTCGTGCGACCTGTAACGGGTGGCTAGGAGTATGTTGAAGGTTGGCATGTTGTTGACACATAACACAATGCTTAACATATTCACAAAAGTCTTTATTAAGAGTAGGCCAATAATATCCTAGGCGAAGGATCCGCTTGGCCATGGCGAGGCCACTAAAGTGCCCGCCACAAAGTCCGCATCATGGATTTGTTGGGTGGTATGAGCGACTTCAGCACTGGTTAGACAGCGAAGGAGGATACCATCGAAGCCACGTTTATAGAGGAGTCCCCCCATGATGACATAACGAGAAACACTTTTAAGAAAAGCACATTTGCCATTACTAGTAAGGTCAGGTGGTAGAACAGAGGTTGTAAGGTAGTCGTGAAATTGGTGATACCAGGTATCCTGCGAATCAACAGATACATTATTTACCATACAAACATCCTGGAACTAAGTAAGATGGGGCAAAGAGTTGTTGGACCAAGACAAATATGTCTGAGTCAGTTGGTGAGGCCTGGAATTTGTGAGGCCAAGCAAGCCATAGTATCTGTAAATTTATTAGTTGAGCGGGGAATGGTTTGGATAGAATAATGAGTAAATAAGGTCAAAAGTGAATCCACGTAATGTTTGTACTTTTGAAGTTCCTCATTTTTACATTGGTAGATGCCCGTAACTTGATTGACTACCAATTGAGAGTCACCGAAAATGTTAATAGACTTTACACCTAAGTGTAACGCAACCTAGAGACCCAAAACAAGGGCCTCGTATTCCGCTGTATTATTAGTGCAGGGGAAATCGAGCCGGAATGAAAGAGGCATAGGTTCAGCATCAAGAGGAATGAGAACAACGCTTACCCCTCCGCCGTGCTGGCATTTGGATCCATCAAGAAGAGGGTCATTGGATACGACACCTCACTGAGTGAAAGAGTTGCGATGAGTTCGTCAGGGAAAGTAAAATTGGTAAATTGTTCCCTGTAAAGGGGCGTCCACGAGTTGGTCTGCGATAGTTTGTCCTTTGACTGATTTCTGGTGTACAAACTCAAGGTCGAGGTGGCGAGGAGCATAAGCCATCGGGCGATGCATTGGTTTAGATGAGGTTTGGCATACATATAATGGATGGGGTTATTGTTGGTGATGACAAAAGTTTTGTGATTCAGGAGGTAATGTCGGAGTTTTGTGGCCACGAATGATAGGGCTAGGCACAACTTTTCTACATGTGTATACCTAGTCTCGTAATCCACAAAAGTACAACTTATGTAATAAACGGCTTGTTCTCGATGCTCGGAGTCACGATGTGTGAGCATGGCTCCTACAACATGGTCGGTGGTAGAAAGGTAAAGGTAGAAAGGGCGATCATCCTGAGGTGGAACAAGCATGGGTGGCTGCAAGAGATAGGCTTTAAGAGCCTCAAAGGCTTGGTGGCATTCCTCACTCCATTGAAAGACAATGTATTTTTTAAGGAGATGATGGAAAGGTTGGCATCGGTCCGAGAGTTGTGAAATGAAATGCTGGATAGATTGGAGTTTTCCCTGCAAACTACGCAATTGTTTGAGGTTAGTGGGTGGGGGCATTTCTAGGATTACCTTGGACTTTAGCCTGGTCGACCTCAATGCCATGCAAAGAGACGATAAAACCAAGGAGTTTTTCCAAAGGACACCAAAGACACATTTCTTTGGTCAAGACGAACACAATATTGTAATAAAGCATCGAAAATAATGGTTAAAACATCGAGATGTTCACTGCGATGTTTAGATTTGCCAAGAAGATCATCGACATAATCCTCAAGGATAGTGTGCATAATGTCATGAAAAATGTAATTCATAGCCCACTGATAGGTCACACTAGCATTCTTAAGGCCAAACAACATGACACGATAGAGAAGGTTCCCCAAGGAGTAATGAAGGTGGTTTTATGTTGATCGGCGGGGCTACCAAAATTTGATTGTAGCCCGAGAAGCCATCCATGAGAGAAAGCATCTCATGGCCTGCAGTGAGATCAACAAGTTGATCAATACTAGGTAGGGGGAAGTCATCCTTTGGGAAAGCGAGGTTAAGGTCCCAGAAATCCATACATATCCGAAGTCCCCCGTCGCTTTAGTGACAGGTACGACATTAGAAACCCATTGAGGATAGTCAATAGGTAAGATGAAGGAAATAGAAAGGAGTCGTTGAAGCTCTTCTTTGACCAAGAGGGAAATGCGTGGATGCATTTTTCTCAGTTTCTATTTAACTGGTTTGGAGTCGGGTTTCAGAGTAATGTTATGGACAGCAATGTCAGGATCGATTCCTGGCATGTCAGCATAGGACCAAGCGAAAGCTTGGTTATGGGCACGGAGGAAGGTAGTGAAGGTAGTTTGTTCTGATGCGTTAAGAGATTGTCCGATCTTCACAATGTGAGGATCGTCCTCTATGTGGATGTTGATTTCTATAGTCGATTCATTCAACATGGTTTGAGTTTTAGATGGTAAGGCGTTGAATATAAGAGTCATCCGTGCCAAGGTAAGTGAGGATGGAGTCGTCATCCTAGCACTCAACAACATTAATCAAGGTGAGTCTTCTTTGATCATGTCCGGATATAGAAGGGGAAGATAAGATGGGTTCTCATTATCGCGTTGATAAGTGAGAGGACCCAGGAAGATAGCATTCACGAAAAAAAAAGTTAGGAGGGATAGATTCCGGGTCTATCGACTCTGTGGGTGAAGATGGAAAAATGGGCGATGATGGTTTGGAAGGGGTGACGTCATTGTCTTCCGGATACAACTGACACGAGGTTTCTTTGGTATAAGTGTTTCAGAAAATCCAAGACCACTACGATCTTTGTGTTTGCGTGTAGTCATGGGAATGATTGTATGTCGGCCTTGTTCATAAAGACCGAAACCAAAACCTTTCCAAGCACAGCGAGTCAAGAAGGTGAGGGCGAAATGACGATTTGTTAGATATTGAAAATCGGATTGGAAGGGAACCACACCAAGGGTAGGTTCAGGGGTAACGGAAGGTGATTCGACACCCCCATACGTTAGGTTGGTGCGGAAATTAGGTGGTCCGTAGGAGATCACCTCCCCCACACGACGGTCGTAGGTAGGATGTGCATGTAACTGTCCATACTCCTGTGGGGTATGGAAAGTGCTAACGTTATATAGGTGATACTCCCCTAGCGTAAGGCATTGAAAAACATCTACCAAGGGATCTGAAGTTGGGATGTTGTCCGCGGGGAAAGAAGTGGTATTCGCGGTGGTGGATTCATTGGTCAAAGGTGTGAGTGTGGTTAAGGTGGATGGTGGAGGCGTGGTTGAAGTAGATGGTTGGGCTGGATCAATGGGTGCCTTGACTGGTACAAGCACATCATTAGGGTGATATAACATATTGCAGGTTTTGAAGGGGGAAGCGTCAGCTTTGACGGTGTATGACCTCCCCTCATACTCGAATTTGATGCATCTATGTAAGGTGGAGGGAACACATCCCATAGCCCGGATCCAAGGGCGGCCTAGCAACATGTTGTATTGGAACTCTCCCTCAAGGATGTAGAAGAGTTCGGGTAAGGTACGTGGCCCTACACGAATGTTAAGGATCACGGTGCCTAAGGTAGAAGTAATAGCATCATTGAATGAACGCAACATGGTGGGGTTGGCACACATGCAGCTAGAAGGGATATTCATTTGTTGGAAGGCTTTGGAAGAGATGATGTTTAGGCTAGCGCCCTCGTCAATCATAACACGACATACTCGGATGTCCCAAACATAAGTCGAGATGAAAAGAGTGGGTCAGGATCTTCGCACCAAAGACGACAATTTTTCTTTCTTGAGAAACGACAAAGCAGCTGGCTTGCTGCACAGGACAGGAAGTGGTCAGGAGGAGGTAGGTTGTTTGGTGAGAGAAGCGACGTGGTTGGGTGTTAAAATGGAAGTGACGGGCAAGGTTTCGTTAGGTAGACCTCTATCCTCAAGGATCTCAATTAAAGCTTGTCGATGCGATTCAGATGTTTGAATGAGATCATAGAGTGTCATTTTGACAGGAGATTGGTGAAGTTGTTTGATCATGGTGCGGTGGGAAACTCCATCAGAGATGGGATAGGCAGGTCCACGAATGACCACTTTTGGTGGTGGTGCGAT
This sequence comes from Taxus wallichiana var. yunnanensis, assembly GCA_018340775.1. NCBI lineage: Eukaryota > Viridiplantae > Streptophyta > Pinopsida > Cupressales > Taxaceae > Taxus > Taxus wallichiana. The sequence continues at coordinate 259,675,019 of CM031237.1, forward strand.
CGGGATGGCAGAAGGAGAAAGAGAGGCCGCAGGTATGCTTTCTTTAGCTTTTCCATTGTTTTTCTGACCTCGAGTAGCAATGTTAATCATGTTGATCTCATGGATACGAGAGGAGGAAGATGGCAGGGATAAGTCATTGTTCTCGAGAGGCGGGGTTGCAATGATGATAGATTTTGGCGAGGTAGGGACAGGTGGTATAGGAGAAGGAATCGAAGCTAGGGGCTTCTCTCTCCGTAAATTGTCTTTCTTAGGCTGTCTATCTCGAGATAGGTGACTGGCGAAGGATGGCTTTCAAAGATTTGCATCCTTCTACATCGTGTCCTAGTGTGTGATGGTAAGCACAGATTTTAGACTCATCATAACCTATAGGTCGAGGTTTAGATGGATCATAGAGTCTGAGTGGGGGTAGGGAAATGGTCGCATTCTCCACCAACATATCAAGGATCTTGGCGTAAGATCCTTTGAGCGGGTCAAAGTCAGAGGAAGATGAGGCTATTGATTGGGTGGGTTTTGGTAATGGTTGGGTATGGTTGGTTCGTACGGGTGGTGATTTAGGCAAGGGATTTTGATGAGTGGTTTTAACTAGGCGTGGTTTCTTCTGCGTAGAAGTTATGTTTAGCTGGTTAGATGATGAGGCCATAGATGACGTGGTGGCAGGAAACAACCACGGGAAAGAGGAGTGACAGAAAACAAATCCTTTGATGATGGAGTTTGTTTAGGGTTGGTAGGTGGACAGGATACTTGGGGTGACGGTGTTGATACACCCGTGGATCTCTGTATGGGTGTAGAAGGTGCAGGTCATTTTAAAGAAAACGCAGGAGGTATGATGTATTGAGGCAAGGTGGAGGGGTGAGGTCCCAATATAGAAGGTAGGTGTGACGGTGAGGGTTTTAGTTGTGACAGAGGCATAGATTGGACTTGAGGAGATTGGGTCTGTCTCCTAGGTGGATGGACGGCTTTATTTTTGGATAAATCTAACCATGTAGGTGGGTGTGTTAGGCTGGGTATTGGTGAAGTCCCAAGCATAGGGGAAGGTTTGGTTAGGTTAATAGAGGTGGATGAGGTATTCGGTAGAGATGAGGGGGGTGAAGATGAGGACATAGGCATTTTGAGATTTTGTAAACACCTCGGGTATATGGTAGAGGTGTCTGGATCGGTCATCTGCATTTGAGTAGAGCAGGGTGTACTCAAGCGCTCCCATAAGACTCGTCTATCTTCTGGGGGATAACAGTCTTCACGTGTGAACATGAAATTTGGTATGGAAGAGAGGTGGGTTGTGATTCCGGTCCACTGTGGGTGTGATACAGGGGGTAAATGAGGCGCTGTATCAATGGGTGCTAAGAGGTCAACCGGTCGCTGGAAAGATTTAGGTGATGAAGAACTAATAGGTAGGAGGGCATGTTCGAGGGGATCCGTCATGATTGAGGAGTTTGGTGATGTAGGCTCAAGGGGTTTCTCCTCTAAGGGTGACAGAAAAAGTGGCAAGCCTTCTTCTGTTGCAGCAAGAGTGGTGGAAGGAGATGTTTGGGAAATAGATAAATTAGATAACATCCGCTCACAATCTTGCAGGGATGTGGTGTAAGAAGGTTCATTTTGTGAGAAGAGAACTCGGGTGGTTAATTCCTTTATGGGTAAAGGAATAGAGGACTGTCCTCTTGTCCCGATGAAGGAGAAGGGGTGAACATTCTGCGTTGGCGAAGAAGCTTGATTCAGAATTTCCTCAATGGAAGCCCGGGTTGGGAGTTGAAAATCGCATGGATCTCATGCACACTCTTCTCCTACTGAGGTGTCTTGATTTGTGTTATGTTAGATGCATGGTTTGGAAATGGTTTGTTGAAGATTTTTAAATTTTGATTAGCGGGGGCATTAGGATTATTGAGAGTTATATCCCCGCATCAACCATTTCCTCGCACTATGTTTTTCAACATCTTGCAGTTTTCGTGGATCGTGTCCCTTCACGCGATGGAAGTTACAAAAGTCATTTTCTTTATACCAAGAAGGTATGGCATGGGTGGAATCAAACCCGTGAGTGAGGTTTAACAGGAGGCAAGGTGATAACTCCTGCTTTAAGCAATTTGTCTAAGATCACACCATAAGTTTCTCCCAAGGGAGTGTAGTTGATGGGCTCGGCTTTATACTTATAGGTGGCTTTCGGTTGGGTATTAGACAGTGTTTGAGATTTGACCGTCACTACGTGTACTGCACCCTTTGATTTCAAAGCAGCCGATGCGTGAGAGTTGGTGGTGTTGGGTTTGGTGGTAGAGTCTTGGGTCCGGAAATTTGAGCTTTTGTTGCGTAACCTCAATTTCTCCTCCTCTAAGGCTCGAATCTCTAGTTTCCGAGCCATAGTAAAGGCCTCATCAAAGGTGTGGAAAGTTTGAATTTGGAGGGTGGGGGAAATGTGTTTAGCGCAGGCCCGCGTAAAGAGTTCGATGAGCTCACCGAGGTAAGGCGTAAGTAAGTTGGTTGATGAGGCCCCGCCATCATCCAACGAAATCTGCGATAGACTCGTCTTCAAATTGTCGGATGGCATAGAGGTCGGTAATGGATACTTTCTTGGCAATATTGATGGAGAAGTGATCCAAGAAAGATTGGGCTAACTGGTTAAAGGAGAAGATTGAATGCTGGGTTAAAGCACTATACCACTCCAAGGCAGGTCCTGATAAGGACATGGGAAAGGTATGGAGTAGTAAGGCATCGTCATGAGCAATCAGATAGCAGGCATGTCTGAACGATCGCAAGTGTTGTTGAGGGTCCTCCTTACTATTAAAGTGAGTAAATTTCAGTAATTCCCATTGAGGAGGATATGTATGGAGGGGGACAGAAGGATGAATAGGCTCCCGACAAACTTGCTCGTATGTCAGGGTGCTACGACTTCCTGAAACAGAAGCCTCAAGATTTTGCATCTTGTCCATCATCTATTTGATTAAGTCATTGGTTGGGTTAGATGATGATGTTGTCATTGTAAACAGAGGAGGATTGGTCCAAGAGCCGCTACTAGATAAAGTGGTGGGATTGAATGTTGATAAGATAATGGTGATGAATGTGTTGGGGCAGCCGAATAAGGGTGTCCTATATAAGAGGTTGAGGCCACCGGATGAATTTGTGGAAATGAAAAGGTGGGTGGAACTTGTGAGGGAAAGCTCGTGTGTATAGGTGGCAGAGAGCAAGTTATGAAAGAGGCAACCTGTAGAGAGAGATGAGGTAGGGGCAGTGGATGGTAGTGATATGTGGGGTCCCAGATTAACCAGAGGAAAACCAAGTGGTGCAGTATGAACCACCGAAGCTACTGAGCTGGGAGACGGGGCTAAGGATGAAGACGGTGAGGCGGAGTTATTAGGTGGGGAAGGGGCTAAGTGAGTGGCGATACTAATAGGCATACCAACGAGGAGCTGACCATTGGGTCTGGGTGCACGGTATTGGGGTATGAGAAAATAGTATCAGACAGTGGCGCTAGGATTAGCATCCAAAAATTTGGCAAATTCTTTATCTCCTACAGGGATCTTGGGAAAATTGCTGGTATCCGTAGGATCCCCCATAAGATGGGAAGGGGGTGACCCAGGCAAAGGCACGGAACATGCATGGGAAACCATGGCTGCAGCTTGTTTCGGTAATAGCAACCATGGACAAGAGGACACAGTAGGGATTTAATCAATCAGGAATAGAAACAACAATGAAATGTTGGAATTGATAGGTTGCTGATTTGTCAAGAACTGTTAAACACAGTAACCGATATCGGTCAGATAACCGATGTCGGGTGATGAAAGCCGGCGCTTGGCCGCTTAACCGATGTTGGTAGTATGGGACCGGTGTCGGTCACTGTGAAAGCAAAGAGAGGATGTAAGAAGTTGCTGGTTTGGGGATAACAATGCTTAATATACCTACCAAACTGTCTTGAAGTGATCACTGAAACAATGTATGACAGAAAAACAGAACTAAAAACAAGCAAGATGCACAAGCAAATCAATAGACTAACCCTAGGATTAGTTTTAATCACTTTGGGCTTATGCCTTAGATGCCAGATGATGTCAATCCTAAACAAGAGACCTAAGGGAGATGTCAAGTTTGTTTTGGCTCATAAGGCTACCTCAATCAAAAGCGAGAGGAATACCACGTGGAAAGGGGGATGTTTGAGTTGTTGTGTTAATTATGATGTGATTTTGTATGTGTTGTGCAAAGGAGAGTAAGATTAATTTCTCGTCAATACCGTGGATATCACCCCCACGTGTACGACCTGTTACTTAATCTACGTTCACTAGAATTAAAAACAACAAGCAAGAATGTGATGCACGTGTTTTAAACCCAAATCGAAAATGATATTCGATGAAGCAAAGAAGATGACTTTCACTAGTTCAAAGATTCCAAAGAAAGACAAATTCTTTTACCAAAATGACAAAATATTTTGTGAATATTTAGAAGAAAGAAACAACAAGTATGCTCCCTATATGAAAGCAAGCAAGAAAGAAAGAAACCCGAAATGGGTCCCACCGGGCGTGCCAAAATGTTTCACAGAATGTTTCATTCTAGAATAGAGTTGCTTCTATCCTTTCATTCTCTTGAGAAACAGATAAGGGTTAGGGCTAGGAGGAATACCTATTGAATGTTGGGAAGGTGTGCACGTACCGTAGAGAGAGATCGATCGATTGTGAAGAACTCCTTTTTTCTGGGAAGGACTACCTGTAAGTAAGAATACAAGACCACCAGATCTTAGTTAGAAAATAAGTGAGGGAACTGCCTTGGGCCCAGGAAATATCAGACTTCCTTTCGAAGGTGGTCAGTTCCCTTTTAATACAAATTGATGCAAATGATAATAAAGAAGCTATTGCGAACTCACGATTTAGGTATCTCGTCACAAAGCAATAGAGACTAAACTACCAATAATAAAATGTCATGTTGTTTGTTTGGTCACTGGTTATTGACATGTTCAGCTCAAGTTACAGGGATAGACCAGATTGAATCTGAGGTTGTTTTGAGGTGAATAGGTAAAAGGCTATGGGTTTGGTATGGGTCACACAAAGCTGACCGATGCACCACTGGATAACCGAATGGTTAGAGAACCACTACCGGTAGGGGATAACCGACACCCAGTAGGTAAGTAATCTAGGTGCTTTACGGGTAGAGGTTGATCAGTAGGGTGATTGTGGGGTTTTTAAGACTGGTGGATGGTTGAGGGGAATAGTGAGATGATGGGGAAGACTCAGAGAGTGATAAAACTATCTTCTGGGCAATACAAGGATGTATGGATGAAGGTTAAGTGTAGGGTGCTGGCAGGTGGTAGATCTAGGAGTGAGCTTATAATTACTATCAATCAAAAAGTTCAAGAAATGGTGTTTAGAAACATACAAGACACTACTTACTCGTTCTTGATGAAGATTCAGGTCCAAGGAATGTGGTGGTGACAGTAAGGCTTAGTTGGGATGATCCGGTATTGGAAAGTGAGCTGATGAAGCTATCCTCAGTCCTTTCCAATGCTTGAATGAGGGTGACAGTGATCCAGTGGCTCAGTTGTAGTCTTCGGCTCGATCCTCTTCTCTGCAACCTCTTCTCTTTTCTTCACTTGTCTCTGTCTTGCAAATGAATTCCTCGGATCCTTTGTTTTTGGTGGGGGAGGTCATTTACAGGGAACCGATGGTGGTTACGTAACCGACGGCGGTCGAGTAGGAACCGATGTCGGTTAGGTCAAAGTTGGCTATTTTTAGTAAAATAGCCAACCTTCCCTCCTTTTCTCCCGAGGGATCAGTTGTGGGCTTGGTCAAGTCATTATTAGGTTTGTTTTGATGCGGGTGAGGGGTGATGAGTCATGGGTGTGGGTTTAGACCAAGTTATAGGTCTTAATTAAGTTAGTTTAGGGTTAGGGCTAGGTCATGGTGAGGTGGCGAGGTGAGGTGGCAGGGTTGGAGATGTGGATTTATTAATTATAAGGTAATTAATAAATAATTAAGTGTGTAAGGTTTAGGTGGTGAGGTAGGGTTAGGAAGTAGTGAAATCCACTCCAAGGTAGATAAGACCATTTCGTTTGCACCAATGCTCGCGTTGCTGCAACGTGGGCTGGACCCTTTCTTATATGGTCTTGGGTGCCTTGGTCCTATCGACATACTGCGAAATGGCCAATCATCCCCATCCGTGTCAAGGTAAACCCGATCAATTTCCGATCAATTTCTTTGAAATCTTTTGGGATGATGGCAACTCCATAGTGGGACGTTCTCCCGCCAATGCTAGCCGGGAGTGATCCTTTCACCTAATTTCAACTTCGTGATTCACGTCTATCCATATGTTCTCGGTCTCTGGGACATGGATGGGATCAATCTTTCCTTGGGGAGGAAAATTTGGCAGTCGAAGGTTGGCCTTGCTAGGAAATCGTGCTTCAAGTTGAGCAATTCCAGCTCCACATACATTTCTTGGGCTTTACCCAATGAGGCACAGTGTATCTCGCAACCGTGAGGGGGAATGGAGTTCCTCCTTCTTCCTTTTCATACACTTCTCGTGATATGTAATCAGTGCGCCTTAAAAGCTCCATGAGGATCAGCTTGGGCCCTGCATACCTTGGTAACCTTGTTGGTTCTCCCAGAAATTTGGAATCCCGAGATACGTGAAGGTGGGAAATTGGGCAAACAAAACCCCCATTTCTTAGTGGCAGCAATCACGCTCATGTTGGTCCGACCGTGTCTCATGTTCGGCCTCATTAGTGCATCACCTCAAAGAAGTAGGCATCGTTGATCTTGTTGAATCGGCCGATACTAGCCTCGAGCCTTAGCTCCGGGTAGTACTCATATATTTTGACCTGGGGCCATGTTCCGCTCTAAATTAGTCCTGGGAACTCTCTCTGACGATGCGGCCGCATATACCACATAGAATTTCATGTAGAACCTCCCAGTTGTCAAAACCTATTGGAGCTGCTGCGAGATAGTATCACTTATGATCTCCCCCCAGCCGAAGCATTGATTGGGAGCATTCTTGCTCACATTTTCTAGATATCTGAGCATCCATTTGTGAAGGTAATGGGCATCAGGAATCCCAAATAATCTGCTAAGGAAGGTGATGGAATCACTCATCTCCTCATTAAAGTCACTGCGATGGATGGTCTGGGGCCATCTACTCACCACCTTCTTGTTTTTCAGGTAGACTTCATTCATCATCTGCATACACTTGTTATCTGTCATGTCTTTAAGCATTCTTCAATGCTTACTACCACATAATCAAGCTATGGTGAGGAATGCCCAACATTATTTCGAAATGGCGGCGTGAGGTTAATGATCACCTTACCCTCCTTATCTTCGACACATCTTGTGTCTTTGTTGTAACAATGGGCCACCAACATGATGAACTCATTGTTCATTGCACTTACTGGGAGTCCTGCTACAAAGTGTAGCCCACTGCCTACCAGTTTGTCCATCCATGGGCCACGGTAACCTTTTTGGTTCTCTCCCAGAATTCATCCATATCTATGTGTCCCAACTTGGAGTCTCTGATGTCGAGACTGCACTCTGCAAGTGAGTCAGGCATCCTGACTCTCTGATATTTGTATTTCATTTCCTGCTCTGTCAACTTAGACTTGGCTTTACTTTTAGTTGGCTTCTTGCTTGATGAAGACATGGGTGAGCTCAAGGATGGTTGTTGCTCTGCAAGAAGAATCAAAGAGGTCCAACACAGGAGAGCCATGTCAACCATCATATTATCCATAGTAAAAGCTTGCAGAATGAAAAATGAGCAACTTGTAAGCCTTGGGGCGCAAGGCGCAGGTTCACTGCAGTCGCAGGGGTTTCAAAAAGCAAGGCGCACTTGGGAAGGTGTCAACATGTAGATATTGGTGCCAAATGGGGCACGGGGCACATTAGTAACACACAACATGTAATGTTGGTGTTGAGGAAGTTGCGCCAGCGCTTAGGAAAAATGTTTTGGTGGGGCACAGAAAATTTTTGTGTTACATGCCTTCGAGGTGCACCTAGGTGCAGTGTGGAAGATGTTGCAAGGTGGTTTGGTGTGCCAAAGGGTTTGCTTGTGCAGCGCAGTTTTGGATTACACAACAGTTAATGTTGGTGTTGTGGTATTTGCGCCAACACTGTGCCTTTAGGAATTTGCTAAGTGTTTAACTGGGCGGAGGTTTTAAATATGTTGCAGGCGTGGATAGAGATCCAAGGCGCGTGTGTGATGTAGCATGAAGGGATAGTGCATCAAAGGAAAAAGAATGATTTTGCATTTCCTAGATTTCTCTTCCCTTTGCATGACCCTTTTCTCTCTTTTTGATTTTTTTGCAAAGTGACAAAGAGAGGGTTTGTGGGATTTGTAACAAGGCAGAGCCTTCTCAGATACAAAGGATGGTTTATTTAGAGGCAGAGCCTTCCCATATTTGCAGATCTGGAAGGAGGGATAAGGTGTTTAGATAGTTTATGGATTGTTAAGTTTATTCATTTAGATTTTTAGATTTAACCTTTTATAACAATCCTAAAACCATAACAACCAAGAAACAAAACCACAAACAACCATAAGAGTGATAAAAACCACTTACCTAGGATAAATAACGATGAAGGAACGACGTGGGATCCACAAACATGATAAATGGCATGCGAGGCTTACAGAAAGGTGATTGTGTACAAAGAATTAACTTTTCTCAATTTTAATTCGTGAAAATGACAGGTGTTAACCGCATATTTATAGGAAAATACCGCATTTATTTCCCCACCAACTTTCTTTGGCACACTTTTTAAAGTGTCGACATGAGTATAAATGTGCCTTGGCACAACTTGGTTGGTGTCGACACTAAAGCGCACATTTGGATATGTCAACATGTTAATTTTTGCACCTTTAGCACATTTCTTTGGTGCAGGTTTGAGGATGTTGACATGTCACTTTTAGCGCCTAAGGGGCGCAACCTCTCTTATGTTGACATGACATTTGCTGCGCCAAAGGTTTTTTTAAAGGGGGCGCAACTTTGGGGATGTTGACACAACAATACTTGCGCCTAGTTCAAAAAGGCTGAAAATGGCTAAGTTCTTAAAACTTGATTTTCGGAAGGGAATTTTTAGGCCATTTTGAATGTTAATAGACCTTCTCAGGGGACCAAAACAAAATTTTGGTATGGTTACCTGTAAAATTTCCCCTTGTGATTTTTATAGGATAACATAAAGCATAAGTGCTAAACCCTAAACCATTAGCCCTAAACCATAAACCCTAAAACTTAAGCCCTAAATGCTAAATCCTAAACCATAAACCCTAAACCCTGAACTATGAGCCCTAAATGATAAACCCTAAACCCTAAAAACTAAACCCTAAACCCTAGACCCTAGACCTTGAGCCCTAAACCCTAAACCTTAAACTCTAAACTCTCCATTCTAAAACCTTAACCCTTAACCCTTAGACCTAAACCCTAAACTATAAACCCTAAACCCTAAAACCAAAATAATAAACCCTAAACCCTAAACACTAAATCCTGAACCCTAAACCCTAAACACTAAATCTAGATCCCTAATCTCTAACCTCTAAACCTCATATATTTCTAGTAGGTCTTATGAGTGAGTTCATATTTTTGAATATCAATATTAGGACCTTATTTCCTAGTCTTGTGCCTAGAACCATCATTGAGTCTTCTTGTACAACTACCTTGTTTATGAGAGGTGGGACAAGAAACTAAATGGATATGACATCTACCTTGTGCCTTGCAATGCATATTACACATCTCTGCCAAACCTATTTCTCCCCACATATACTTGCATTCTTGAATGTCAATTTCTTTACACTCTAAAATTTTTCACATTTCTCATATTTCCATGTATGGTATTATGCAAGCCAGGATGACCCATTGGAAGATGGAAAAATAACCATCGCAAAAAAATTAATCTCAAAGGAAATGGAAGAAACACAGATAGTATACCAATGCAGAGGTGTAGGATCAGAACCAAATTACCTGCAGTATCCTCTCCTCTGGAGAAAGAGAAAGCTCTTATATTACTGGAATGGATAGTAAATTTGACAGAACTTCCTGAAGTGTTCAAAATAAGCATAACAACTGGGGAATGGATAAGAACACAAAGGAGTTATCAATCCCCTAGTAAATATTTCTTGTTTAGTTCTGAATGGGAGTCAACTGGCCTACGAATTAGTGACCTTCCATTCATTGATAATTCCTTCTATGATAAACCCATGGATGCTTTCAAAAGCACCTTCAAAAGATAGGGGTAGTCATCAATCCTAGTGAAGGGTGTGATGTGATTTCCAAACAAATTGAAATTCATACAGATTTAGAGGTCATAACATGAATTTATAAATATCTCTATCGTTATAAATGGAATCCAAGTAATGGTGTCTCTTTATACCCAAGGATCTAGGACTAAAGTGGGTCCTGTCAGAGATTGGACATTCAGGAATCATTGAGTGTCTGAATCAGAATGTCATTGTATCTAGAGAAACATTTTCAAACATTGTAGTAATGCATCTTGGAAAATAAACTTGAACCTCAGAAATCCTCTCAAATTGCCAGCTTACACAAGCACTGGACATATCAAGCTTTATTCTTCAAATGAAACCTTCATTCACGACAACTTGCAACTGAAATAATTATTCAAAAGAGCATCAAAAACATTTATTTGTACCAAATTGTTCCTGGATATCTGACATTTCACTCCTTCAAAATATCAACAGATGAAAGAAACCAAATTGTGATTACTCTCTTTAAATGTTCTACCTAGGAAGCAGATGAACCATTTTCAGTTGAATACTCTGTGTTAATACTAATAAGAATGGGCAAGACAAAAACATTACAATGAGTGAAATAGTTCCCATGCGATGGGAAAAAGAAGATAGATTTATTGGGTAACATTTATTTGTACCAAATTTTTCTTGGATATCTGACATTTCCCTCCTTCAAAATATCAGTAGATGAAAGACATCAAATTGTGATGAATCCATTTGAATGTTCTACCTACAAAGTAGATGAACCATTTTTAGTTGAATACTCTTTGTCAATACTTATAAGAATGGGTAAGACATAGAACATTACAATGAGTGAATGGGTGAGCCTAAACCTTAAGCTTTAAACCTTGGGCCCTAACCCCTAAACCCTAAACCCTGAGCCTTAAACCCTAAACCATGAACCCGACCTTTAAACCTTAAACCCTAAACCCTGTGTGCTAAACCATAAACCATAAACCCTAAGCCCTAAACCTTGAGCCCTAAACCCTAAACCTAAACCCTAAAACCTAAACCCTGAGCCTCAAACCCTAAACCCTAAACCTTGAGCCCTAAACCCTAAACCCTAAGCCTTGAACCTTGAGCCCTAAGCCCTAAGCCTAAGCTCAAACCCTAAACATTGAACCCTGAAACATGAACCCTCAACCCTAAACCCTAAATAATAAACCCTAAACCCTGATCCCTAAACCCTCAACCCTGAGCCCTAAACCATGAACCTTGAGCCCTAAACCCTAAACCCTAAATCCTAAACCCTTAACCCGGAGCCATAAAATCTAAACTCTAAACCCTAAAATGTGAACCCTAAACCATGAGATCTAAACCCTAAACCCTAAAATATGAACCATGAGCCCTAAACACTAAACCCTAAACCCTAAACCCCGAGTCTTAAACCTTGAACCATGAGCCCTAAACCCTAAACCCTAAATCATAAACCCTAACCCAAAGGAAATTCTTAATAAGATCATTTAGTGTGTTTCAGTGTGTAGGGAATAGTGTCTAAGATGATTGATCAACTCATTTATATTTGATGAGAGATTACTTCCTCTGAAGGCCTAAAAAGGCCATTTTTGGTCATTTTGTAGATAATTGAACACCCTTCAGAACAAGCTAAAATGAGTTAGTCATGTCATCGAGGTATCAAGGACCATCATGTGTGAAGTATTAAGGCATCGTTTGTCTCCATGAGAGACATATGAGCAAAAACATGTATGAGAATTGTGAATTTGATTCCATGAAAGGATAATTTTAGAGCTAGGAAAGGTGAGGGATGATCTTTATATGGAGCACCATGTTTCTAAGAATGAGAAATCATCTAAGTTTACTTGATGCAATTCACTTAGTACTATTCATAAAAACTCATTCAACTCCTAGTAGTGTGATCAAACATTAAGGAGGAGGCACATTACAATCACCTCATTTTGGCCATAGGACAAGAATCCCATTCAGGGAGAAATCCTCTATCTACAAAGTGAGGATCTCATTTTAGTAAGAAGTAGACAAGCATCATAGAGTTGATTCATGGTCACTAAAGTGAATTATGGACCAAATTTAAAAATTGATACCAATTCAAGCAGTTGGTAGGGCCAAAATCCAATTTAGAAGGTCAAAAACCTACAAAACAAGTATATGCTTTCCCAAAACAAATACCGACTACAATATATATGCCCTGAAAGTTTTAGGTCCTTTGCTGAAATCCTGAAAATGAGTTAAGTATTGACCATATTAGATTTTGAAAAACTATCTTCTAGATTATAACTATTGGAGCTACATGACCACTTCCATCAGGTGCAAAGTGACCCTAACTTCTTATATTTACTAAAATAAATTTAAAGTATAAGAAATAATAAAAGTATAAAGAAATAATAAAATAAATATTATACTTGAACATTTATTTTTGTAAGTATAACCCCCAAATACACATATATAGTCCATACTATACAAAATGTGTATGCATTATAACACGTACACGTTTTAGGCTTGGTAATTACTAACCCAAGAAAAATAAAACGTGATCGTGTTATGGCAAAACGCGTACGCGTTTCGATTGTTTTCAGGTTTTTGTCCACTTTTTGCCCCCCAACTTGGTGCACTTACCCATACATCAATCCATACATAAATTTTTGAATTAGCTACAAAAGTAAACATGGATGCCACTATTGATCTTGAGTTCTATATGATGTCATACTTCATCTACAATATTGTAGGTCATAAGCTTTTCCCGGCCTCCCACAAAGGACACATTTCAAAGATAGTAGAGTATATTTATTCTACCCCCATCTATGTATGAATATCTAGAAAGGAAATGTGAGGCAAGTAAATGATGCATTTTTTGCACCTGTAATATGTCTTTTCAAACCTAAATGGGAGTAGTACAGAATATCTAAAGAGGCTAGGAATGTAATACTAGAGTATGGTTTCTTCTTTATTTAGCACAATTTTTTCACTTACATTAGAGTTAGTGGATTTGATGGGTAGCCATGTAAATTACCTAGATATGTAGATGAAAAGTGGGCCCTATGTGAGCTTTCAAGGAAATTAGCACCAGTGCACAAATTAATTGCAGGAAAGCATAAGACCAATATTAAATTTCCTATTAAGATTGGGAGGTATTCCTGCCCTGCATTACAAAATATAGATTACTGGGAGAAGAGATGGAAATATTTGAAATGGAAAAATTTAAACCAAGGTCCCAATATGACATTAGATGGGTTATTATCTCAACTTTGGGGAGTTCATATGAACATGAACCTCACTTTGAAGATTACTTGGATGAACTGCAGAGATGAAGAAGAAGTTAGAATTAGAGATTTCTCAAGGATTACTCTCAGAAAAATTGACTTCAAGATTGTTGTAGTACCTCAAGGAATAGAAGATGATCAAAAAATAGTGAGTCAATACTATATTGACCACAAGATTGAGGCACAACCAATTGCTCCCATAGTTTGGGATGAGGAAGAATTAGATAATCCATATGAAATAATAGCTAATGTGATGAGATGGACCTTGACTTGGTTGCAAGGAAAAGGTATGGATTTTTCCATACAAAATACAAAAGTATTGAATGAGTTCAGGATTTGGGAATTTTGAAGGAAAATCTTCCCCCCTTTAAAAGAAGGAGCTGATAAGATTGATTCATTAGGAGGAAGATCTCCTCAATTTACCACAAGAAACCTACTTTAGGTATCATTGATGAATGAAATGTTGCTTCCAATGGAACTGGAACTTCTATGTTTGCTTTGAAACATAAGATGGAAGAAATGCTCTTAAAATCCATGCAGAATGCTCCTATCACTCGACAATACCTATACAAGCTAAGGGCACAGGTGTAACCAAAATGAGAACTCCCATAGTAATATTGCTAGGGTCATCTAGTGCAAAGAAAAAGATGAGAAGATTCTTTCCAAATCTTGAACCAAAACTCAAAGGAAAAGTGCTAAAGAGATAATGGCACCTGATCTCAAATGTTTTGAAAGAGTTGCAAAGAAGGCCAAGATGATACCACCACTGGTAAGGGATATTGGTAGTCCAATAAAGGAAGGTGGATCAAAGAAACACATAAGTAAAGAACATGAAGTTATTGATCCAACCCCACTCACCAAGGATCAAGAGAAATTACTTGCCACATTTGTAGAACATGCAGTGCCACCACCAAATCAGGGAGTAATTCAAGTTGATCTACATGTACAACTAGAGGTTGTAGTAGAGTTTTGATTCCAAAAGGAATAGTGACAGAATTGGATAACTCATAGTATACCCATGTCCAGTCAGTCTATAACAGAAAAGCCAGAGGAATATAGTGCAATACAATTCAAGGGTCAAGATTTTCTTTAGTGCAATCAATCACATGAACAAGTGAGAATCCCAATTGAGGTAATAAACACAAATATACTTGGGGAGATGCCCTTACTTTAATATTTTGATGTAACAATTGAAAAATATATGATAAAAGGTGAGAATGTTTCTCAGGTAGATGAATAAATGAAGGAAGTTTCCCAACCATCAATTGATGAAGGAGAGGTTCAAGTGTAAAGGTCCATATTGAAAACCCAACAATTACAAGAGAAGATAAATCAATTATTCAAGGAATTGTAAGTGGAGCATCTTAAGATAACATTACATCTACTAAGAGTCACTCTCAGAAGGAAACATAGATTATAAAGGGTGATGAGTCACTTCAGGATACATATCCTATTAAGGAAGTCATGGTGGAGACCACACAAGAATCCACTAAAATAGTGGAGGAACGGTGTCACAAAAAAATATGCAAATTGATGTTAAGGGTCAAAAATTAGTTGATGGGTCCTAGTTTACAGAACAATAAGAGGAAGAATCATTGAAGCCACAGATCCTCAATGTGACAACTCAGAAGGATATCTTTACTGAACACCAACCTATAAATGAGGCAAGATAGTACCAAGAAAGAGGAATTATTCAAGGAGGTATCTCCAATTAAGGAAACTACAAAATTGACTATTACTCCAGTAGAAGGTAAAGATAAGGGAAAATGACTAGTGGATAGTATGACTCAAGGAATAAATAGCCAACCCCAAATTCAAGGGCAGGAAAAGGAGCAATTGGAAATAGTAACAATGCATGATGAATCTAAAGATCCAACCTTAGAAGTGAATAAGATGCAAGAAGAAGTACAATTATTGCAAGATCCTCAAGAAGCATCTAAACAGTTGGTTGTTCTCTCTGAAAATCCCCAACCTACATCACAAGGAGTAAAAGTGGGAAACACTCTCACAATTGGTTAGTTGAGAGAATTAATTTCAGATGTGGAAAAATAAGTTTCTCTAGAAGAGGTTATAAATATCACAAGTATAAATTTTCCAAAGCCCAAAAAACCCTTAAAAAAGGAAAAAATCCTTACTAAGACCCATGTAGACCGACAAGGGTTTAGAACTCTGGAAATTATAACCCCTCACCAAGGTAAATCAAAGCATGAAATTACAATGAGTGATTATGATGTTCAACACATTCATTTGGGGAAACCTACAGAGAAACATTAAAACAAGATATTACACTAACTATTGAGGGTTTTTTGCACAAAGTTGATGATGATAAGGTGTTTAAAAGGATATTAAAGGAACAAGTTAAAACATTATCCTCATACATAGATAAATGGGTGCAATATGTAGATGAAGGGAAATAAGTTATTACTGGTATAACAACTCAGATTCTAGAAGAGGCTGATAGGGCTAGAGAAACAATTAGTGTCATGGATAAATGGAAAGAGGAGTTGAAGAGGCAGTAGAATGCTATAAACAACTGAATGAATTGTCTAATGATGCCATTGATCAACTTAAAAAATGTGGAGATGAGTTGTACTTCTGGGAAGGAATTCTTCCTAAAATGGAAGCATTAGTTCAATTAGATGATCAATTAGTGGAAGATGAACAGATTTTTCCCCCTGAAGAAAGGGGAATACAACATACTTATGAAGGAAATATCAAGTTAAGGGTGAAAACTCTCAAGTAGATTGATGAAATTATTCTTTCTAAAAGGGAAAAGATAGCAGAGCACATAGATAAACTTGATGAGTGGTTAGGAAAACTTGTGATAGAGAAAAAATTCACCTATGGTGATTGGGGTGTTGAGAATCTAGTACAATCCTTTGATCAAAATGTTAATGGAAAACCTGATGCAGTGAATCCAATGTTTAGTTATGATATTATCTAGAAGTTTTTTTGTTTGGAACAACACATGACCAAGTTATCAAAGAAAATAAGAAAAGGTAATGTTGTAAGGCCAAAATTTGAAGGAGTACTCAGAGAGAAAACGTTGATATTCATGTTCCAGGTCAGAATTGATGAAGATGACCTTATCCCAATATTTCAGAGGTTTGATGCATATAATGAAAGAGTATCAGAAACACAACAAAACAATGTTAAAGAACTTGAAAGTGGCCTCGGTTTACCATGATCAAGCTTATGATTATCTTTTCTAACAAAAGGAAAAAAATTCTTTTTCGAGTTGATACTTTCTTAGTGGATGATTGAATCATTTTTTTAAATTGAGATTTTCAAATATGTATGAAATGTGGAACATGAAAGGAATGATAAGAATATTGTTCCAAGCCACGATCTCAGATGATAATAGCACACCACATTAGATTTGCAAAGCAGAAGAGCTAAAATACCATATATGGAAATCCATCATAATCCATAATGCTCAATACATTACAATACAATGACTTGAATTATTCAATAAGAAATATGTACATATAGGAGGAGGGAAGTGTAACTACTACCTAAATCAATGGTGAAGAACTCCCACTAACTGATATTGGTAGTTAAGTTAACTCCAAAAGACTAGTAAGCTAACTCGACATAACTGAGAAGCTAACTCCACACAACTAGTACACCTAAGCAAGCTAACCCAACAAGTGTAGGGCTAACACAAGTGTAAGAATTATCCTAATAAATAAATAAAAGGATAAATAATAACCTACACAAACACCCTCCGTAAGCATAGCTTAGGTGGGTAGAAAATAAAGTGGGTCCATCGGCCAACAATATTCTTATCATCCCTTTCATGGTATCAAAGCTCTTCTTCTTTGTAAATATAATGTGGTGTGCTATTATCATCGAGATCGCGGCTTGGAAAAATATTCTTATCATTCCTTTCATGAAGTGTGGTGCACACTATGGTTTGAATCCACCGCTTGATCATATAACTCAAAAACAAATGACGCCCAGGCTTCACAGAATAGCTCCATGCATGGAGGATCGATGGAGTGATGTCGAAAAGTGAAAAAAAAACACCAAACATAATTTGATCAATTGCTACAAATAGGTGTGCCACAATCCAAGAAAAACCTAGGCAACAAGGCAAGGACAATAGATCCAAATAAATATGAGTGCCACGATCAAGAAAAATATAAGGTAACAAGGCAAGGGCACGAAACCCGAAGAAGTAGTAGTATCAACACCACACCCTCCCATACTACGAGAATGGGTAGAGTGACACCACGGTTTGTATGAGTTGTCAAAATCAACTACTCGAACAATGACAAACTAACACTTGGGCTCCACCAGAATAGCTCCCTCTACGCCACTTTGATACCATGAAAGGAATGATAAGAATATTATTCCAAGCCACGATCTCGAGATGATAATAGCACACCACATTAGATTTGCAAAGCAAAAGATCTAAAATACCATATATGAAACCCATCATAATCCATAATGTTCATTACATTACAATAAAATGACTTGAATTATTCAATAAGAAAGATGTACATATAGGAGGAGGTAAGTACAACTACTACCTAAATCGGTGGTGAAGAACTCCCACTAAGCGTCAATCTTGGTAGTTAAGTTAACTCAAAATACTAGTAAGCTAACTCCACATAACTAAGAAGCTAACTCAACACAACTAGTAAGCTAACTCCACACAACTAGTACACATAAGCTATGCTTACGGGAGGGTATTAGTGTACGTTATTATTTATCCTTTTATTTATTTATCGGGATAATTCTTACACTTGTGTTATCCCTACACTTGTTGGGTTAGCTTGCTTAGGTATACTAGTTATGTGGAGTTAGCTTACTAGTTAATGTTGAGTTAGTTTCCTAGTTATGTGGAGTTAGCTTACTAGTCTTTTGGAGTTAACTTAACTACCGGTATCAATTCGTGGGAGTTCTTCACCAGCGATTTAGATAGTAGTTACACTTCCTCCTCCTATATGTACATCTTTCTTATTGAATAATTCAAGTCATTCTATTGTAATGTATTGAGCATTATGGATTATGATGGATTTCCATATATGGTATTTTAGCTCTTCTGCTTTGCAAATCTAATGTGGTGTGCTTTATTATCATCTAAGATCGTGGCTTGAACAATATTCTTATCATTCCTTTCAAAAATTCTTATCCCAATATTCTTATGATTCTCTTTTCTAACAAAAGGAAAAAAATTCTTTCTTTCAGTTGATACTTTCATAGTGACAATTGAATCATGTTTTTAAATTGTGATTTTCAAATATGTATGAAATGTGGAACAATGCAGTAGGATTTGATTTTTTTAATAGAATTCTATATCTATTATTAACATGAAATTCATTGTAACATATTGAATCTTTTGCATTTGAAAATGAAAGAAAAATGGGGTTCTATAAGGGCCCCAACCCAGGGAAAAAGTCTACATACATTCTTGACATCATACCAAAAAGGGACCAAGGAAAAGATACTTAGTCTTCTACTATCAAGAAATCCTCCCTGAAAGAAGGAACTTTCTTTAAAAACCTATTTTCCTAGGTAAAAATTCTTCTGTTCCAATTTCCATCTGCAAAAATAAAATGTCCCCTTCCAAACCACTAGACATGCCCAGAGCCATGAGATCATCAAAATTTGTCCTAGGACCATCCAATAGGCTGATTAGCTCCACTTTCTTCTCATAGGAAGAAACCAACCCCTGGAGATCCAAACCACCCTTAGAAAGTGACTTTTTCCCTGATGCTTTGAAGGTAGAAGGAATGGGAATGTTCACTATAGATGGGAGTGAAATCATAGTAGTTTTTGGAGCAGATTGAGCAGGAGGTTTGGAGCTAGACTCACCCCTGCATTTCTTCATAAAGAGTGAGGATGCCCCTGGAGATTGTGAAGGCATAGATTCTGTTGGTTTCTTCTCCAACATTAAAACACATTGTTCCAAATTGGTCACTCTATGAAAAAGGATAGGCACAATGTCTATAGAAACCCCTTCACAAGCACATAAGATTATGAAGGAATCTCCTTCACAGTGAACTCCTCATTGCAAATGAAAGGAAGATGTTATCAACTGCACCTTTCACAGATGGCCTGCTCTTAAGAAAGAATTGATTCAGCACCTCAGGAGCCTTCTAATGTTCCCACTTGAAGAGATGAAAGTACATCATTTGGAAGGTAGAAAAGATGAGGACTGATTCTGATGAGCCTTCAAATCAGAGCCACTCGAACATCTTGAGCTGTCAATGGCCCATTGTAGTCTTTCGGGTCTACAATTCTGAATAACATCCTCACAAATGCTTCATCTGGGACTAATAAATAAAAAACCAAGTTCAAATCCTCAGAGGAGATTTCCTTCAGATTGGATGCTAATGTCACTCCTGTCATATTGCAGATAGAGAAATCCACCAAGTTTTTTCACACTCAAAAGAAGGGATGAAAATTTGTAAGAGAAGTGATGGAAATTTATATTAAAGATAAATCTATGGTGATTTAAGCTGAGCACAATCATGATGAGATGATTGTCAAGATTGTCCATGATACCCACACAAAGGAGATAAGTGTGAAACAAACTAATATCATATAAAAAGTAGGAAGTTGGCTTGATATGATACAACACATGTGAAAACACTCCTCTCAAAAAGATATGACAATGATTGTGTATGTTTGAGGCAGATGCCCAAAAGGTGGGAATGATTAAACATCAAATCAAACTATTTGGGGGCACTAAAAAAATATTTAAAAAAGTTTTCTCAACTTACCCAAAGTAAAAACAACCAAATTGGTGATGTCAAATAAATGACATAAGCATCCCATTCATCATAAGAGAATGAAACATACACCTAACAACATTTGTAAAGATTCCTCCACATGGCACAAAGGGAATAAAATATTTTCAAAATGATAGAATCAGATAGTGTTCCTTAGGAATATTCCTTAAAAGGATTCAAAGTTTTGGGGGAATCAAGAAAAGAAAGGATCAAATATTGTATAGATATGAGAGGCATGTTCTCATATCAAGGGGTGGTTAATTTTTCTAAATTCTTAGAAAACAAAGCAAAACCGATTGTATTCTTCTTAAAGAACCTGAATCAAACTGAGAGACATGGGAGTTATTTTATTTTTTCCTAACCTTCTCATGCCAAGATGATTGCAAGCGTATAGTCATTGGAAAGCATTGAGGTCATAGGCTTTATGGCCCCTTGCTAAGAAATTTGAATTTCTTGAAATTAACTGTCTATTATTTCCCGAGCAATGTTATATTTGTTTCTAGGGTAAAATACTTTGAATCAACTACTTGCATTCCTTTTGCAATATTATGTTGATAATTTCTTTGAATTACACTAGATCTTGTCTTAATTAGTGGCATTTTGGTAGCAACAATTACATTGTAGATAGAGCTTTATTTCTGTGGTGTGATAAATAATTTTAAATTCATATTTCCTCTGTTTGGTTGAGAAGATCTTAGTAAGCTTTTGAGTGTATCTTGAGCATAGTTGAACATGAACTATTAGTGTTTTATTGAGAGTTTAGCATGAGCTTTTGTGTTTAAATTCTCAAAGGTTGTGTGAAATCTTTTACTCTTGGGCTTCCATGAGTGCATACCTTCTAGTTAAAGGGTTATTCTTGGTTATGTGATGTGTTCCTCTTGCCTTGGGGAAATTTCCAAACATTTGTAAGGTTTTCTTGAGAAACTTGTATAATCAAATTTATCTTGCTTTAATATCCCATTCATACACAAAAATTACAACCTATAACTATTAAATCCTTCTAAATTACCCATTTTTCCCTTGCCTATAAACATTTGCCAAGGGAATTTTCCATTTCTACCCTCCCTTTCCATAAATATGTAGAAGCAAGCTAAAATTTACACTGTCTAGAGTGACCTAAGTCCTATTTTGAAATACATATACATTATTTAGTGTGACAACTCATGAGAGTTAAATGATTCTTGCATTGATTGTGTCTATTTAGGACTATCCTTCATATTTCCAAGAGAAAGCTTAGAGACTGTAATTTCATCCACCTTTCTCACAATTATAGGTTACAAAATGGGTCCTCTCACCCTGGTTAAAGGAAGAACCTAAAGTATGAGGGAAGGTCATCCCTTTGTGAGTGCAATCCAATATCTCCCAAGTCAAGTCTCAAAGAGTCTGTCAGATATGTCCCCAAATACAAACAACTAAGTATTCAGTATGTATTTATCTAAGCATCCAACTCAATTTGTCAATGATGTTTGGCTCTCAAGGTGGTGCAGAATTGGGTACCAACACATTCTACTTCTAGTTATTTCTCACTACTCACAAACTGCAACTAGAATAAGAGCACCTAGGGCACAATTTTCAAAACACACACACACACACACACACCTAGAACTATATTGGGCCTGAGATGTAGTGTAATCCTTAGTGATAAATAAATCTATTTGGAAACTTAGGACAGTCTAAAACCTTCATATGAATATTTTTTAGTGTTTTGATGATTTTATTTGGATTTTACAGGTGTTTCCTTCATCTACGATTTGCGCAGTGTCATCCGGAAGTTCAACGACATACACACGATAGGAAGCGAGCACAAGAGATCAATCAATGACACTTCTGAGGAGGTTCGCTACTCATTTTTCCAGACCATGGTACCAAGATCTCATACCAGGGCACATCAGATGCCCCCATCCATATCCAGGTGCCCCAATCTATTCAAATAGCTCAGATCTACAGTTTTTTGAGTCTCTGTGTGGTTATTTCCTCTTCTTTCCTAGATGGTCTCAAGTGCTGACACATGGACTGTGACATCTACAAATCAGATAAGGACTTCTTAATCCTCTTTACATATTAGGGTTTCATACTTCATAGTTTAGTTTCTTGGGTCTATTTACTATACTCTATTTCCATTTATTTATTGATTCTATAGTATTTAGATCAGGATAATAATTTCTATTTTAGTTTTAATCATTTTGGTGAACCCGATGTCACTCTATCGGGGGCTTGTCCAATATTTATATGTCACTCTACTTTCTACACCTTCATGTGTACCATCTCCATTAGCATGCCCATTTTTCATGTGTATGATTTTCATGAATGATTCATATTAGAAGTGTTGGTATCAAAATTTGTTCTCCTTTTCGGTCCCGAGAAGCACCATAGATATGCCATAGAGCTTAAAGACAGATTAGACAATCTTGTATGTCATTGGTAGCCGGGGATATAGTTTAGTGGCACTCGAGGTTTGTGGAGAAATGGATAGCACTCAATAGGACTTGATCTTTTCCTAGTTGTTTTAGGTTGTGCCTTGACCAAGGTAACAGGACCTATTTTTAACCTTGTAATGGTGAAGGAGATGAAGATGTCCTTCTCTTTGCTTGAAATTTTATGATGGAGACCTTGATGAAAACATGATCAACACCCCAGATCTGAAATCTCACAAGTTGTCACTTCTCAAAACATGGGTATGTTCTCAAAACAAGGCAAAGGTTCTTAGAGACATTGGAAATCTGATCCATTATGCATACTTTCACAAATGGATTTTGATCTTCTATGGGTATACAAATGCAAATCAGGGGATATTACATAATAGGGTCTTTGTTGTTGAGAAGATGTTTGGTGGGGATTGACAAGACAAACCGGGATATATCAGATCTTTGACAACCTCTACAATACTTGATATAACTATCAAATAAAATGCTTCAAATAATCGGGACATTCTTTCAACAAAAGGAGGCATAAATGGAAGCCCGGCAGCACTCTTCATACAATATTTGAGAATTCACCACAAAAACTTGAATTAAAGAACTCAATTAAGCATAAAAATCCATTATCAAACCATTCCTAAGGTTTTGAGGCTTACAATAAATCTCTGCGAGTCGAGGAAGGTAAAGTGATTTTAAATTTGTTTATCTCCTTATCGGATGAAGGCTCTTGAACATGATGATTACAAATGCCACTAAACTATCAACCGAGAAATGAAGATCTGTGTGATTTCTAAAGACTTTCAATGCAAGATTGCAACAAGAACAATAAAATTTATTTGCGAGGCATTTAAAAATGATATGGACATCATATTGCCCAAAGAAAAACACATATTTAATTCAAAACTTGTTAGATTCAACATAGAGGGGAGAGTTACATGAACAATATCAGAGCTGTGTGATGGCTATACACTTGTAACCAACTCACATACATGAATTTCCAACACATGAGACATTAACCTGGTTCTTTGGTGGATTTCTCAAAAAAATGAGCTTTCTCTCAGAATTTGCTCGTGATTTTCAACTCCCAACCACTTTACAATTTCTCCAAAATGCACTATATACCTTATGCCACATTGGAGCCTTCTTTCCCAAGCAAAGAATATGCCATGGGATCAAGTTTGTTACAACAATTCTTCATGATTCAATGAAAATGACATCAAATAGAAAAACACTCGCAGGTTACCAGGTGTGCCCAAGAAGATTAAATTATTACAAATATCTAGATCATTATCCATCCTGGAGGCATGTTTTTCATCATTGAGGCATGCAAACACCTCTTACTCATCATTTTCACCTTTTTACCTTTTTAAACTACCTCTGCAACTTTTGATTTTGTCATTTCACGTGTTTTCTCGGGCTGAGGTAGAAAATTACTTCAAAAACATCTCAAACCCAAGAAATAAGCCATGAAAGTGATGCCAATGATCATGGAAGGCCAAGATGACACAAAATCACTATAAATTTGATGAATTTTGATGGAAAAATCATGATTCCAAGCTTCCTGGAGCTCCCATGGCGGTCAAATCAAATGGATGCACAACAACCATCGATCTTATCCCTCTTTTAATCCTAGCCCTCCACATGGAAGATGCGGACTTAGAAATAAGCTTGAGTTACCTTTTTAATTTTTTGGATAAAATTTGGACACGTGGAAAAATATGATTGGAAATCAATTCGAGCTCATTTTTGACTTTTTGATATTTTTGAAAAAAATGGAAACATTTGACTTTTTCCTCGCCCCTCAGCTTTTGAATTTTGGAGCTGACACATGGCGTATGGTGGGTCCCATTGAAATCGTGCTTCAATTACGCACATTTTGACCTTTTTTTGGAAACTAGGAAAATTTTCACTTTTACCCATGCGGGCCCGCACCTCGATTTTTTCCTTGCCACGTGTCTCCTTGTGATTCGCTGAATGGGGTAACTTAAATTTTTGATTTTGAACTCTTTTAGCAAAAGGGAAAAAATTTCTTCCTACCCCCGTCGGCCCAACTCACCTTATCCTGCCACATGTCACTCAATGATTAAGCTAAGCGGCCAATGCTCCAAATTTTGATTTTGCACTCTTTTGTGAAAAAGGAAAAAATCCTCCTACCTCCGCCGACTCAAACTCTTGACCGACCTTTTCCTCTGCCATGCGTCCATCTCTCATTTTCGAGGTCCCACGGCCTTAATCCTCATTTACTCCCTTTAAACCAAGGAATATTCTCCACTTTGTCTCTGCGGGCCGCGCGGCTTGAAACTATCTCCTGCCACGTGCCCATCCCCTATTCGCTGCGAGGTTTCGGGCTGAAACTTGAATTTAAACAATTCAAAGTTTAAAAACTTCAAAATCACCAAAACCTCCACCATGTGCCCACCGACTGCTCTTGCCCTGCCATGCTACCACATGTCCATTGCTAATTGGAGTGGGGGCAAAACTGATTTTGAAACTTTATAAAATTAGATCCAAAAAACTCTAAGTCCCCCCACGGCCCACACTTCCATTTTGAAACTTTTAAGACACGTGTCCTCTTACGATTGGTTGTGGGGTTTTGAGCCAAAACTTGACTTTTAGAATTTTTGCAAAGGCCTAAAAACCTTAAGGGAATCGACCACTGCCATCTTCTTGCCAATCAAAACATGCCACGTAGGCAAAATTGGAAAAAACGGGTCCCTGGCCCGAAAATGCCCCATTTGCTTGAAAAGGTGAAAAATGAAAAGTTAGAGTGCCTCCCCACCTTTCCTTAGCCAATGCAAACCCACCACATTGCCAATACCTTCTAAGGATGAATTTGATGGGCAAATGACACCCGTCTGACCATCAAAACGTAAAAAATTCTAGGGAAGCCCTAGAATTCAATTTTTTCACCAAGGATGGTAGATTTTGATTTTGAATCAACTGAAGCATGATTTTACAACATTTTCGACCTTGGGATTGGATTTTCAAATACAAACAAGTATGAATTGATCAAATTTAATTTTTCCATGATCTAGCAAAGGGAAAAACGACATAGCCCATGAAATTGGAAAAACTAGGGCACAGAAAAGGGAAAACTTGGAATATTCCTTCAAATTAGGGAAAAACAACAAGTTTGTGAGCATTTTAAAGCATTCAACTAGAGGGGAAGAAATTAGACCATTAATTCAAAGGGTAAAACATTTTTTGAGTAGATCTGATTTGGAAAATTAGGGCAACATGGTGCAAGCTCAAAAATGGCACCAACATCGGCTCTTGCTTGGGGATGGGCACTCCCAAGTGAGTGCCACAAGAACAATAAGTAGACTAAGTGCCAAAATATCCATTGGGAAAAGGATTCATGAGCCAAAATCACCAAAAACTAGCTAAGAACCCGACAAAAATGGTTGTCACACATAGCAAGGCAAGCCACAAACCGATGAAACACCAAAACAGAGAAAAAACCAAACACTATACACTGTACAAGCTGGTGCATACCTCAAATTTGGGGTTTAATCTAAGAAATGTTTCAAATGTCTACCATTAACAGGAAACTCTAGCAATTCCCCATCTAAATCCTTGAGAAAGAAGGTATGTTCACCAATTCTTATATCAATGGCATAAGGGCCCATCCATAATGCATCAAATTTGTCATGCTTGCCCTTGTCTTCATGCCTACTATCCCACAATAGATCTCCAACATTGAAGGCTCTAGGAGTTACCTTCTTGACAAACAATCTCTTCAATTTTCCCAAAATCGACATGCCTTTGATGGGATGCTCTTCTCTCCTCATCAAGCTCAATAATCTAGTTGATCCTTGATTCATATGTGTCAAGCTCTTGATCTTCCAACTGTTGGGCAATTTAAAATGAAGATTATTGCAGGTGCAGGGCATCAAATCCTAAGTTCCATACACTAATTCAAATGGGATTTTACCAGGTAGCTCTTTTAGGAGTTATCTATCAGCCCAAACTACAAATTTCAATTGTTCACCCATTTCTTCTTTTTTGCTCCAAGGTTCTTCTAATGATCTTTAACAAATCATTATTGTTGGACTCATCTTGTCCATTCCCTTGGGGGTTATAGTTTGAAGAATAAGTCAGATTGATTCCATACTCACTATACATTGCCATTAAAGGTTTGGCTCTAAAGCACATGGCATTATCAGCTCTAATCTTGACTAGGAATCCAAATCTTCATATGATTTGATTCAACAAGAATTCCATAACTATTTGGTGTGTTGCTTTATTGGTGGGGATTTCCTCTACCCATTTTGTAAAATAATCAATGGTTACTGAGGACCCACTTATGGCCAGCACTAGAAGGATCTGAAATCTCACCAATGAAGTCCATCCCCATTGCTTGAAAGGAGCTTTGATTGATACAGGATGCAAAGGAAGGAGCACTGAAGCTTTCGGTCTTCAGGAGAGAAATGTTGGTAACTATCACATTTTCTAATCATTTGGGTTGCATCTTTGAAAAGAGTAAGCCACTAATAACCAGCTCTCAAAATCTTATGTGTTGTTACTCTTCCAAGCAAAGTGTCCTCCCAAAATCCCCCATGGAAATCATCAACTATCTTGGGAGCTTCATCTTGATTATGCATTTCAAGAGGACACCTTTAGGGTTCTTCAAGCCAGCCCAAGGTGCGTGATGATATATTTTTGAGAAGCCAACTTGAGGGCTCTTTTCTAATTTTTATTTAAATGACTACGGCGGCACAGGTGTCGAGGTAGAAGATCACATCTTTATACCATTGAGAACTTACCAACTTTGCAAGCACATCTACCCTTTCTTCCTCTAGTTGATTCACTTCCACATTCTGAAAGTTGCTCTCAACCATGAGCTTAGCAAGGCCCAAACCTCTTACCAACTTTGTGGTTTGGATTTCCATATCATACTCTTGTATCTTGTTCAACCACCTACATATTTTGCTTGAGATCTCCATCTCTGATAAGATGTCTTTCACCATGGTGTGGGGAACATAAGTAACAACTTTTAAACTCAATATATAAGGCCTAAAAACTTTTGTTGCTTTCACCAAGGAAAATGCTTGTTTCTCCATGATTGTATACTTTAACTCAGCTACTTGTAAATCCTTACTAAAGAAGGAAATAGGCCTTTTAGCCCCATTCATATCCTTTTGCAGCAAAACAAAAGCAATGGTATACTCAAAGGCAAAGGAAAAGATTTGGAAAGGTCTCTTATAGTTTGGGGCTGCTAAAATAGGTACATGTTTAAGTGCATCCTTAATTCCTTCAAAAGATTGAATGGCGACCTCCTCCCACACGATAACTTGGTCCTTCTTTAGCATGCTTGTGATTGGAAGAGTCAACTCAAAGCAAAGTTGGAAACAAACCTTCTAATAAAATTAATCTTCCCAAAGAAATATTAGATGCCTTTCTTGGTTCTTCGGATAGGTACTTTTACGATTGCTTCCACTCTCTCGAGGTCTATCATAACACTATATTTTAACACAATGTGACCAAGCAGCTTGGCCTTTTACACACCAAAATGAAACTTATTTGGATTAAGAGAAATTTCATACTCCTACATCTTATCGGCATCTTCTCCAAGTGCTGCAAATGATCACCTCTCTGCCTTGAAAACATAGTCACATCATCTTGGTAAAATACAATGAACTGATTGATGTAACCAACAAAAGCAACATCCATTTCTCTTTAAAAAGTGGCACCACCATTCATCAAACCAAAGGGCATCCTAACAAAAACATATGTTCCCCCGAGGAGTAGTGAATGTTGTCTTAAGTCTTTACGATTCTTTGACAACCACTTGATTGTATCCGGGAGAAACCATCCAATGTAGAAAGCAACTCGGACCCTCTCACAAGCTACAACATATTTTCCATATTTGGCAAGGGATAGTTGTCCTTCATGGAGGCTTTGTTCAGATTTTGAAGTCTACACAAAGTATTATATCTCCATTCTTCTTTCGAGTAGCACTGAGGTTTGGAACCCAAGATGAATATCTAGTGGGCTGAATAATACCTCCATCTCTCAACTTCTTTAATTCCTATTGCATTTTCATGGAGAGAATTGGATTAATTAGCATTTTCCTCTGTCCGAATGGTTTGAAATTTGTTTCAAGAGGGATCTCATGTTGAAACAAGTCTTCTCTATATGCTTTGAGCTCGAATAGGACCAAGCAAGGCGGTCTTGATATTGTTTCAAAAATTGGAGGTAGGACTATTTTTCTTCCTTGTTTAAACTTTTGCCGAACCAAAATTTTCTTGGTTTGTCCTTTGTTCCCAAGTCATGCTCTTCCATGTCCCTTGAGGCGAGACATGTTTCTATTGATGATGCAATCAGCATTGTTAAAATTTGACTCAAGTGCAACAAGACCTCTAGGAATGGTGTTTGTTTTCAATTGGATGATATATTTTCCAAACAAAGTCTCTCTTCCTTGAGTAATACACACCATTGGATCCCAATCAATATGCTGATCTACAAACTCACCTTGATTTTTCAAGAACCTTTGCATTTGAGAATCATCATCAAACACTTGTCAATGCTTGATGTTGTCGAGGACAGCGAGCCTAGTCAACACTTCAACATTGTACTCACAATAAGGTGAAATGGTGAAAAATCCAAATCTTGACCCCAACACTATCAACTTGTCGACAGCAGCATTCAAACTTTTTCATGGTGCATAATATTGAAGGAATCAAACATCTCAACTAGATCCCAAGCGCATGTTTATCTTTGCTTCATCCGTTGATTTTTGTAGCATGAGTTTTCTTATTTGTTTGACAACTAGCTCTGAATCTCCCTTTACAATGATGTCCTTGACACCATACTTCCATGAAATTCTCGGACCCAACAACAAGGCTTCATACTCAACAATGTTGTTAGTACATTCAAAATTAATTTTGAAGGAAAAAACAAATTCTTCCAAACTAGGAGAAATCGAATTACACCAACACCATTTCCAAATTTGGAGCAAGCTCCATTAAATAGAAAGGTCAAGGAGAACATACATGTTTAAGGAAATTTGACTGGTCCATTTTGTGTTCTTTTCCATTAGCAAAACCAATAAAATTATTAGCATCAACATCAGCAAATAATACTTCATAAGTAGCATTATTTGGATCCTCAATTAGATGTAACATTTTCTTTTCTCCATAAAGCTTGACAAGGCTTCCCTCAATGGGAATAGTAGCAAAATACATGTCCATCTAAACACTCCCTCCAACACTTGCAGCCCACTTTCTTGACAAAAGCATACCCCATTTGGCAGGGCAATCAACAATCACAACATCAATTTTAAATTCCTCCCGGGATAAGATGCAAGCTGCACAACCAAACCTTTTACACAACCAACCTTTGGCACCTCCCTTAAATCCATGGAAGTATACTTTCCATAGGCTGTTGTCACTTTGATATCAACTCATTCATGACTGGAGGCATGAAATTACATGATGCACTAGAATCAAACATACAATTTTGAAGTAGCCTATCCTTTATAATCAAAGTTGTGAAAAATGGATCAACATTCAATTGGGAGTCAACCAAAGATGTCTCCAAATATACCTCAGTGTCTCTACAAGATCTTCTCTGCTTTGGTGGTCTTTTGAGGTCAACAATGACTTGATGGGAGTCTAAACAACATTTACATTCTGCACTGGAGTGATCTTCTCTTCCTTCAACTCCAAGTACTCAAATGTTATCTTCTTATGCTTAGGAATTCTAAGCAACCCAATGATTGGAACACTCACTTTAATTTAGCTCAATACTTGGGCTATGTCATAGGGAACACTCTTTGGAAAAATAGCATTGGAAGGAGACAAGAAGATTCATTAGATGGCAATGGATTCTTGGCAGCTAGGGGATGAGGAGGACTGTAAATTTTGCTTGGGACGACGAGAGCTTTTGGCAAGTGTTTCTTTCTAGGAGATTCTCTGGGAATTCTTATGAGCAAGGGTGTTTTAGGTTTGGCTTAAGGCCCACTTCCTTTAACAAATTTTCTCCTGGTGTTATAATCTTTCTCTTGAGCTACAAGAACATTCATCAAAATTGTGTATCTTCCTCCGAAGGGATACCACCATCATACTTCTTAATCATCAAAGATCTTAAGTATTCAAATTCATTGTTAGGAATTTCAAAAGCTTGCACTACATAAACTTTAAGAGCATGAGGGGGAGAAAGACTTGTACTGTCTAATGGAATCCCAAAAGATACAAGTGGTCCTAGTAGTTATTACTTCGGTAGATGTTGCTCCTCCTTGTGAGCTTGAAGAACAGCCCATCATGCAAATATCATCATCAGCACCATCCTGATTATCATCCTCACCAACTTGCTGGTCCACTTCACATGGGGGATGAGGAAGAAAACATCTATCACACCAATCCATATCAATAACTTCATCAACAACAACCCCAAAAGTTAGAGGGTCAGGAACCAATCTATTTTCACGTGCTTGGGGTTGTCTATTTCCCCCTCCCATAGGTCCTTTACCTCTATCATCTGGTCTTTGATCACCCCTAGGATGATTTCCAAATCTATCATGGTTTTGTGCTCTTTGTTGACCTTGTGAAGTCTACCCAATTCCCTTCTCAGCTCTTGCCAACTTGTATGATATTTCTTTGTGACCCCTGCCAATGTTTTCACAACCTCTTCTAAATTAGCACCTTTGCTAGCTTGAGGTTTTTAGGGTTTATCAATTTTACACCATCTCTCTTGAGAGGTTTCCCAATAGCCTTGATATTGTTCTCAATTTGAAGTGCCATCGTGAAAGCTTGTCTTATATTGTTAGGGTTTTTTCTCTTAGGTAATAGTATGTCTTCTTATCAAATCCATTTGCATATTTGATTAAAAATATTCATCACAAGGCCTCAAACCAATAGGCAGCCTTCTCAAAGTTTTGTTAAAACTTGTGTTGAAGTTGTGGACTGATTCATTAGGGTTCTTCTTGATATTATCAAACTCGGACAAAAGAAATCTAGGATCGGTCTTGTCACCATATTGCTGCAACCTAAATGCATTTTGCATTTCAATCCATGAATCAATAGAATTATCGGGTAGAGCCTAGTACCAATCCCTAGCATCTTCTTCTAGTGTATGAGTAAACAATTTGACATACACATCCTCAAACTCTATCTCAAAATCTTCCATCATGTTATCAAAAAGTTTGAGATCTTTGATCACCGATAATAGCATTGTTACCCTAGAATTTTGGCAACCTATTTCGACATCTTATGGGACTGACATTTGGGTAACCATCCATTCCTCTAAAATTTATAGGACCAAAGGTGATGACAACAAATGGAGGTCTAAGGTGAGCCATATTGTTTGGTGGGGGTGATCTTAGAGGAGAAACAAAATGATGAGGAGTGAGAGGTCTTTGGGAATGGGAATGAAAACTTCAAGACGGAGTCTCTCTTAAGGGCTCTCCTTCTTGATGATCTCTAACAAATTTAGAAAATACGAGGAGCAGATTTAGGAACAAGCCTTTCAAGTTGCACAAGAAGGTCGCTCACACGATGGGGATTTCAAATCAGCAATAGGATTGTCTAAATCAAATCAATTGAAGAAGAATTACAGTCTAAATAATAATTTGCTCACTTTCAAACTCAACAATAGGGATCCCCTTTCTTGCGGTCAAGTCTCCAACCACCTTCCCCACTTTTCTTCCCTCTAGCTCTGAGTTTCTTCAATCTACAAACAAATTCTTAGCGAGTCCTTGATGAAGAGAGATATTCTTCATTCTACTTTTATAGGGATTAGAAACACAAAAGTAAGCAGCGGGAAGGTAAGACAAGCTGGTATTTTCAATATCAAATCAGCATGGATTCACCACTAAGGACTTTCACCTTAGTTGTGCAAATGCACTAATGTAATCTGTCAAATGTTTGCTATTGAAAACATTGCAAATCCTTATAAATCAGACCTTCTTCTTCTTAAATAAAATCAATCACAATACACCCAAAGTGTATGAAGCTAACTGCTAGTAAATGGAAAAAAATGAGGACAAAACTAAAAACCCTTGTTTAAAAACTTGTAGATCTGAAGCATAGAATGATATCTTAACAATGTAGTAGCTCAAATACTTGAATACACAAATGCTCAAACTCTTCAAACAATCCAAAAACACCAAGAATTTCCAATAAGTCCCCGGTAGCAGTGCCACTCGTGTTGGTATCCAAATTTTTCCTCCCTTTCGGTCTAAGCGGCACCATAGATATGTCATGGATCTTAAGGACATATTAGACCATGTTCTATGTCATTGGTAGTTTGGGTATATCATTTAGGCGGCACTCGGGTTTGTGGAGAAATGGATAGCACTAAAATAGGACTTGATCTTGTCCTAGTTGTTTTAGGTAGTGCCTGCTGACCAAGGTAAGAGGACCTATTTTGTAACCTTGTAATGGTGAAGGAGATGAAGATGTCCTTCTCTTTGCTTGAAATTTTATGATGGAGACCTTGATGAAAACATGATCAACACCCCATATCTGAACTCTCACAAGTTGTCACTTCTCAAAACATGGGTATGTTCTCAAAACAAGGCAAAGGTTACTAGAGACATTGGAAATCCTGATCTATTATGCATACTTTTGCAAATGGATTTTGATCTTCTATGGGTATACAAATGCAAATCAGGGATAGTACATGATAGGATCTTTGTTGTTTAGATGATTTTTGGTGGGGGATTGACAAGACAAACTGGGATATATCAGATCTTTGACAACCTCTACAATACTTGAAATAACTATTAGATAAAATGCTTCAAATAATCAGGACATTCTTTCAACCAGAAGAGGCATAAATGGAAGCCTAGGCAACACTCTTCACACAATATTTGAGAATTCACCACAAAATATTGAAGTAAAGAACTCAATTAAACACAAAAATCCATGATCAAACCACACCTAAGGTACCCCCAAAGGCTTACAAGAAATCTCTGTAGTCAAGGAAGGTAAAGTGATTTTAAATTTGTTTATCTCCTTATCGGATGAAGGTTCTTGAACATGAGATTACAAATGCCACTAAACTATCAACGAGAAATGGAGATCTGTGTGATTTCTAAAGACTTTCAATGCAAGATTGCAACAAGAAAAATAAAATTTATTTGAGACATTTAAAAATGATAATGAGACATCATATTGCCCAAAGAAAAACACATATTTAATTCAAAACTTCTTAGATTTAACGGCGAGGGTAGAGTTACATGAACAATATCGAGCTATGTAATGGCTATACACTTGTAACCAACTCACATACATGAATTTCCAACACATGAGACATTAACTGGTTCTTTAGTGGATTTCTCAAAAAAATGAGCTTTCTCTCGGAATTTGCTCGTGATTTTCATCTCCCAACCACATTACAATTTCTCCAAAATGCAATATATACTTTATGCCACATTGTATCCTTCTTTCCCAAGCAAAGAATATGCCATGGGATCAAGTTTGTTACAACGGTTCTTCATGATTCAATGAGAATGACATCAAATAGAAAAACACTCATGAGGTTACAGGTGTGCCAAAGAAGATTAAATTATTACAAATATCTAGATCATTATCCATCCTGGAGGCATGTTTTCATCCTTGAGGCATGCAAACACCTCTTACTCATCATTTTCACCTTTTTACCTTTTTAAACTACCTCTGCTGACTTTTGATTTTGTCATTTCACATGTTTTTCGGGTGAGGTAGAAAATTACTTCAAAACATCTCAAACCCAAGAAATAAGCCATAAAAGTGATTCCAATTATCCTGGAAGGCCAAGGCGACACAAAATCACTATAAACTTGATGAATTTTGATGGAAAAATCGTGATTCCAAGCTTCTGGAGCTCATGTGATTAAATCAAATGGATGCACAACAACCATCGATCTTATCCCTCTTGTAATCCTGGCCCTCCACATGGAAGATGAGGACTTAGAAATAAGCTTGAGTTACCTTTTTAATTATTTGGATAATTTGGACATGTGGCAAAAATGATTTGAAATCAATTTGAGCTCATTTTTGACTTTTTGATATTTTTGAAAAAATGGAAACATTTGAATTTTCCTCCGCCCCTCCGCTTTTGAATTTTGGAGATGACACGTGGTGTATGGTGGGTCCCATTGAAATCGTGCTTCAATTCGTGTAATTTGACCTTTTTGGAAATTGGAAAATTTTTCACTTTTTTCCCCGTGGGCCCGCACCTCCGATTTTTCCCTTGCCACATGTCTCCTTGTGATTCGCTAGCGGGCAGCGCTTAAATTTTTGATTTTGAACTCTTTTGGAAAAAGGAAAAATTTTCTTCCTGCCCCATCGGCCCACCGACTCACCTTGTCCTCTACCATGTGTCGCTCAATGATTCGCTAGCGGGCTAGTGCTCCAAATTTTGATTTTGAACTCTTTTGTGAAAAAGGGAAAAAATCCCCTTCTACCTCTGCCCGGTCCACCGACAAACCTTGTCCTCTACCACGCATCCATCTCTCATTTGCCAAGGACCCATGGGCTTAATCTTCATTTTACTCCCTTTAAGCCAAGGGAAAATTCTCCACTTTGTCTCCACTTGGCCGCGCCTCAGGAACTATCCCCGCCACATGTCCATCCCCTATTCGTTGTGGGGTTTCGGGCCGAAACTTGACTTTAAACCATTCAAAGTTTAAAAACTTCAAAATCACCAAAACCTTCGCTGGCCCCCGACCCACCTTGCCCTGCCATGCTACCACATGTCCATCACTGATTGGAGTGGGGGAAAACTAATTTTGAAACTTTATAAAATTAGAGCCAAAAAACTCTAAGTCCCCGCGGCCCGCACTTCCGTTTTGAAACTTTTAGGACATGTGTCCTCTTGCGATTTGGTTGTGGGGTTTCGGGCCAAAATTTGACTTTTAGAATTTTCAAAAGTAAGGTCTAAAAACCTTAAGGAATCAACCACCCACCATCCCGCTTGCCAATCAAAACATGCCACATAGGAAAAATTTGAAAAAAACGGGTCCCTGGGCCCGAAAATGCCCCATTTACTTGAAAAGGCAAAAAATGAAAAGTTAGAGCGCCTCCCCGCCTTTCCTTAGCCAATGCAAACCCGCCACATTGCCAATACCTTCTGAGGATGAATTTGATGGGCAAATGATGCCCGTCTGACCATCAAAACGTAAAAAATTCTAGGGAAGCCCTAGAATTGATTTTTTCACCAAGGATGGTAGATTTTCAATTTTGAATCAACTGAAGCATGATTTTACAACAATTTTGACCTTGGGATTGGATTTTCAAATAAAAACAAGTATGAATTGATCAAATTTGATTTTTCCATGGTGCGGGAAAGGGAAAATGACATAGGCCGTGAAATTGGAAAAACTAGGGCACATAAAAGGGCAAACTTGGAAAATTCCTTCAAATTAGGGAAAAACAACAAGTTTGTGAGCATTTTAAAGCATTCAATTTGGAGGGGAAGGAATTAGACCATTAATTCAAAGGGTAAAACATTTTTTGAGTAGATACAGATTTGGAAAATAAGGGCAACATAGTGCAAGCTCAAAAATGGCACCAACAAGAAGAATATTCCATTTAATCCTACTTGCAAAAACACTGTATGTACACATGAGGGATTGACTTGACTAGGCTTTTCTTTTGAGGACCTCTACCCTCCACCATATGCTTCTCATCTTTATCATGGGTTTTTTCACATCACTTCCACTTATGACCTACATGTCTTTCACCTCTCGGTCTTCCTTGCATGCGATCCTTGATTTACACCACTTACATTAGGACAATCATAACTAGATTATATTGGGGGCATGTTAGATCCTGACCATACAAACATCTCATTTCATATGCCTTTTGGGAGGGTCTTCATTTACAATAGTTCCTTTCTTGACTATACACAAAATCTTACTCGATGGTATGCACACGGGTGTCACTTACCACCCTTTAGTGATGAGGAGTATGCGATGGGTATGTATAACTTATGGCTTCATGGATCATTACGTGATCAACCTGACACCATTCCTTACTAGGTCTCTAACGCTTATCAATTCGACTTTGACCCTAAAATTGATGACCTTAAAGATGACATTACTTAAATTCCTTCTTCATATTGCACACTTGGGGGCATAACATTCACACATCCCCCCAACCTAGCATCAACACACATCACAACATAACATCCTTATACATACACATTTTACATCTTCATCACATTGTGAACTCTCACTCACTCATCACAATCATATTAGCATCTTATTACCAGATGACACACTCTTTTTCTTCAGTTGACACTTGAATTTTGAGGGCATACTATACACATGAACCCAAAACAGTGCACATTAAACACTACATACTCTACATTACATATTGTGCGCTCTACACACCACACGACATAGTTTCACCACTTCATCTACTACACATCACATATTTTCACATATCTTGCAATAAATATCACCTCTTGCATACTTAATCTTCAAGTTAGTCTACATCATTCATATTTCAACCTTTGTGCATATACATATCCTATATATTCTACACACTATACTAGTGTTCATCATGCATATGTCACACTCATTTTTTCCACACATCTTGCATTGCATACTACACATCGAATATTAAAAAATTTACACATCATATGGTCGTATCTAATCATCGCATGTGCTACATATTCTTCTACGCGCTGCACTCACTACCCTATAACGCACTTTAGTCTCACAGTCCTTACTAGACTGTTGAGGGTATACATCACAAATGGACCTCATCACATTCACGTATTCATCATGCAATCTCTTATCATGTGACATTCCTAGGTTAGTGACATATGCTATAGGCTAAATGGTCACCTATTTCATCATCTTGCATTTATACACTTTAGGCTACATCACTACTCCCTTTATTCATCTCGTAGTGATATACGCTTTAGGCTAAACCATCACTCCTTCAATCATCTTGTCATGATATACGCTTGGTGTAGCATCACACAAACTTCATCTCTCTGTCACATATCATCACTACACGTTCACCAAAGCATGTTACACACATCACATAGCTCTACCATTTCTTGTTCACGTGCTCTCGTTTACGGGTCATTCTTGACTAATGACGGGGAAAAACAAATGAACCTCACTGCATACAATTCTATTCACTCGGGGGGCACATGGCTCCTATCATTCACTCTGCATTCCAATCCATCCATCCACTACATACTCCATATCTTGGTTGCATTTACTTATACATGTTTTCTTTATTACACATGCTAGATAGATCTCTTATATGTCATTAACTTTGCCATACACACATTCACTTTTACGTCATTTTCTAGTTGTGATCACAGAAATAGATCTTCTACATGCAAAGCATGGATGGTTGGCACACTACCAATCCCACATCAGCTTATAGGGGCATCCAATTTCATATACTACAGGTCCTATTGTTTCATTTTGTACTTAGCGAACTACTTTTATACTCAATTTTGACATACTTGTTATATTTCTAACATGTTAATGGGTGCTTCGTGTGTAGCATGTGTTTTGTAGGATTACTTGCTACCATGGAAATCCGTTGTTTACACTTACTTGTCTTTGTTTGCTATTGTATGTGGGCCTTGCCATTTTTGATGTGAACACTTTTTTGTTTCTATGCGACCACTACGACCTTGAGTGTCTTGCAACATTGTGAGTAGTGTCCCATGTTTGCAACCTATGTTTTGCAGTCTACATTGTCTTATTGGGTGTTTACATTATCAATTTGATTATTAGCTTCTACATTGTCTGTGTAGTTTATACTTGTCTTCTACATGCATGCTTATTTGTACTAACACTTGTTTTCTAGCCATTTATTTGTGTGTGCCTTAGTTTCTACCAAGCACATTCCCTTCCCCCTGTAAGGAAGAGTTTTATTTTCTATAGTCAATCCTCTCATGGGGCTGCATTATCCTATCCATGACATCTCATACACCCCCACGGAGGGGGCATCATTTGGGGTTTGTAGAAACAAAATAATTCAATTTGGGTATTATTTAGTCCTGGTATCATCGTTATTCATATAGTTTTTGAGTGAAGAAATTACTAATTAACCCATGTCCTTTGGCCATTTTACTTTGCTTTCTATTGTCACTACCAACCTCCCCATGTACTCACCCAATCACTTCGACAATTTGTATCATCTTATCCATGACTGGGGTGCCCAACCCAGTATTGGGGCACCCTAGGTGCCATATTCCCATTCAAGGTGACTTGATCCTTTTTCTACTTTACCTCCATCTTATGACACTTTCTAGCCATTTGATCTTTTCATATGTTTAGTGGTAAGCCTTTTCGGGGTTAATTACAAAATTAAAACAAGAGAAATATATAAATATAAAGTTATTAGACCATAATGAGGGACCAAGCACTAGGCACTACTATCATCCACCTAAGGTTGCATCCATCTAAGCCATTTAGAGCTCCATTTGTATGCATCTAGCTCCATCACAAGGGACAAAGTTGGTTCATCTGCATCACACTACATAGAAGGGTCTCTTCTTTATCACTGATTACCAATGACATCTAATGCAATTCAAATAAATACATGCAACAAGTAGCAAAGACTTCAAATCACTTAACGACCCTTCACATTTTGTTTTTGGAACTCTTGCACAGGACAGGGCACCCAGATCTTAGACCAACGTGCCCCAAGTGCCCTCATCCTTCCCAAGGCACCCCAGTCTACTCAGACTACTCGGATCTACACCTTTTGGGCCTCGGCAGAGTAATTTCCTCCACCTCTTTAGCTATTCATCTTTGTGGAACAATCCCAAACAGTCGTCGAATCAGCTAAGCTCTTTCTAACTCTCCTTGCACATTATATCTTTACATTTCTACTTTCTTAGTTACTTGGGTCATTTTCTTTACTTATTTAGTTGTTATTTACTACTTTGCATAACATCAGATTAAACTAAATTAGACTCCATCTTCCATTTTAGTTTAATCATTTTTGTGAACCTGAACTCGATCTTCATGCTTAGGATCCTCATTTTCCCTCTATCATGGCTCAAATTTCTTTGTTTGATTTACTTAAGATGCATCCCAATTTCTAGGTTGTTCTGAAAAAATCCCTAGACACCAAGTATCTTCATAAAGATACCTCGCCACACAAAATAAGTCCTATCTTCGATCATTTATCTAATGACTCGAGTCTTCGTGATCCTCTATCTAATCAACCATTATTGGATTCAATTCAAGGTTTTAAATATTTATTTCAAGATAAATTTAAGGCTATAGAATCCATAATCACATCTCTCAAATTTGAAATCCAATAGCTTAAGGACGATTCTCAAGCGCATGTTTGTTCTCCTTCTACATCTCATTTTCATTCTATATCTACTACATGTGCTCATATAAGTGAACCTCAAGTCATACCATTACGAGAGAATCTCACCCTTGATCGCAATACTAAGCAAACTTGATATTCTTATTGAGCTCCTTAATTGTCAATCGATCACTTTATCACCTATTCATTACTATCCTCCTTATCGGCTAGAAAAATATCAAGGTCGTTTGTATTGTAATTATCATCGAATCAATGGCCATAATGACAATGAATGTCATGATCTACAACAAATAATTGAACATCTTGAGCATTACGGATTCATCTCATTCACTGCACAACATTATGCTACAAGCCCATCTACAAATGCTACATCTAAGTGGGTTCCTAAATCTGATTTGTCCAAAGTGTTCCTTCTTCTGTTACTCAAATTCCACTTATACAATCTACTCAAGTCAAAAAAACACCTCTCCAAATTAGTCCAACACTTCCTCCTACTAAATCACCTATAGTATTACCAAGCCAAACTAAAACCCCCTCTAAATATCAATACAACTCCTCCACCTCTCAAGTCATATGCGGTCAAAAAGCAACCACTCATTATACAAGACAAACAAACTCTAGCTGACATATTTTGACTCTTGCAATTTAAAGACCCTATATCATCCTCGCTTCAATGTACAATCACTTCTTACAAAGAAACTGCTCTTTACATTGATCCAATTAATGTCTTTTGACTAAATCTCCATCACTTACATATTTTGGGGGCATGACGTTTATCACCCCGCCTTTTCTAAACAACAAACATGTCTATTACATATTCATCACATAACAATTTAACATACACTCACATCGACCATTACCCGATGACACACTATTATGCTTAGGTTCACACTTGAATGTTGAGGGCATACTATACATGAACCCCACATAATGCACAATAGGTACTACACACTACGTCTATTCATACATCTTGTGTCATATGTCTTACATCATATATCACACCTTCTAAATTTAGACTACATCATTCATATTTCGACATTTGTGCATCTACACATCACACCTATTCTACAAATCATACTAATACTCATCATATATATTTCAAACTTCTATTGTTTACGAGTCTAGCATTACATCCTACTCATTATGCATACTACATAGTGTG
The DNA here is from genome assembly GCA_018340775.1 of Taxus wallichiana var. yunnanensis. Lineage (NCBI taxonomy): Eukaryota > Viridiplantae > Streptophyta > Pinopsida > Cupressales > Taxaceae > Taxus > Taxus wallichiana. The sequence goes on from CM031237.1 coordinate 259,716,008, forward strand.
CATCTCACACTATCAGACTATCTACATGTCTTACATTACATACTATACATCAAATATTTACACATTCTACACATCACATGGTCCTATATCATCATCACATATACTATGTCTTCTCACGCATGTTGCACTCACTACCTATGATGTACTCTAGTTCCAGGCTCATACTCGACGAGGGTTTATAAATCAAATAGACCTTATCATACTCACACATTCATCATTCATCCTTCTATCATGTGATATTACTAGGTTAGTGACATATTATATAAACTAAATGGTCACTTATTCCTTCCTCTTGTAGTGGTATACGCTTTAGGCTGCATCACCACTCTATTTATTCAACTCATCACGATATATGATTTAGGATACATCATCACACACATCATTTATAGGTCACATATCATCACCAAACATATACATTCATCACAACGCGTTACACAACACACATTTCAACCATTTCCCGATGACACACTCTTGTTCTTCGGTTCACACTTGACTATTGAGGGCATATTACACACGAACCCCACACCTTTGCATAATAGGTACTACACATTGCGTCTCTTCACACATATCACATCATATATCTTACATCATACATCATACATCGTAAATTATACATTTAATCTACATCATTTATATTTCGATATCTACGCATCCACACATCATACATATTCTATATATCATATTAGTACTCATCATACATGTATTACACTCTCATGGTCTACGAGTCTAGCATTACATACCCCTCATATTACATACCACATAGCATGCACCTTACACTTTTAATCTATCTACACATCTTTTATTGCATCTTATACATCGTACATTACACATTCTACACATCACATGGTCATTAATCATCACACATCCTACATCATCTTCTACGCGCTGCACTCACTACCCTATGACAAACTCTAGTTCCTAGGTCCATACTCAACTGCTAAGGGTTTACAAATCAAATGGGACTTATCATACTCACATTTTCATCATTCATATCATGCGACATTACTAGGTTAGTGACATACACCATAGGCTAAATGGTCACCCATTTTTTCATGTTATAGTGGTATACACTTTAGGCTATATCACCACTCTCTATATTCATCTTGTAGCGATATATGCTTCAAGATAAATCATCAATCCTTTGATCATATTATCGTGATATACGCTTCGGCTATAGGGTCACCAACACACATCATTTCTAGTTCTCATATCATTACCACACACACACACTCATCACAACACGATAAACACAATACACACTTCTACCATTTCCCAATGATGTACTCTCATTTGCGGTTCATTCTTGATTGCTGAGGGGGTAAACCAAATGAACATCACTGCATACAAATCCATTCAATTGGGGGGCATGTGGCTCCTATCATCCATATTGAATTCCATTCCATCCATCCACAACATGTTGCATATCTTGGTTGCTTTTAATATTGCTTGTCTTTTCTTATACACACTACTACAAGGGGGGTCATTTGAGACATTAATAGAGACAAAATTTGACTAAATTGTCTCAAATAGAGACAATAAAAAGTTGTATATTGTCTCTATTATTGTCTCAAAGCGGGTGTCTCTAATATTGTCTCTAATTATTGTCTCTCAAGAGACAATAATGATTGATACATATTTTGTCTCTCGAGAGACAATATCATTTTCGTCTCTCTAGAGACAATATCATTATTGTCTCCTTAGAGACAATACCGAATACTAACATTTTGTCTCTCTGGAGACAATACTAATTTCAATTTTTATTGTCTCTCTAGAGACGATACAAATTTAAAGAATGAAAAATATGAATTTTAAAACTACATAATAACCAAATATCATATAGTGCAATCAATGAAGTTACATATCATCTATGATGTCGGAGTGGTCTGGTAATTAATATTATAAATTAACAACAATTTGATTTAAATATTGTGCCCAATAAATGGGTCCACAAATATTTTATTAATATCAAATAAGATAAGATACAAAAGGGTGTCTGAATTCCGTTAACCCTTGATATACAATATTAACACCTTCTCTCCACCACCAACTTCAAGTGATCCATATGATTCCCTAGTGCTACTTTGAGGTTATTTTTCTTAACTTCAATTTTGAGCAACTTCCTTTTTGAGCAATTGCCTCTCCATCGGCAACAGTCATCTTCATGTTCTTCACTTTGATTGTCTCAACTTTGATGCAATTCTCTACTATCGTTAGCAGCAAAGGTGCATTGGATTCTAAGAAATTATGATCACATATTTTACTCCAATTCTGCCAAAAGTATTCACAAATTACATTTAAATTAGGACAATAATTAGTTTTTACTAAATCGACCTGATCTTTACATTTTGTTCTAAAAAATTAGTTATCACTAACTCATTACTATCAATCCATTTTCATAACTTATATCAAGGACTAACCTCAAACATTATAATCCTTAGAATTCCACACATGCCTAGTGAATTTTTTTTTATATAAGCATACGAGAAAAACAAAAATGAAGACATTATTCATCTATTTTTTTCTTTAGTGTATATTCTACACTACATGCATGAAAATTGAGTAAAAATGTACAAGCATTATATACAAACAATTCTCGGTGAAACCATTGAGGCACAACACTCACCAATAGACCAATTAAAGCTACCTTGCTTCAAAGCAATTTCAAAGTAGATTGATGAGAATGCCCCTGTATAGCAATTTCAAAGGGGATCATTTTTGAAAGTTCCTAAACATCCCTAAATGGTGTCGGTCTGCAGAATATCATCTCGAGATCTTTCCAATGATTGTAAGAACACGACAAACGGACATCGGGAGCTCTAGATATGTCCGGTCAAAGTTCAGTCAATGGGAAAGTCAACTCTGGTCAACCGGTCAATATTGGACCAATGGCATTGCGACACGTGGCAAAAAGTTAAAAGGGAGTTGTTTGTTGGTTTTCGATCATCGGTCTTCGACGAGCATAAAAATGGTGCACGGAACAAGAGGCTCAACTTTTATTATGGAGGGGGAGCCAGCTGCCGTGTGGACTATGGTATTATCACCAACGTGGTGGGTCCACAAGCCACCAAGTGGCTTGCCACCACTCATCGAATTCGCTCGATTTTCCTATCGGGAGATGACAAGTGGACTACAAGATTACCGAGTTAATTATTTCTATGCCACATTGTATGGGTCGAAATTATATTATCTTGGTAAGTCCACTTTCCAAATGACACGCATATATGCCAAACCACATATATACATATTAATGTTTATACATTAGTATTATTAACCGCCAACATAGGCTATGACCACATGGATGGGAGGATGAAGCGGTTGTTGGGCTAAGCCATGCGTGGTACCAAATCCACGTGGAGATGGGGGCGGTTATACCTCTTATGGCCCTTTGACCACTTCAAACATATGCGTGGGAAGGCTATTTAAAAGCCTTAAGCATATCCAACCACAAAATGTGGGATATACCCACTTACCTTAGCCGCTCAATGGGGATTTTATCCCATTAAAAATGCTAAGCCGCCCATTATTGGGAATTTTTATCCCAATTTCTATGTACGGGTAAGGCTAATATTAGCCTAAGGATGATGTTAAGTCCATTATTTTTGGGCCCTAATTTTGTATAAATAGGGAACCCATTCTATTGTAATGGACACACACACCCGAGCTTATTATTTGTTAAGCTTATTGTCATGACACACACAAAATACAAAGAAGCTCATTCCTAGAGTGCTGGAGGTGAAGTCTGAGCCAAGAGGAGAATGAGAAATTGTTGTGTGAAGACCTAAATTATTTAGGCATTATTATTTTTTATTATTATTGACCTATTATTTGTTAGGCAATAATAAATTAAATATTTGTGGCTAGGAGTTATTCAAACTACCTAGTCGGCCCATAGCGCCACACCAATTACTTGCAAATCTGGATTGTCGACCAGGAGTGCTAGCTTCGCATTGATAGCATCGGGAAGGTGATCGAAGTGAAGGAGATTGTGCATCGGGAAGGTGAAGAACAATTCGACAATAAAGATGGGTGGATATAAAGATGTGATAAGTATAATTACTAGTATGTAAAAGGACAATCCAACCATAAAGTAAATGATGCTCATTCCTCCAATAAATCTAAAAGAAAATTTCTCTTAATATTCATGTAAATAAGCAATGAAAATCCTTATAATAGTCTTTTATCAGAGCCTAAGTTCATACCATAAGAAGTGGTCGTCTACCAGATTTGTCCATCAACAATGCACCTATTGTTGTCATTGGCACCTGCCAAGCAATATATACATATTGATAAACACAGAAAATGTGCTTCATCATGGAGACAAGCCAAATGGGGTGTTATTATATAAGGAATTAGACATATTTGGCACCTGTAGTATAGATATTCTAACTGATGTTTCCAGCATATGCTTTGTCCAAGCAACTGTTAGCTACCATGAATTGTTTCATGTAAACAATCAAATCCCCATAAATATCACATGAATGAAGAGGTGCCAAGATGAAGGCAAAAAAAGTGAACAAACATATAAGAATGTATGAATAATGCATATCATAAGCACAACCCTGGTACGATGTTGTTATTAAGACTTCGGCACCAGCTTCAAGATATTCTTCATGAACCTAATTAGTGATACAATAGTAATGCATATAGGAAATTAGAGGAATAAGACACAAAGTATATTATCTGTTTAACAGTACAAGAACATTGTTAAGCTTAATGTGAAGTCATATTTACAATAGAGAAAATATGTTTGAAATAGACTATGTATTTTTAACATGGAAAAATAGACTATGAAAACACATACGCTAGCAAACCTGAGAAGCCAATAATACCATTAGTCCATAGAAACAAATGATTTCAGGCCGAAATGAAAGTACGAAGAGGAAAAATATTCACTTATAGAGAAAATGGAAATCAAATTTAAATAAATATGAGAACACTAACCTTCAAAACTATGTCAATTTGGTCATGTAATTGTCAATGTAAAGGTAATAGCGATTGACAACTCTTCGATAATGTGCTTTTTAATCCAACTCTGATAACTGCACCAAAACATAAAATATACACTAGTATACTCAATATCGATATTTTTCATACCATGAACTAAATGGAACTGTAACATTAAACAATTGACATATCAGTCTCTAGTGTAAGCAACAACTTTCTCAAATATACCAAACATTACTCTAAACCTCCCAATTTATCACATTCAATACATCTGGTTTTTTTAACATACATCATTACATATTGCATAATGATTACAACATTGTTGCATACACTCTAGAATTATAAGTCAATAATGCCAAGTTGTAATTTCTAAATAGGTGATGATATACAAATTATTGATATTGGCAAATAGCAAATTCCTCTCTTTTCTATGCTTTCACTATATGCAACAAATATGTTTCTAACCCTAGTTTACATTTTCCAATGTACTCCCACCTTATGCCAAAATGGAAGATTTCAAACAAGGTATGGACATCCATAAAAGCATAAATGATAGAGGAATTTCACCAAATGTTGTAGTAGCAACTTCCCTAGTAGACATGTATGTAAAATGTGGAAGCAAAGACAAAGCACATTAACCATTTGACAAAATGCCTCAAAGAGATGTGTTCTCATAGATAGAATTTATTACAGGCTATCCATAACAGGATTCATGAAAAGGCTTTAGAAACGATGAAAATGTAATTTTCAGATTTGGTATTCAACAACCCTAGCATCCTACCAGTGTTGTTTGACAAGTCCAAGATTGTGTTTGCTTCCAGCACATAGGTGAGGGTATACTCATTTCCTTTCATCACTATCCTCATACAGTGTATTACCACTCACTTCTGAAGATTCAAGGTTTCTAAATCCCTCCTGGCCCTCCAAGGCAGGGGGAATTTTTCCCCAAATTTATTATTGGATAAATCCAACACCTACAGCTTAGACAAGTTTGTAATCCATAAAGGAATACCACCTTCAAGCCGATTATAGCCAAGACTTACAACCCTCAAATATTTACAATTTGCAACGAGGTTTGATGGAATCACACATGTCAATATATTCTTGTTGAAATCCAGAAGCTTAAGCTATATACAATTGGCCAAGGATTTAGGCAAGGTCCCTAAGAATTTATTTGAATGAGTAGATAGACCTTTGTAGAAGAGGAAAATATAATATCTACATCTCCGAAGAATGAGTTGGTAAAACTTTAGCCTCCTAGAATCTTTGTGTGGTTACCAAGCTTTTTCAAATTTCCAAGTTCAGCTAGTAAATTTCCAAACATGGAGTTACCCCCTAAAAACAATCTCTCGAGTGAATAACAATTATCGAGAGATGCTAATACATTTCTAGCTTGTTGGCTATTTGTTTTTATGACTGTATAGTTTTCCTTAAGACTGTAATACTCAAGTTAGATGTTGTTTGAATGTTGTTGAGTACTTTAGAAGAGTAGCTTGGGTGGTAAGAGAGGTTTTGCATTGTGATGAATGCATTTAAAAGTGCAATCAAAGGTTGTTGAAATTTTTTTGTGGTAGACTGAGCATCTTGAAGTGAATTGTATTTTGCAGTAGCAATCCTAGCTCTGATTGGGCATTGATAAGGTTTTAAGTCTTTCTTGAAGATATATGGGGGTAGGGTGATAGGATAAGGTTGATGGATGGATTGATGGAGCGTGTTAAAGCCTTGAGACAACCATTAATAAGTCCTTAGGATCATTTAACAGTGAGTATGCATAGTGCTCTGTTCTAGGACAGTCTAGAGTCATGAAAGGATAATAAAGAGGTTGGAGGGAGTAACATGAAAAGAAGCCAAGAACCCAGAGTGGAGTGAATGTGAAGGTGGAGTGTGTTAAATAAGTGTAGTAGATTAAGAATCAGTAGTGTCAAAAATATGGTTGTTGGAAATAGTGATAGCAGTTGAACCCACAGTCACATCTATAAGACCATCCCCACATCTGTAAAGAACGTTATGATCAATGTGTAAATGTCAATGTGTGTTTTCGCAGGGCACATTATATTCCACATCTAAATATGCTGGTTATAACAACGTAGATGATTTGTAGGGCACATTAAGGTCACTCTCTGTGTCTAGAGTCACATATTGTAAAATCCAAGAGTCGGTTTGTAATACTGCTCCACTAATTATGCAGAACTATGACACACGCTTCATGATAATTCAAAAATAATACAACCAACCTTTCTGATTTCATTTAGCTGTTATGTTACCACCATATACTCACTCTTTTAAACCCACAAAAGTCAAGAATTCAATTCTTTAATGAAACCTTAATTCTTAACACATCAAATAATTTTCCAACTTCAAATGCTATATCCAGTTTCATAATGTCATTGCAGCATCCAGGTTGGAAGGCACCAGACTCAATCAGGGCTTCTCAAAAAAAAAGCTTGCTGCTCCTGGAAAATATCATCTCAACTTCTCTTCTGTGAAGCCTGTTGGCTGTAGAAATAGATGTTTTGGCTTTCAATATGCATCAACACAAAAGATATTAACTATCTATTTACCATGAAAGCAACATTTCGCAGATCAGCTTGATGAAGATTCACTTGATTGACCATCAAAAGTGACTTTTTGCAGGTAGACGTAGCTCTTAATCTTGATTTCCTCTTCTTTTACACAACACTAGAAACAAATCAGACATGCTTATTTTAAAATCATAATCTAGGAGGATACAACTATAATAAATCCGCTAAAATTCCATCCTTAAGAACAACAATAAATGTTTCAAACATGGAGCCATGTGGACATGAATTTGGTGCAGTCTATTAAAAACATCCATTACAATATTTGTCAACTTCATCTGGAAACAAGTCACCTATCACTAAAGAGTAATTGTTCATCTGTAGAATATTTCATCCTCACTTTCCTCATCTTCCTCCTCTAAATTAGCACCATCCCATGGTAACTCTAGCTTCCCCCCCATACTAAACGATGGGCTGTTTCCTCAAGCTTGATATAGTTAGACTCCAGTCTTTCTTCAAACCTTTGATCACTACAATTGAGGATCCATTCTAGACTGCCAGTAACACCCTTGCTTGATATTCTCTGAAAATGAGGCTTGACTCTAAATTGCAAGTTGTAAGTAAAGTAAGCAGGAAATTCTACAAGTTCCTCTAGAGACCTCCTCAACTCACTTTTAAAATAATAAAAACTATGTTTCATAAGATCCACACTTATGGAAAGTATCTGGGGGTAGGTAACCACCATTTTTGCTATATCTTCATCTGAGAAACCATGCCCTCTCAAAAATTCTATTCATTTTAGAATCGGTGTCTGAGGAAGGCTAACACTTTGTAGCATTTTCTCCACAACTCTACCAAATTCTTCTGGACCAACCTTGATTTTAAAATTGAAAAGATATTGTTGTGAAAACAATTTTGGTTTCAATCCAGTCCCAAGAATCTGTGGATATTGTGCTATTAAAGAAGCAAGAGCCTCTTTCCTTACACCAAAAGTAAGCAAGCTCTCTACATTGGGCTTCATTGATTCTTCCAAATCATATGCAAGAATATATGGTCTTTTCTCAATCATTAAGCCACAACTTGTTTCGAAGACCTATATTTCTAAGGTAATAGACAAATGGTTTGATCACTTTCGAACTCGCATACCCAAAATGTGAGGATACCGAGTCACCTTTGGTCCAATATCTCTTGGCCTCACCCCCATGCTAATCAACTTCAACTTGGTTCAAATCTTATAAAAACAAGAAAAGTTAGTTAATCAACTTCAACTTGGTTCAAATCTTGCAATTATACTTGTCCTCGATGCTTGGAAACAACAAAACTTGCAAATCTTGTCCTTTAGCATAAAATCATCTCATGCCATGTTATAAACATGTTGATTACTCCTAAATAAACCTATCTCAGCTATCTAAGTCACTGGGTTCCCAATACTTTTAGAAGACTTTTTCAACTTGACCAACACTCTGTTTCTAGGCTTCTTAAGAGCACCATACTTGGAATGGGACGAGTTAAAAGAATCCACTGGGCCTCTTGAAAAGGTGAGGACGGTTTGGAACACCATTTTTGAAATTTAAGGTGTTGGTAAAAGGTCAAATTCAGTTTCTAGTAAATAAGTCTTTACTCCACTTCAAGACTAAACTGTGCTTCTCTACTAGTCCTGCCCCTTGATAAATTCCATCATAACTTCTGATGCAATGATTTAATCATCAATATAATGATCTTTTAAAATACCCTTTTTGGATAAAGAATTTGATGCACCAAATTTCACTATAGGCCACTTTGTAATAATGGCTTCAAAAATCTCAAAAACATAGTGTCTGAGTTAAGTCTTTCATGCACAGAATCACAGTGACCTTGACAAACTATCAACAATTTCTTTGCATTAGCTCATTATTCTTTCAAAATTCATTTTGAATCTTGATGGGAGAACCCTAAGAATGATTTTTAAAGTTCTTAAGCCCTAAGATTGGTTTCTTGACCTTCAAAAATTATGATTTCTATCAACCCTAACTGTGCATGCACAGTGAGCCCGTGACAAAACTTTCTCCTTCCAAATTTGCTAGAATCTCCAAGGCTAAGAATTATTCAAGGATGTCTGCATAAACATTTTTAAGCTCATTCTTTTACTAGAAGGCTAGAAGCTTCCCTAATCATTGTGATTTTTATTGAAATACCCTACTCTATACATAAAACCCATGGTTTTGAGTATGATGAGGGTTTATTAAGCCTTTTGGCCTCGATACACCACTTATAAAATTGATGATAATCTTGAAATTCTTTTTCTCAATCTACAATCAATGAAAAAATAATACAATCATGACTTCTTCTCCTTTTTCTAGGTGTTGGAGCTCCAATATAAGTTTTATTTGATTGATCAATCATGATAAAATTAGTTACAAAGTCATTTATATCACCTGAATTTGAATGGCTTGGACATAACTAATTTCAAGGTTATATGACCAAGTCACATGTGGAGACTTCATAACAAGAAAAAGGCCTAAGTGACAACTTGAGACCAATATGACCAATTTTGCATCTTAGAGAGCTCTCAAAGCCTTATAATGACCCAAACGACCCAAAATACATGCTCAAGACCTACTAGGACCACAAGAACAAATACATATGCAAAACAAGCCAAAATTGGCTTTTAGAGAATATTGGTATGTCATATGTGATATCTTTCTACTTTTTTCATTTTGACAATTTTTATTTAAGAGAATAAATCATATAGGTAACATGAATGTCAATTTGATACTTAATAGGCTCATTTAGGCTCCATTTGAGACACTGTTGATGCAATATGAGTGTCGATTTAATATTTAACAGTCCCATTTTAAGCCATAACATCTCTTCTCCCTTTGACAAAGTTTGTCTGCAATGAGGCCTGACTTGTGACGTTAGACAATCAATCATGTGTTCTAATGTTTCTATTATTAAGTTTTCTTACATAAATGATTCCAATTAGCTCATGAGATTCCTATTCCACTTATTCAGCATCAACATAGCTAGGAAGAACATTTTCCAATCCAGAGGATGCCTTTTTCAAAAAACTATCAAACATCTCCAGAAGAGAAATGGAAAGAACCCTACATTTTTAGGCCCTTTGGGTTTCTTCCTTGAGTACATGAAATATCAAAATGTTAGGAGATGCTTCTGAAGTGATAGAAACTCCAGGTGCCCTACTGTTCGTGTCTGTAATAAAAATAAGAAATTATGGATGAACATATTGGAATTTAAGTCAATCCTAAAAGGTTAAAGTCATTCCTTCTGACATCTTGAAAATGCATCGTCCTATTATTAAGATGTAAAAGGAAATAGATTACAGTATAATTCCTTCTTCTTTTTTCCCAATGCCTTGAATTGGAGTCCTAAAACAAAGAGAAACACCTGAACTAATAACAGTGGATATAAAATATATTGAAAAATATGTGTGTTCATCTTATGCATGTTTTCCTGAATTCACCCCTATACTTTTAAATCTCCTTTCCATGTTTTTCCTTTGCTGCATGAAATTATCAATATTTTTTGTCCTATATCTTAATATTTCAGTTGGTAGAGGTACCTACATCGCCAAGGTTTTCCTGACAAGGTCAATCAAATTATGCATGTGAGGTGTGATGAAACTGCATAATGAATATTAAGACTGGTGTGGGTATATATATTAACTTGAATCAAGATTGTTCTGTTCCAGGTAACAGTCAGTAGTTGGTTGCTTAATTGCATTTCTTTCAATGCAAAATGAACACTCTGTTCAACTATAATAGGTAGGACTGCTCTACTAGGATCCTAAAAATAGTAATTTCCATCTTAATAAGTGCATTGAAAGAAGACCACAACATACCCGTGATGAAGGACTATGCATCCTTTAGAGCCTCTCAGGTTCTCTTGACATTGTAAGCACAGAGATGTTACAGGGAGCACAAGCAACACTTCTGATGGGCATTTGTTTGTGAGATTTGGTGAGGTGATTTCACAAAACACTGTAAAGAACTTCTACCTATGTTATGGGTACCATTGGTTACATTGACCCTGAATATGCAAGAACATCAAACAGCTAGAGTAGACAGGTCCAAAGATCAGGGTTGCATATTTAATATTGTTTAATGTGCCTCCTTGTTAGTATAGTTTTAATGTTATAATACTTTACAGCTGAACAGTTTCTAACATATGCATATTTACATAATTCTGAATAGTTTCTAACATATGCATATTTACATGAAAATTTATAGAAATCAAATTTGAAATCCAAACATGAAAATAATACATAAACAGAAAAAAGTAGTTGTCCTTGGATTGGATATGGAAAAAGGAGAAACCTAATGTTTTGAAACTCACCCATATGGCTGACCATTTTTTCTATTAAAATCATAGTTCAGTTGATTGTAACACATGCTTGAAAATGTTGTTGGAATTCTTTAGTCATGCAAGAATAATTTATTTTGCAAAAAACAAAAAATTCAAATGAAACAACATAATGTGTTATTGTAATTTTAACAATTTCTTACACACATAGCCGATATGAACCTATAATAGAAAAAATAATAAAATTTACTAGAATAAAATGACTACAAAACTACATGAAAGGCATCAACAAGAGTATTAAATGTCAATACAAGATCTGCAGAAATTTTAGAGATTAAATATGTAAATAGTACAATTGAAATTAATAAAGATACTAACATTGCCAGCGTTGATACAGCGTGCATCATCCTCTTCCTCATTGGTTTAAGTGGTCACCCAGGCAGAAACAGTGCCTATATGAAAAGAAATGCACAAATATCCATTAGACAAGCTAAGACAAAACAAATACTAATCCGTAAGTCATACCAACTAACATTAAACTTAATACATTCAACTCATTCTTTTGTATTCTTTCATTACCCAATGAAATTACAAAATCAGAATGTCTATATATTTATCTAAATAAATATATTTTTTACAAAAAAACTAGTAATATCAAAAATAAATAGATGAGGCCATATACATTTAATTCTATTTTAAGAGTATATGGCCTTGACACCACACAATCACCATAGCTACAATTTAAAATTATTAAAAAATCAATACTTATAGATTGGATTCAATTCAAATTCTATTGCAAGATTCAGATTCTTCTTACTGCCCAAAATCCTTAGAATTTCGAGAATTATACTTAGAATGAGAGATAAGAGTGAAAATGTACACAACATAAATCTCAAACAAAAAGGCACACATACAAAACCATCTATCCAAATTTAAACCATTCAAAAATAAATTGAAATAATAAATATATGAGATAAAAAACACAACAAATGCATTTAGAAATATTAGTTTCAAGGAAATTATGAGCTTGAAATCAACAGAGTTGTGTTGTTTTGAGTCCATGGTAGATAATGATTGAAATTTTGAGAACCAATTCTAATAGTAATATTTGGTAGCATGTTGGCGATTAAGACTAATTACTGAAGCACTGAGTTAAGAGGAAGACTCTACAAAATCTATTTTCATTGCTTTTGCAAGAAATTATTTTCAATATTAACTCAAACATCCCTAGTTAAAATGAATTATAATATGATTTAAAATTTTGTTTTAAGATATATATAATTTTACTGTTGGATGTGCTAATGCTTTTACTATATAAAAAGTTTTTACTTTTAAGAAAAACATTGAAAACTAATCCTGTTATTATGAGACATGTAATACTCGACTATTATATTTCATCATATGCATACCTATATTTTGTATAATACATATCCGGTATACACAAAACGAGATCCCGGAAGAAAATGCAAACAAATAGATGAAAAATAGGACTTTGTTGGGTTCTTAGAACAGAAAAATGCTTGGGACTTTTTCTATACCCGTTGCACACTATATGTGCCGAAAAATGTAGAGGTCATGGAGATTTTTTCATAGATTTTTGCTAAGATTCAAGAACCCAACATGCAAAATGACGGAAAAATATTATAAAATTCAAAAGATTCCAAACAACAAATATATATAGGAAATCGCTGCATAAAGAACACACAAGTTTTTACACAACTCAAAAACAAATGATGGGCAAGAAGTATACCTGCAAGCCCGCAATGGTTGAATCTGCTCCACATGCATGGCTACTTCACATGAAAACATGGTTTCAAAATCTATGAGAGCTATTTGTCTAGCTCAAGGAGGTGAGGCCAAAGTGGTCTTTAGAAAAATGTGAAAGAACAACTATATTAATGTGCTTGTGGTCTTTGGAAAATTGTTCTGAAATGCCTCCCCTATAGAGAATTGCTCAAAAATTAAAAAAACAAAAAGAGGATGGTGCTAATTAGCTTTGAGTGAAATGTTAAAAGGGGGTAAGTCTGAAGTGGAAATGCCATCTTAGCACAACAAGAGGAGCTTAGGTAGATCACTAAGATATTGTGGGTAAGGAAACAACTGGTAGTGATGCAAAGTAGTTTTCCGCTTGCATATACATAAGGTTGCCTACGTCTTAATCAATCTTTCTTTTGCCATTACCCACCATACTCTTTAGGTTTACCTGCACCTTCCTTTGGGATTTGAGGTTTACAATAATTCTACCATGCCCACTCGTTAAATAGTTTCAGCCTCTAAAGATCATTACTTGCGTATCATATAAGGGATGAACTCCCACAAATAACATTGAAAAAATTAAACAGAAAAATAAAAAATTTGTCTTGTAAATGAAAAAAGAGATTCCATATAAAAATAGTTTGAGGGATTCAGATAGATACGTGGGATTCTATGCATGGGAAGAATCAAACAAAAATGAAGTAAAGAAGCATGCAAATGCTTGAAATCTCTAAAAAATATCTCATTGCAAGTGTTGGCACGGGTCTGTCCCATAATCAATGACCTCTGCTCTGAATCGGTACAATAAAAGTCGACTTATTATTAAAATTTAAAAAGGGCAAAAGGTTATAGACAAAATTAATGTTTTGTCTCTAACTATTGTCTCAAAAGGGCCCGCCATGTAGTAGTGATAGAATGCCACTCTAGTGAACTAGGTACAATGGCTCATTAATTAACTAGGAGAACAATCTTCTCCATATTACATAATTCATCTTTTAGCTGAGAAGCCAACTCACTCATGTTAGCACTAAAGGTCAAGGATTCATTGAAATACTATTCTTCTACCGCATCAACCAAATGATATATTAACATAGACAAATTTAAGATGGCAGCACAATTGCCTGGATAATTGTTATGCAACACCATCTTATTGCTAAACCAAAAATTAATGGAACCGTCTGCATGGAGCAAGGCATATCAACTCCACACGTTAGAGTGCATCTGGACTGTTCTGAATCATAGAGAAAGGTTCATCCAACATGATAGATACACAGTTACAAATCTGAACCATTGTATCAAATTCAACTTGATTTGGACTACATAGTAACATCTTTCTACTTTGGGAAAAAATAAATCACATTAGTGTCCACCAATGACCAAATGGAATCAATGAAACTGATTTGAGTATCCCTTAACATTTTGGTTGATTTTCACTGAAATTCAAATAGTAATCCAAAGGATCATCCAAAGGACATGCTCCTTAGGCAATGTCATTTCACCTGATCAGCAAATGCCAAGAATCTTCAAATATTCTTCAATTAAAACACTTACATTGGCCATATGACACTTTGATGATTGCTTATTTAATACAAGGTTAAATAACTTAAGCTTCCACAGTGCATAGTTGTAGAAGACAAGAAATTTCTAAGTAGAATCTACATACAAATATTTTTTAGAAATCGTCTTACATTGCTTATGCAATATAAGAAATAAAACTTATGACTAATTTTATACTAAAACTATCTAGTAAATTAAATTGAGAGCGTAAAAAACACAAAACTGTTTTAGGTTAATTCATGCTTTAAGCCTTCCAACAGCTGTGGTCTAGTGGCTAACCTAGTGGTCACATGAAATACAAAATCTAAAACTTTCTCAACAGATGTTGCTCAAGAATTTTAAGAACTATTTGTAGATTAAATAGTCACACGCAAAACATTTACTTTCTACTTGGGTACAGGTTTTTTTGATTCTAGATTTACTTTCTACTTGGCTATAGGTTTTCAAATTCTAGATGCTAAACTAACTTATTGCAACAAACTTAATGCCAAACCAATCCCACTTCCACCAATAATAGTAAACATACTTTGGGCACATGGAAGTGAACCCAAAAGTTACTTCTGAGGTAATTGATTAGCTGAATAGTTTCTTCCTATAGTAAAATGTTATTTGGCATAACCAGTCCTAAAATTTATCTCTAGTTACTGCAAACTTCTAGGCTCCAACCTTTAACAGAATCTACATCTCTCCATATTTGTAATAAAAATGAGAATTTCTGAAGTTAAAACGTCAGACTCCACATATTTCAACAAAGTATTGATCATCTGCATGGCATGCAGGCATTGCTGCCAATTCCTAGTGTCAAGGATATCAATTGTTGCCTTAAGTAGAGACCTTCCTTAGGGTTCAAGAATTAGACTATTATGCTTAGCTAGAGAACAAGCCAACTTCATGTGATCAATTCTTTGGGTTCCTTTCTCCTCCAAGGCCCTTGTAACTATCAAACAGACCTCATTAACAATATCCTCCGGTGTAAATTTCCATACCTTTTTGTTCACCAAATCTTGCAAACACATTGCTGCTCCTTCTGCATTCCCTAACAGAACTTCAAGTAGAGGGTTTGCTAAATCTCGAATTACACATTCTCTTTTCCTTTCAAAGAATCTAGGTTCAATTGTATACCTAGACAAAGCCAAAAACACCTTCTTCAACAGGCCACATTGGGTCCAATGAGCTTAATACATATACAAATTATACATCAATCATATCTTCAAACATTTTACACATCTAAAAAAGTAGCTACTCATATTGTAACAATGCCCCCTGTTATTAATAATTTAATAAAAGTATAGCTATAAACAATTTTAAAGACTATCAAAACCCAATCCAAATCAATTATGTTCAAATAATCATAGCCATAATCTAAGTGACAATGCGGAGAACAAAACCCCTCATCTTATCTATTCATACAGAATTGATTTACTAAATTATACACATTGCCATGAATGAATGAATGAAAAGGGCAAAAATTTTATTTCCCCATGAAACAAATGAATCTATAGCCAAAAACGAAGAAGAAAAATCATGTCTTGCAAATTTATCACCAAGGTATTTGATGAATGGACTATCACATGATTTACCATGGCACATCTAAGGACAAAGCCCTTAATACATTATCTCACTTATGAAGGGAGTTATGACCTTACTGTGTTCCCGTCCTCCACCACGTCCAATAGCTACTTCACTAGCCTTCGCGGTAGGGGAATTAGTCTTGAAATCCACCCTCCTGAAATGTGAACCGTGCTCTGTTGCTGCCACAGTCTTCATCAATGTTTTGAGGTAATTTTCCTTCAGTTCGCACTCCTCTCTGCATGAATTTTACAAGGCACAACAAACCCTTAGTTTCAGTTATATGGCATTGGGTGTGACCTTATGAATGTCGAGCTACTCGATGGAATTTATGGAGAGATTGTTGTTCTTTCCGATCTTTTCACTCATCTAGGAGGTGAGGGGGGAGACGAGAGGGTGAATGATGTCTTACTAGCTAAAAGCCTGCTTAGGGTCGGGGTAGCTAGAAACCACGCCCCATCCACAGTATCCCATGGATCGATTGGTATTGTTGATGAAGAATTCAATGGAAGTGATGCAACAATATCCTTTACCCTATAAGATCCTTTTCCCCCAATGTAGTGATCTATCCGGCTAAGTGATCTATCTGTTATAAGTGTTGACATGGTTGCGTTCCAAACCAGTGAGCTCCTCTGCTTCCAATCTAGTGTTCCCTTCCCACTATTTGCCCCCAATTTGATACACTAAAACTCAGGCATGCATGCTTTTTGTAAGGTTTGAATGGATTTGTGGCTTCTATTCCTCATCACGCCTTTGTTGACACCTATAGTCCGGAGGAATAGATCGAAGCGGCCATGTTGTTTTGTTGTATTTTGATGGTTGGCAGTTTGTAGGAGCTATAGTGGATCAGATCCGCAAATGTAATACCATGGTGTTGGTGTTGTGAAGATTGTTTCAGAGTTAGGAGGACGACAGGAAGGCCGGTTGATCTCACTTTTCAACCACTTCCGCACCATGAATGCAATCTTTCCTTTCGATTCCCGAAGCCCTACAATGAATAAAGTTTGCCCCAAATTGTTTCAATATGTGAAATTAACTTTATTATTAAATTAAATGAAAAAATGTTAGAGACAAAACTTTAAAATTTGAAACAAAACTTTTATCATTGACATTGTGGGTCATACATCGAGTTGGTTTAGACCATTATACGAACCTCGTACACAGTGGATTTTATAGTTTTCCTTAGCATTCTAGGGAGCGATTCTGGTGGAGGATACAACAAATTTCCTCCCTACACTACTTGCCAAAGTGAAGTCGAATCACTGAAAAATAGGTAGTACAAAGATCTCTTCATACATTCTCAGGTAAGTAGTTACAAGTTGGAGAATAACGTATCTTTTTGCTACGCTTCTTGCTACGAGTGGCATTAGATCGCCAAAAAAATTCACAGTTACATGATATCCTTTTGACACACCTTTTTATCTAATCACGGATTAGGTGCACACATTCCTTTTACATTTTCATACTTCCATTTACAGTCTTTTTACTATATAAATGTTTTTTTACACATATACATGTATATTTGACTACTTGATCATCTTATCCTTTGCAGGTCCATCCGTATGAGAAGTAAGAAGTCAACAACAACAACAAAACCAACTACAACAATGCCATTAACAACAACATTTTGCAGTAACACACACCTCATACTAACATGCATGTACATCACACACATCGGAAACTACACACATGTTTCCACCCTAGGTTCACTCTCATCACTTTTTTTCTCTTTTGCATCTTTAGTTTCCACGCTCCATCTTTTTGTCACTCCACGCTTTTGTCTAGTCCTTCAACATGCTTTCTACATCACTCTACATGGACATCAAGTACACATCTCTATCTAATTTATGTTACCAAGCATTCTCTCACCAACATAAAGTGGGGGAAAATGTAGACAAAAAATCATGCACCTTGGGTATTATTTAGTCCCGATATCATACTACTATTCATATGGTTTTTGAGTGAAGAAATTACTAATTAACCCATGTCCTTTGGTCATTTTACTTTGCTTTATGTCATCATTACCGACCTCCCGCATGTACTCTCCCAGTCACTTATGACATTTTACGTCATCTTATCCCTGAATGGGGTGCCTAGCCTAGTACTGGGTCACCCCAGGCACCCTAGTCCCATTCAGGGTGCCCTAATACTTTTTCTAATTTACCTCCATCTTTAGGGCACTTTCTAGCCATTTGATCTTTTCATATTTTTAGTGGTCAAACCTTTTCAGGGTTAATTACAAAATTAGAACAAGAGAACCATATAAATATAAAGTTATGAGACCATAATGATGGACCAAAACTATGCACTACTATCATCCACCTGAGGTTACATCCATCTAAGACATCTAGAGCTCCATTTACATCCATCTAGCTCCATCGCAAAGGTCAAGGATGGTTCATCTGCATCACACTACATAGGAGGGTCTCTTCTTTATCACTAATTACCAACGACATTTGGCACAATTAAACTAAATACACACGAAATAATCAAAGGCTTTGCATCACTTAGCGACCCTGCATATTTGGTTTGGAGCTCTTGCACATACCAGGGGTGGCTAGATCTCGCACGAGTGCCCAGTGTACCCTCATACTTCTGCTTGTAGCATCTCACTATTTAGACTACTCATATATATAATTTTATGGGCCTCGACATAGTCGTTTCCTCCTCTTGTTTATCCAGTCATCTCTGCAGAACAATCCCGAATAGTTGTTGAATCAGCTAAGCTCTTTCTAACTCTTCTTGCAAATTAGGGTTTTACATTTCTTCTTTCTTAGTTGTTTGGGTCATTTTATTTATTTATTTAGCTATTATTTAATACTTTGTATAACTTCGATTAACTCGAATTACACTCCCATATTCCATTTTAGTTTAATTATGGTTTATACACACTACACAATGCAAAGACCAGACAATTTAGTTTTCTGTTTCTATCCATGACACAGTGGGTTATACAACTAGTGGGTTCAGACCAGTCTATAGAACTCCATACACAATGAATTTTATAGGACAGGTTGTCCTTAGCATTATGGGGAACAATTCTAGGTTGAAGGAACATGAGACTTTCCTACCTATACTTATTCACCAATGGCGTGGGATCACCCAAAACCGGGTAGTATAGAGATATCTTCATACTACTCTGGGGAAGCGATTCTGAGTTGGATAATAACACATCTTTCTCCCTACACTTCTTTGGCCCAGTGGCATGGGATCTCCTAAAAAACTCACACTTCATCAATAGTTACATGATATTATTTCTACACCCTTTTTCTTGTCACGGATCAGGTGCACATGTTCCTTTTTCATTTTCATACTTTCATATATACATGCATCTTTTCACACGGTTTTAAACATATACATCGCATTTTACTAGTTGATCATCTTCTCCTTTGCAGGATTTCGTCAGTATGGGAAGCAAGAAATTAATAACAATAAAAACAACTACACCACTTGACATTGTACACCTCATACTAACATGTAGGTACATCACACACATTGACAACTACACACACACTTCCACACTAGGTTCACTCTCATCACTTTTTATAATTTTTCATCTTTAGTCTCCACGCTCCACTATTTTCTCATTCCATGTTTTGTCTAGTCCCTCGGCGCATTTTCTACTTCACTCTATATGGATATCGGACACACATCTTTATCTAATTTATGTTACCAAGCATTTCGCTCACCAACATAAAGTGGGGGAAAATGTAGTCACTAAATCATGTGTTTTGGGTGGCTTATGAGTTTATGGTTTGATTCACCTCATTGACTAAACATATTTTATAACACATGTCACTCAAGAGTTTCTCCATATTTATGTGGTCAACTCAGTATTGTAGTTAAAACCCTAATAAAATAGAATTTTGATTATTTTAATATTTTTGTATGATCTAGATAGCTCTTTTTATGTAAATAGATATAATTACTAGGATATGCACATATAGATGTATATGTACAATTATGTATAAATGCATGCATGCATGTGTGTGTTTCACATGTGTGTGTGTGCAAAATATGATTAGGTATGGTTATTTTTAGTGCAATTGTTAATGTAAAACCAATTTCCATATCTCATACATTTTGGTGAACCTATCTTAGCTTATATATTTTTGGTCTTCTAGGGTTAGATCTTATAGTATTTCTTAACATACTCGCATGACACAACTTTATCTAACTATCTCAATTCCTATTAGAGAAATTTGTGTCATGTGAGTGTGTTAAGAAGTCATATTATGCACTAATTTATCTATGTATTTATATATTTCTTCATTTCAAGTTAGGGCCTTATTGACATGAAGATGACACATAACATTTAGGAAAGATAGGACAAGAAAGTATAAAGCTTGAGAAAAAGAAAATCATGAGTGAAAAAACCCAATAATAGAAGGGATCATTTTTCAAGGGATGTTAACCGCTTTTGTGTTGTGTGAAAATGGTTAAGGACTTAGAAATTGCAAGAAATAAAGGAGAGAGAAACCCATGTGAAGTGGGAAAACCAAGTTATATGAGAAAAAAAATAACACAAACACATATAAATGAACTTAATAAGATAAGAAAATAAGGGTGTTGACAAATGATCAACGCCATGAAAAGGACAAGTTGATAAAGAAGAATATGCATTAATAAAAAACGTAATTTGAACCAATAATTAAGAAACACATTAATACATTAGTAAATTAATACCAAAATAAAAAATTAATCTTATACTAAAATTAAATGTTTATATGATTTAAAAGATATAGAAATAATTCAAAAAAAAGAAAGTTAAAATCACATTAAAACCAAAAGCGTTTTACCGAAAAAAATTAACTAATTTGTAAAATATTAAACTCTAGATAATAAAGAAAAACATTTAAGAAAAAGTAAATGATACATTAACAAATTAAGATATTTAGTAAAACAATTAATTAATGGGTACCAAAATTAATTCTCAAATAAAGAAAAAGGATAAGAGTAAGGGGGAAAAAGAAGAAGATAGGCGTAAGAATAACTTCAACAAAAGTAAAGAACATCAAATAGGGGAAAAAAAATGAAAATCGTCATGCAATAATTTATAAACCGCGTTGTAAATTATGTAAAGTAAATGTGACTCCCAAGTAATATCGTTAAAAAGAGAATTATAAATGCGACTATGGAAGTAAAGTATCATTTAAAAAAGAAGAAAGAATAATTAAAGCGAAAGTGTTTAGAATTTAAAAAAGACGAAAGAATATTTAAAGTAAAAGAGTGGAGCGAATAATTAAGATATTTAAGTAATTGGAATAACTTGTCTCGAGGTTCAAATCTGATGTGCAGCCATAGGAAGGAAGGAATCTACCTTGCAGAAGAAAGAGTTCTGTGTTAGTAGTATTATAAATGACGGTGTTGCACATTGATTCATTGCAGTTTGGGTGGTTTTTGTCTTCCTCTTATAATACTTATCTTCAAGAAGTTCTGAGTTGTGTAGAGAAAAAATCAAGTACTTATGGCAGCTGGTTTGGTTGATGCTGTGGCCGGAAGACTGGGCGGGATGGTTGATGCTGTGGTCGTAAAGGACTTTGAATGGTTGAACAAGAAGCTCACAAATGTAAGAAGCTATCTCAAAAATGCAGATGTGCAAAGTGCGCATAATGAGTCTGTCAAACAATGGCTGATCGATGTTGCAGATCTTGCTTGGGATGCCGAGGACATACTCGCAGAATGTGCAGCTGAATCTGTGCATGGTAATTATGGTAATTATTCTTTCGGTATAAAATGGGACGCCGGATTAAGGTTATCAGAGACAGAATGAAGTCCGAAGCTTGTTGCAGATTTGACTCATTCAGATCAGCAAGCCTCCACGAGTACATCTCAGAATGTGAAGTGGAAGAGACCAAGTGTGTTAGAGAGGGATGCACGACCTGTGGCGATAGAGCCCAAGGTTGAAGAGATCCTGAGGTTAATAGATGACCCTGCAGCTCCTGTTATTGCCGTTGTTGGCATGGGCGGCGTCGGGAAGACATTTCTAATGCAGAATGTCTTCAACAGAATAAAAGACAGGTTTGAGTATTCTATCTGGCTTTCAATTTCTCAAACTTATTCTCTTCAAAGGTTGCAGGCTCTCTTCAAAGGTTGCAGGCTGACTTGGCCTCCCAGATAAATTCAATTGATGATGTTAAGGGTAGAACAAAGCAGATAAATTTAAATGATGTTGTTAAGGGTAGAATAAGCGAGGTGCTGGCGGCTGAGTATATTCGTAGCCGGTTAGAAAGCACAAGGTGTCTGATTGTGCTCGATGATGTGTGGAGGGTATTCAGGGAAGATGACCTGCTATCAACACTTGGTCTTCCAATTGGGAATAACACCCAATGCAAAATTGTGGTGACCACAAGAAATAAGGATGTTTGTCGAAGCATGAATGCTCGTGTTTATGAAATGAAGCCCTTATCAGAAGAAGAGAGTTGGGAGCTCTTCTGTGCTTTTTCCTTCTCAGATTGCGAACAGAAGCGACCGGCACGCGAGCTTGAGAAGATCGCTTCTGAAATTGAGAAAAAATGTAAAAGACTGCCACTGGCTGTTAAAACAGTGGCGGCATCTCTAACGGGGAAGACATCATTAAGGGATTGGGAATCCAAATTGCGTGAGCTAAGAGAGGTATCTAAATCTAATAAGGACGACCCAATTATGGAGATTCTCAAGTTGAGTTATGATTCTCTCCCTGCTCCTCTCGAGCCAAGGTAGGAATGCAATCTATTTATGTAGTTCACATTCTATTTTCTACTCAAGATGCAAACTATTTCCCTCCCATAGATCAAATCTAACAAGAATACTAAATTATTCTTCAAAAAATATACAAAGAGAATAAGAAGTAAAACGCGTAAATATAACCGGCCAAAAAGATATAAACAATACAAAAAAGATAAGGAAAGAACAATAACCAATTTTTAATTAAAATATTTGCTAAATTCTAATCTTTACAAGTATATGGATTCAAACAATGTAAATATTATTTTTAGCCGATAGGTTATATAAGGGGATTAACATCATTAAAGTCTGCCCCATGTCGTAATAAGGCCCATACCACGCCAAAAATCAACAAACCACTTGCACTGTCGGTCAACTATTGTAAAGTTTTTTTCACTGCTTGGAGTACTTATGCCACATGGACTGCAAGTATTATTGCTAGAAACAAAATTGTCATGACTACCAAACACATTGGCATGTACTTGTAGAGTATGCGGATAAATGTTTTTTGTTTGCATTTGTGAAATATGATTTAGTGGATAAAAAATGAGGTCCCTAAACGCATGAGAATAATTTAAGGTTTGTTGAAAATGCATCTCCACTTAATGTGTTTAATGATGTTCAAAATGGTGTCCATTGATAAGGGTGATATTTTTAAGGGTTAAAAATGGAAGCCTAAGGCTTTTACTAAATGAGTAAATGACATATCCTTTTTTAAATGAAAAATATTTAATTGGGTTAAAAATTGTAAATTATTTATCTTGTTGTATTGATAGCATAAACTTTTATGGATATTTATTCTCTTTTTTTAATTGAATTATTATTATTTAATAAAGAATGTGTGTAAATTGCGAAAGAAAAATGATATTCAAAACTCTTCAACTTATGTCTGTAATATTCATTATCTATTCCTTATAATTTATAATAATAATGTCTTTTTTAATTCAAATCTTCAAAAAATGTGTAAATTTGTCCTCCTTATTTTATAAAATATTAATTTTTCTTTGTTTTATCTATTAACATATTTCATATTGGTGAATAATGATTTTATTTACCTAATAAGAAATTATATTTTCTTTAAATTCTACCATATATTGTGATAAATAAGAAGAAAAACTACATCCCTATGGTCAATGAAACATCAAATTGTAGTTTACTCATTTTATTAATAATTTAAGGTTGTTGTCTCGATACGAGACGTCTCACATAGTTAGAAGGGTAAATGCTTTTCAGAATAATTATGTAGATGTAAATATTTACTACAATATTTGTAATTGAAACCTTTCCCACTAATTTGTGTTCCTGTTAGAGCAAATAGGACATCGTTTACTGATTTATGCCTACAATTCTTTTCAACCACCATGAAAATTTCCATTTGACAGTCTTTTATGTATTCATTTTCCCCCAAAAATCACTCAATAAAGAGCGTATAGTCACACACTCATTTGTTGTCATCAATGTAAAACACACTCCAACTCCAGTGAATTATCCAACCACACCCATCGCCATTGAAAACAAGCTCCCATAACTATACAAAAGTAGCTGCATGACTCAAACCAATAACCCTTGTCAATAAAATAGAAGGCAAAAGTAAAGCACCTCAACATACCATCTGAAGGATGTAGAAGGGGACGACGTGAACATTTGGAAAACAACGTCAGTGCTCGGCGAGGTTGCCATTGTGTGTAACTCGTTGTTCACAATCCTCATGAAGATAAACAAGGGCCAAAAATGTTATGCTTGATTCAAATTTCATCCCCAAGACGGGAGATTTTGGTCTAGCTAGAGTAATGGAATGTGATCAAGGAGCATCCTATATGACCATGGTGGGGACATACTACTATTTGCTACCATAGTCATATGTGTTCGGGCTTTTGGATATGTGCTCAACTCTAGATTGGTGTTTTCGAAACTTATAATAAACTCAATTATAAGTTTTATTTTGATATAGCCACTCAACCATACTTGCACAAGTTTTAACATTTGAAAACATTCAATGTTAGTGGAAACATATATAAACGTCATTATAAACTTACATATTAATAATCAATAAAAATGATTACCCTATTTAATGTAATGCTTGTTGAGTATAAAATATATCTTAATTAATACCAACATAGAAAACCTTACTTTTTAATGGCTTTCTAACTTTTTAGAGTACTACAATTACATTATAGTGTGTTCTAATTGTTCATAAATATTGAACTAATACAACAAAAAAACAATTGTTAAGTGCAATGAAAATACAAAATAATTCATAATTGCAAAACATGGCATATTAAGTAAAATTTTCAAACACATTATTAGGAGGACCAATTTGTTGTCAAAAATGAAGGCTTGAGCGCTGGCTTCATCCACGGTGGAAGTAAGTAAAAGTAGCACATGAGCGAGAAAAAATAAAATTGACGTACGCCTATGCTACAACCAAGCGATGTCATTCACGCTCCAGTCCACTATCTACCTACAATTATTAGGATCCTTTGTGCATGCATGCATCACAAGATGGGCATAAAAGCGAGTTTAAACATGAAAACCGTATCTCGCCCGCTTCAACCGAGCAGGGGTTAAATTTGATTACTGTTTAGACATTTTTGTGATTTTAGCCGTAAAATACTTGCAATTTTTTTTTAAAACCGTCACACATGACTTGCTTATTTAAAATATGACCGTCATTTTTAATATATGTTTATATATAAATTATATTAATATATAATAAATATAGTTTAAAAAATATGAAATAGTCTTGTATATATTTATTAGTATGATATAAATAATGAGCTTTTTTAATTTTGAAGGGCAATATTGAAAATTTACCGTCACATGTAAAAAAATGTTTGACAGGATAGGTGGCCGTCAAATTTAACCCCTGGGTAAATGAAAGTATATGAGTGGACCTATTTGTCCTATATTTTTTGTTGCAAGCAAGTGTAGTATAGCTTCGTATTGGAATTTCTCTTGTCGTTTTAGGCTTTTCTCAGTTTAAACTATATATGAGTGGACCTATTTGACCTACACTTAATGGAAAAAGATAAATGAAAGTGTCTCAGATTAAACATGAAAGACAATATTTTGCATTATTGTTCTCGACACTTTCCCGTAGTTGAGTATTGGCTGTAGGCGAATCTTAGATAATGCTCGTCAACAATAAAAGACCGGGAACTGTTGATATAACACTCGTTTCAACTTATGATTGGAGCAGAGAATCTAATTTTATATATACAAGTGCATTGGAAGCTAATGGTTTGATCACTTTTAATATAAAGATGGTATTCGAAAACGAATGAATTAGCCTATCTAAGGTATAACATGTAGAGATAACATGAATAGACTTAACAAGATATATCATTCTTCCAAATACATTGATGAAAGATTAAATACCACCTTTTATACCATCATATATATAATTAAACTACAACTCATTTCATGGTCCTTGTTTTTCGCTGCACTAAGTTAATTTTCTTAAACATTTAGACCTTTTACCATTGAAAGGGTATACAAATGGGCCTACTTTTGATTTGACCGACTCTTAATGACAATGAGTAAAAGATGTAATTCAAATAGTACTTGGAGTATGCATTATTGTCCTTTCCATCAGGGACGGATGAATGACATTTTTCCGTATCGAAAATGGCCACCACTATGAGTGCTATTAGATAAGACATTAAATAATACGAAAACATTTTTTTATTGCAAGCAAGTGGAGTATAGCTTCGTAGTGGAATTTTTCTTGTCGTTTTAACTTTTTCTCAATTCGAACCGTATACAAGTGGACGTATTTGAAAAAGAATATATGAAATTTGACGGCCGTTTAGACGTTTTTTTGTGATTTAAGCCATAAAATATTTGCAATTTTTTTAAAACCGTCACACATGACTTGCATATTTAAAATATGACCGTCATTTTTAATATATGTTTATGTATAAATTATATTAATATATAATAAATATAGTTTAAAAAATGTGAAATAGTCTTATATATTTATTAGTATGATATAAATAACAATTTTTTAAATTTTTAAAGGACAGTGTTGAAAATTTACCGTCACGAGAAAAAATGTTTGACAGGCATAGGTGGCCGTCAAATTTAACCCTTGCAACCGAGTAAAAGAAAATCGATGTGATGTTGAACAGAGAAAATTTGGACTTAGGGCGTTTGGCTAAGTGAAAATTTGGACTTAGCCCTCTGCGATCACCATGTACCATGTGCGCAGGAGCGACAAAGTAATCTGTCACAGTCTCCTCTGTCAAAGTACATCGTGCATCAATGATTTTTACCAACCCTTCTGATGATTTAACAGCAATGATTTTTACCAACCGTTGATGAAGGCGAGGGATCAACGGCCCTGCCGTATCCAGGAAAGCACAAAATCCGTGTGCTACTTTCTGATTGGTAGAAACTTGATAACAGGCGCACCCAGGGACAAACGGTGGAGATCTATTTAATAGACGGGAAAGCACAAAATCCGTGTGCTACATCCTAGTAGTGGTAGAATTTTGATATAAGGCGCGCCCAGAGACAAAGTTGATTTCGAGTGTTGCAACTGATTCATTGCAGTTTGGGTGGTTTACTTACCTTGAAGTTCTGAGTTCTGTACGAGAAAAAAGTAAGTACTTAGGGGAGAGGACCCCATAACCGTGCACCCTAACTTTAGGGGCACGTAGATATATGTAGGGGTCTCGTCAACATAAAAAAATTATATCATCGTATAGCGTATCATCATGCCACATCAGCATTTTCGTTTCGCGTGTTTATTTGGAGGGAAAAGTAGTTTTTGAATTGATTTAAAATGAAAAAAATAATATAAAGCATTTGAAAGAGGTACCAATGACTGAGCGCCCTATGTGTCACATTGTCATTGGCTCTTAAAAAGTGTCATTAATCAAATAGTGAACAACTATTAGTCATTTTTTCAACAACCAATAGTGAAAATCAATGTACAATTATTGGTACCTGCACAATTATGGGGTCCTCTCCCCTATGGCAGCTGGTCTGGTTGATGCTGTGGTTGGAAGACTTGGCGGGATGGTTGTGGATGAGATAAGCAAGGAGGCTTCACTTTTCTTGAATTTCAGAAAGGACTTTGAATGGCTGAACAAGAAGCTCATCATTGTAAGTACTTATCTCAAAGATGCAGATGTGCAGAGTGTCCATAATAAGTCTGTCAAAGGATGGCTGCTCGATGTTGCAGATATTGCTTGGGATGCCGAGGACATACTCCAAGAATGTGCCGTTGAATCAATCTATGCTAATGATGGTAACACTCAATGCCCTTGTGTTATATGTCCTTTCAATAATTGTCGATTATTCTTTCGGTATAAAATGGCACGCCGGATTAAGGATATCAGAGACAGAATGAAGTCCGTCATGGAAGATGCAGCTGAGTTGAAGCTTGTTGCAGATTTGACTCATTCAGAGCAACCCTCCACGAGTACATCTCAAAATGTGAAGTGGAAGAGATCAAGTGTGTTAGAGAGGGATGCACGACCTGTGGCGATAGAGCCCAAGGTTGAAGAGATCCTGAGGTTAATAGATGACCCTGCAGCTCCTGTTATTGCCGTTGTTGGCATGGGCGGCGTCGGGAAGACATCTGGCTTTCAATTTCTCAAACTTATTCTCTTCAAAAGTTGCAAGCTGATCTGGCCTCCGAGATTAAACTAGATGGAGTAGTAATGGGTAGAATGAGTGAAGTGCAGGCAAAACAGTTTATTCATAAGAGATTACAAAGCACGGGTTGTCTGATTGTGCTTGATGATGTGTGGAGGGCATCTGGGGAAGATGACCTCATATCAACACTTGGTCTTCCAATTGAGAATAACACCCAATGCAAAATTGTGGTGACCACAAGAAACAAGGATGTTTTTCGAAACATTGCTCGTGTTTATGAGATGGAGCCTTTGTCGAAAGCAGAGAGTTGGGAGCTCTTCTGTGCTTTTGCCTTCTCAGACTGCGACCAAAATCTGCCGCCTCACCACCTTGAGCAGATTGCTTCTCAAATTGAGGAAGAATGTGAAAGACTGCCACTGGCTGTTAAAACAGTGGCGGCATCTCTAACGGGCAAGACATCTTCAAGGGATTGGGAGTCCAAATTGCGTGAGCTAAAAGAGGTATCTAATAAGGACGACCCAATTATGGAGATTCTCAAGTTGAGTTATGATTCTCTCCCTGCTCCTCTCAAGCCGTGTTTTGCATATTTTTCTTTCTTTCCCGAAGATAAGAAAATAGACCCCCAATATCTCATTTATTTGTGGATAGCAGAAGGATTTATTCAGGGTGGAGGAGACCAGGTAGAGATTGGGTGGAGTTATATAAATCAACTTGCCAATCTATGTTTAGTGGAAATAGAGGAGAAAAATTATCTTGAGACAATTGCATCGTGCAAAATGCATGATTTGTTGCTGGATTTGGCCATCAGGATATCAAAAGGAGGTCAATGCGCATTCAGTGTGGAGGAGGCATTCAACAAAGTTCAGGGTAGAGATAAAACAAGTAGCAGGTGCCGCAGAATTTTATTGGGAAAGAAAAGCATAGATGATGATGTAATAGCAAGCAACAGTGGGGCATATTCTGCCTCACGCCTTCGCACTCTTTCATTGTCTGAAAATTATAGCATTCAAAATATTCGGGCAAACTTGTTTTCCGGTATGAGAGCACTGCGGGTTCTAGACTTGAGTTACACTAGAATCTCCACATTGCCTTCATGTCTGGGAAAATTGAAACTCCTGCAAGTTTTGAATTTAAGGGGAACAAATATTGAAGAGGTACCAGAGTGTGTTAGAAGTATGAAGAGTCTGAGATTCCTTGATATTTCTTACTGCTGTAATTTACAAGAGCTACCTGTGTGGATAGGTGAACTTAATTGCCTCGAATATCTGAATATAACTGGTATACTTGGTATACACAGGCGTATCCCCAAGGGAATATCAAAGCTTGTGTCGTTGCAGGTACTGAGATCATCAGATGTTATACGATTCACTAATGAAGGGAATGAGAAGTTGTTAAAGCTGGAGCATCTCGTCCATTTGATCAACCTCCGCGAAGTGAGGATAGGTGTTGAACACGTGCAGGATTTGAAAAGGATAGAAGAAGGGATCCTTGCTCCCCTCGTCAACATGCGTATTCTCACAATTGTAAATAGTGTCAACAATGATGATGATGAATCTGTTCTTCCGCATTTATCGGAGAAAATGTTAGCTATGAAGGATCATCTCGAAATCCTTTGTCTAGAGAGGTTTGCCGTGCCAGCTTGGGTATGCGATTTCTCAAATCTCGAGCAACTGCAGTTAAATGGGTGCCATTGTGCTGATTATCCAGCATTAGAAGAGATGCCCAATTTAAAAGTGTTGACTATGTTTAGCAATAGTGAATGCAGGGTATTGCCACAAGGGTTTGGAAAGCCGATGGGATTTCCACAGCTGCGTCAATTGCCATGTACAAGCACTTATTATCTCTTTACTATTGTAGGCTGATCACATTTTCATCTTGAAATTGCATCCTTAGCCCACCGAACAATTTTTCATTTTCTTTAACCAAGAAGTTACCGATTTGTAATTGTAGTTGAAGGTTCATTTGTTGACTAATTTCATTAATTATCTTAAACTCTTCATTTTTCAAAGTAAATGCCTCTGCTGCTATTGAATGCCTCCCCTGAAGTATGTGATCTTGTTCGTTGTGGTTTTGCAAAATTTGAGTCAAGAGGACTCCTCATTTACAGTTGTGTGATGAGGGCTTGGCTTTGAGTTACAAATAAAAATATTCGTTTGCCTTGTCATTGTATGTCACAGTGAATATCCTGTTTTTCATATACTCTGTATGTAATTGAGAAAAATACTTGTTGTCCAAGTTAAATTTATTCAAAGTAAAACATCATTTCAGGTGTTTTCCCTCCATGAGTCCACATGTTTCCTATTGCTTTCTAATTCAAAGGGTGTTAACTAATGCAGTTGAATTACATTCTTGGACATGGACTGGACTGAATGTTGCAATACCATTTTCCTTATCTGAATGTTGTTGATGCATTGCATTTCTGCAACCAGTAATTGCATTTGTGTATTCCTATTTATTTAATTACATTTTTAAATTCTAAATTAATATGTGTAACTCTCTTCTTGCTTGTTTGTTTTGTAGATGGGTTCAAAGTGGAAGTCTCTATTATCTCTTCCAGTGCATAATCCCCCACTTGGAGAGTTTTCTTCCAAGGAATTGGATTGGAGCGAGGTGGAGTACAACTTATGTAGTGAGAAGGATATTGTTGCATGGATACAAAGAGATCGCATAGATGATTTCCTAAGGGGTGAATGTAAGAGACCAGGTATCCCACCACATTTCGCATCCAGGACAAAGTACATACAATCATGAGCCATACGATCTCCAAAAAGTTAGGATCAATAGATCTCTTCAATACATAATGTAAGTACGATGTTTTGTAATATATGTTTTTAAATATTTGATTTGGAATATTTTTATAACTTGATTTATGCATGTGTAATATAGTTACTGGTGTACGTATGGCCCCGAGGATTATAGGCCTCAAGATGAGGCACATTATGACATTTCTAAGGTTCCAAAGGTTGGTTAGAATAGTCGACCTTGACCATAAGCATTTGCGTCGTGGATGCCAATGTCATTTTTCCATCCGTGTGTTGATGAAGCTACAAGATTGAGCTTTGATTACATATAACAAGATGGACCATAGAGATCACAAGGAAAAATTTTCCATGGGCAAGAGATGTGAAGTTCTCTGAATTTGACCTTGATGTGGCATGGGTCAAGAGCCAAAGCAAGGAAGATAAATATTACAAGGTCTATAACATGGATCACTCTTTTGCATTGTGTGAATGCATGTGGGCAGCCCAAGGCCATGTGTGCAAGCATATATTGAAAGTTGCTGATTTGAGAAAGAGAATGGGAATGGAACTTTCTTTCAAAAGAAATGTTTCATTTTCTTCAACAAATCATGCTTCTACCCATGTAAGTGTTATTTTTGTATTGTTTTTTACCATCCCTTACTTTGTTGAATCTATTAATGGTTTTCATAGGGTTATTAACAAGCATCCTTTTGTGGCTTATTCAGGATGAAGCTAATAACAATTTTGTTGACCTCGTCAATGATAATGTTGGGTATGATTATGCCAATGACAATGTTGGTAATACTAGTGTAAACCAAAATGTTGTTGATGATGTGAATAATCCCAATGATCCCCAAATTGTAAAGATCCGCAAATTGTTAGACACAACTCTTCTTTCTTTACCAGTTCAAAGGAGAAGTCTTAATTTCCTTGAGAAGGTGGTGGAAGATGCTTGTAAAAAATTTCGAGCACAGTCAATCTTCAATAATGGCGTGGTTTCTCATCCCCATGCACAACCTTTTGAACGTGTAAAAGATAATTATGGGACCTCTCTAAAACGTACAATAGATTTTGTTGAGAATATGGCAATTCGTAGGCATGCACCACCAACAAATGAACATGCTGAATTCCCTCCCAGATGTAAAGGGTGATCAAAGCGTGTTACATTTCAGGAGGACTTGGATAGAAAGCAATTGCAAGAGGTGCAAGAACAACAGTAGTAAAAATATTGCAAGGACTCCTTTGTTATCCCATTTTTGTAAAGACATTTGGTCTTATAAATACAAATTCAAATCTTTGTTGGGCATTAATATTATGTTTTACAAATTATATTGATTACCAACTCAAAAATAATAACCAAAAATCATCTAGTGCAATTGATTACCAAATTGTTATCGAGTGAGTTGGTAATCAATATTATAAATTAATAACAATTTGAGTTGAATCTTGTGCCCACAAATGGGTCCACAAACATTTTATTAATATCAAATAAGATAAAATACAAAAGGGTGCCTAAATGTTGTTAACCCTTGACTGTCAGAGGTTTGTTTGCAATCAAAGAAGCATTTGGTAACATGAGGGTTGTATTCCCCCAGTTGAATTGAGAAATCATGCTTTATTAGTTATGACACATGTAATTTGACAAGGGAATATGTTATTTCAGCGAAGGTTCCTTGTTGTCTGCATATACCAAAACTACCAAGTGTCAATAAAATGTCAGAAACACATAATACAAAATTTAGAATAGCTAAAGCAAGGCCTTCCATTGATAAGTAAAGGAAGATGGAAAATTTATTACCGAGCTCAGTGGAAGCAACACAATCTTCAACATGAGCAACAAGGCCCAACTTGCATTGGTTCATCCACATAATGAGCACAATGTAGCCATAACCAGCACGTTGTATGTAGCATGAAAGGAAATGATATTTTGTAAAATATAAGTTGTATATATCTGGTCAACAAAAAGTGACAAAATTGTTATCCAACCGTGTACAAAAGAATGAGAAAGATATCAACATTTGTATTGCTACTCTACAAATTAATAAGATACAAAGTGTCATAATTTTTCGATATTTAAGGTAGAGATATCGATATTTATGTTGAAACTTTTTAAGTTAGAAATGTTGATATTTATATAATTCAATTGTTACCAATTAAAAGAAAGTAACCAACCTCAAAATAGAGTTTGGAATGAGTAAGAGACTAGTCAAGAACAAAACCACCCTTAATAAAAGACCAACACCCATTTCTAGCTATATGATATTTGTATGTAAGCATTTAAATTTCAGAACTTGTAAACAATAACAAGCAGGCCTATCAATCTACTAACCTGGAATTTGCAGCTGCCATAAGACTTGTCATTGCTGGAGGAGGATGAAGCCAGATGAGGTTTACACAAGGCATCCTGCATGGCATTTCCAAACCAAAAGAAGAATCACATTAACAAAAGGGAAACCTATAGTTTTTTTGCTACTTTCACAACTACCCACCTTGAAAATAACAAACCCAGATCAGATTCTCAGCGAAAAAGGAAATACTAAACCCAGATTCTAAGTTGTAAGAATCAGGCTAGGGCCTAAAATCAATCTTTCTGACCCTCAAGCGGACATATTAAAGGATACTTCCAACCTATTGTAAAACATAGTACACCATTTATCATGATTCATAAGGAATCCAACCTGAATAAAATTTGGTCATCTAGAAATACAGAGAGAGTGTGTGATCCTGATCTTGAATTATGCACATGACAAATCTAATTGCATGGTTTGGATTAGAGATATAAAAGATAACGTAAATATGCTTCCATGAAATGCCTGAGAAAGGGTGGCAATCATCAAACACCAACCACATTATCATCAATGTGAAGGTGTACTAGGGAAAGGGTGTTGGAGCATGTATTAACAAATTTCAAAGATGAAATCTAGGAGGTCCAATTTCACAAGGAGGTCATGAAGTTGATTAATCAGCATGAAATTATAATTTGCTTCCTAGCTCTTCAAAAACTTAGCAATATCAAATTAACGATTGTCTAGCCATTATATAGGTTTGTTTTATACAATAGTCTTTGGCACATTTGTGATTAGACAAGGTACTCCATGATTTATAATTAGTTAAGTGCCTGCAAACGTTTTGAATTCCTCGGCTCTAACAATATACTCCACCACATGCTAATGTATGGAATCAAATGAAACATAAATGCTAACATAAAAATCAATAGAAGCACTACAACTAGAATGATTTATTTCTATATACATGTTTTATCTCGATAGTTAGCTTGTGATATTGGTAAAGCAAGGGGTTGCTGCTGATACATTGTTATCACAACTGTTAAATTGAGATACATACTGGTCAAAAGTGTCAAAACAGAGCAATCCCTGAAGTGATGGTGTTGATGGCTATGGTAACCCAAACATAGCAATGAAGGAAGATTACAGTAAACACCTGACATGACCTCTGTGATGTACAAAGTGGAGTGGTTTCAACCATTACCTCAATGTGCACCTATGACTATTCAAAGAAAGAAGGAAAATAGGTATGAAGAACTCAAAAGCACATCATATGGTTAAGCCGACAGACCTAAGCATACAAGCCGAGAAGTTCAAGCAAGAAGTCAGGACTTGTGGATATTGAGTGAGGTGACATCGAAACATAGCTCGTGCAAACAAGGTAAATGAAGAAAAAGCTTGACATATGGAGGAGGCATGTGAAAGTAGGTACACAGAGCCGAGGTGTATAAGTCCTATTTCCAAATAAAGCAAAGAGGATTTACAAAATATCAATCAGATGTGTTTTACCATGAGATGATATTGCTAGTGGTAAAGGTATTTTCATGAGGATCCAACAACCCAGAGAAATGAGAAACTGGACACACAAGCTGAGTCTTATATCGAGACCATGCAAAACAGACAATGAAAATATGAAGCCTGCATGAAACAACAAAGAACCGGTGGTGATGCTTGTGCAATAAGTGATAAAGATGAGCCATCCTGAATGGATATTGACACATATGTGGAAGGGTATCCAGATTTCCATGACTATTTAAACCCATCGATGAGTGAACAAAAGACAACCTTACAGATAACGAGACTTAAACCTCAGACTCGTAGAGATAAATGAAGTGATAAAAATGTAGCTACAATGTTGGGAAGATCAATGTAAAAACTTAATCCAAAGATAATTCGATCAAAATCATGTATATTGGTGCTAAACTGAATGGACTCGACAAGTGATTATATGTACAGCAAGTTAGTTCAAGGTGAATGACCCAAACAACTCTTATATGATATACTCTGTTGCATTAATAAAAATAAAAACCCCAAAATTACAGACCATAACCAAATTTAAGAGAGAGGGTGTAGCTTACCGTGCAACAACATGGTCCATCTCCTCGAAGAAACTATCCTCCCCAGCCCCGAATTGCATTTGCTTGAAAGTTTCTAAAGCCTGTTCAACAAATCTATTTTGTGCATAGCCTGCAATCATTTTTGTCTTTGGGAACACATTTCATTGAGGCATTCTGTCAAATAGTTCAAGTGTTGTTTATGCTTCCACATTTTGCATACATGTCTACCAGAGCAGTTGCAACTACAATTTTTGATGAAATTCCATGCCCTGTTCCAAACCTTTATACTTTATACTTTATACAATTACATGTGTATCCTTTATACTTTTATGGATGTCCATGCCCTGTTCCGAACCTCCCATTTTGGCACAGGCTGTGAGGATGCTGGAAAAAGTTGTGGAATCTGGCTTTACACCTGCCAATTGCATTTGCTTTAAAGTTTCTAAAGTCTTTTCAACAAATCTAATTTGTGCATATCCTGCCATCATGGCATTCTATGAGACCACATTTCTTTGAGGAATTCTATCAAACAGTTCACCTACGTTTCCAACAAATGCATTTTCTGCATATCCTACAGTCATTGGGGTCCAGGAGAACATATTTCTTTGTGGTATTCCATCAAACACTTCACGTGCTTTGTCCATGATCCTGCATTTTGAATACATGTTTACCAGGGCAGTTGCAACTCCAGCATCTGACACAATTTCTCTATTCCTTTTGCTTTAATGAATGTTCATACCTTGTTTCAAACCTCCCGTTTTGCACAGGCTGGAAGTACTCTGCCAAATGTAAACTGATCGGGTTGGGGACCTGTTTGTTGTACATGGTGAAACATTGGGACTGCAGAATCAGGATACCCATATCTTCTGTACGCTGCAAAATCATATTCCATGACAGTGCATGCAAATAGAAAATACACTTCCATTATGCTGAGCAGTGAAGAAGAAAATATCAAAATGCATACAAGAAGTTCATTGCGGAGCATGGCATGGAGCAGGGTGTTTGATAGGCGCTGCTGGGCGGGAGGATTTTGAAAAATTAATTAAATGATTGATCTGAGATCTGTCAGGATCCGTCAGATGTCAGAAATAGTGCAGGCATCGGAGAGTTAATGGAGATGAGCAGGTGATGGAGGAGAAGCCCCATTAGCTAGGCGTTAGGAGTCAACTTCCAGGTTGGCAGTCTACACTAAACGTACCAGAAAGATATGTTCAGCGGTCGCATATGGGAAAAGGAATAATTTGTCTCTCTGATATCGAATCTAGGGATAGAGGAAAATTAAACACAGAATAATATTCAACTTTAACATATTAATCGAATGATAAAATGGATATTAAATAGCCAAATAGATATCAAAAAACTTCCTAATTAATAGGAACCCCAAATAACAAATTACTCGTTAATAGAGAGACGGATTTAACAAACTACCAGTGTAAAACTAATTCCTAACATTTTTTTCCCATACATTTAAATTTTATGTAGCTACCATCCGTTATCTTGGTGTCATTGGCATGTGGGCAACCTAGGAGCACTATTACACACACAAACACATAGAACTACATTGGGTTTGAGATGTAGTTTATTGCTCAGTTGTAAGTTCACCATTGTGACGGTGAGAACAATCCAACCCTCATTTCACATATTTTTTAGGATTTGATGTATTTTTAGGGTTTTGTAGGAGGATATTTGTGTGCAGGTTTATAGGTACCCGGAAATCCAAGTGCGACACATAGGTGACCAAAGGTGATAATGTGTGAAACCATAGTAATGATGTCAACACGAGATCCCGAGAGTTTTGCAAACATAGGTGCCTAGAATAAGATCTAGGGTTCTCACGGACACCCATATCCTTCTTCAGAGCCCCAGTCCATCCCATCTCTCCTTCTCTACATTTTCTAAACTTGAGTACGACGATATTTACTCATGTTCCATCACATTCTCTAATTCATAACCACTTTGGGATAAGAGAAATTAAGGTAAGTACCCTATCTCTTACATTTTCTTTTATGTACAAATGAACTAATTTTCGAACAACATTGTATTTCTTTGTATATCAGTTGTAACATATCTTTGCATTCAGATTTTATTAAAATAATAGATTTTATTAAAACACATATAAGTAGACAAAGCTAGCAAGAATAGATGTAACTAAGATATGCAAATGTTTTGTATGGGTGTGATGCTATGGTACACAATATGTGAAGATGATAGGATAAGAGCTCAGCGGATGTGTATGAGATGAGGTTCACTTATAGGGACCCTAAATAGTCAAGAATGAACCATGAACAAGAGTGTGTCATCGAGTGTAATGTGTGTGTTGTGTGAATAGATGTTAGAGAGATGTATCATGAAGCACAAAGCATGAAATGTGTAGATGATGTGAGGTTTGTTTCAAAATTAAACCCTCAGTAGTCGAGTATGAATTGTGGAACTAGATTCTCGTCATAGGGTAATGACAATATAATATGTGTATCAAAGGATGTGAAAGTCTCAGAAACTTATGATGCATGGAGCGTAAAGTGTGGTAGTAGACATTATATAAAAGCTGATAGTTATGGGAGGGGGAGAAGAAAGCGTGGTGTCTCCAAGTGTGTAAGTGAGATAAATCTATCCAGCCTATAATAAATGGTAAGGTCCCTCCACATAATGTCCGTGGAGGTAAAGGCATGTGACGATGCTCTAAGATTGGTGGTGTAGGAGGGTAATTATGTGTACATGAAGGAGACCTATGTGGTGAAGGTGGTGGTGAACACCTATGTGAAGGGGCTTCCCGAGTAGGGGACTTAGACCAAGAATTTGAACTAAGAAGCAGATGAAGATGACAACATCGTGAAGTAGGTTGTGTAAAAATAGGAGAACTAGGTGTAGAGTGTGCTTTAGACTTGATAGGCATGGGAGGCCTAGATATTGTGACTGGTGTATATATATTAACAAGAGTAGGTTGTGGCAATGGTGTACATGGTGGAATGCCTTTGATATTAACAAGTTGTTTATTGTGGATGAACTTAAGACACAAATGATTCATGGAAGGGATGGCCTTGGAAGTGCGAAGCCAAGAAATATATAAGAGCATGTCATAAACCTTTATTTAAGATTCTACGATGAATGATAAAAGCATGGTAAGAGGGTCAACTGTGGTGGGAATCCCTTTATAGAAAAAGACCTAGGCATTGGGAATGTGACATTAGATAGTGAATATTTGATAGCTAGGACGAGTGCAATGAGCACACATTCATATGAGCCAATGGATATATCGTAGTGTTATTGACATTATATGAAAAATAGAAGCATTAATGTGCAAGGAATCATAAGTAAATGTAGCACGATAATTGTGATCTGAGAATGTAATTACCGGTGGTAATCCATCAACGAAGTGAAAATGAATTCAAGAGGCCTCAATGAAGGATGAGGCACAAATCGATATGCATAATTATCATAAGAATCGGGATCTGTGTGTGTCATGCATGGGAAAAAGGTTCATTAATGATCTTGAGATATTTATTACCATTGGCCGTCTTAGAAGTGGATGGATTAGGGAGCTTGAGTGAATTGTTGTCAATAAGATCTTGAATGATACACTTGAGTTTGAAGCAATGATCAATACAATTCCCAATACATTGGTTATAATCAAATCATGCATTTTCATTATAATTGAGGTCACGGGGCAAGAGAGATCGATATTGAGGGGGCGTGGAAGAGTGATAATGTTTTTTTGATGAGTTGATGAAATAGAAACCGGGTGCATAGGGTAATTTTTTAAAAGGATGATTTATTGGTTTCCATTGAATATTTTTAGGTGGAGAGACAACATTAACAATTTCCTTTTCTTCGGTGGGCTTAGGATTTTGCTTGAACAAATATTTAGATTGAAACCTATTACTCAAGATGAAGGAGTATCATGATATTTTATTTTCCCATAGATAGGAGTTTGACTTCATGCATTTTGAGTGTATGGAACAATTGATCAAAAGATGGAGAAGTCTCAAAGATAACACTCTCTTATAGCAGAGGTAAGAGACTTTGAATAAAAAGATCTTGCAATTTCAAATCAGCGAGAACATTGGTCATCTTAGCTACGTAGTTCTTATAACATAAAAATAGTCATATATATGTTGATTAGATCCTTGTTTAATTTAAACGAGTTTTACATAGGATATTTTGGTGCGACATTGATATAGAAGTGAGAAAGGAAAGAATCAGCTAAATATGTGAAATAAATTACCGAATGAATAGGTAGATCATAAAACCAACACATGGCATAATCTTGTAGACTTCTAGGAAATATCTCACTAGCAATATATGATCATATACATAGTCAAGACATGCCACATGAAAATACTGGAGATGTTTTTAAGGGTCACTATACGAATGAAAATTAGTGTGCAACCTGAATCACAATCAACTTCTTGAGGTCGTGCTAGGACAACCGACGTGGAAGATAAGAGATGACTATGTATAGTGAGATATATCGAATATGTGGTATGTGGATGAAAATATATGGGAATGGGACAAACAAGCTATCAAGGCAAAATAATTTCCTCGATGCGCAATATTAGGATCTTCTCGTCAAGGGAAAAGAAGGCCCTTCTAACTTGAATGGGTCTAATGGATGGATCGGAAAGGATGGCCACACGAAGAATCCAATCAATATCGAGCTCCGTGGAAATTCCTTCCAATGGTTGTGGGATACGTGGAAAACCAATGGGTGCCTCATAACGATTTCCAGACAAGGTCATGGAATGAATGAGAGAGAGGCATGGTTTCCCTTTGGTTTTATAGTCGGTTAGCTGGAAAATTCCAAAATGCAAGGACTCGGTGAGCTTCTTTGTTCGAAAATTCAGTTGTCTAATGATGTCTGGTGGAAGTGGGGATGACCTAAAGACTAATGAGTGTAATCCTGTGTCAAGGTCTAACTGGTCTTTGGGCCCTTGTAGTTGAGGAACCCATGGATCACAACTGTAAACT
Organism: Taxus wallichiana var. yunnanensis; assembly: GCA_018340775.1. Lineage (NCBI taxonomy): Eukaryota > Viridiplantae > Streptophyta > Pinopsida > Cupressales > Taxaceae > Taxus > Taxus wallichiana. The sequence goes on from CM031237.1 coordinate 259,757,011, forward strand.
CTTGGTGGTTATGGTCCTTGTATGGTCATATGCGTTTAAACTCTATTGCCAGGGGTAGTCTAGTATTCGTAGGCTTTGTCAGCCGTGATGTTCAAAATGTTTAATTGTTTAATTTTCTCAACGTATCGTGTTGGTGTTCTAAGGACAAGCATACAGAGTCCCGTATTTATTTCCGTAATTATTTTATGCCCATTCATTTATGGTACCAATGGATCACTAGTGTATGTTTTCTCTTGTTGTGGTTTGTTTATGGTCATGTATGCATTCAAAGTGTTTTAATCTAATCAAGGTAAATAAAAATATAATCTAAATAAGCAAATTCTACACTATGTTTTTGTGTTTTGGAATGTAATGGAAATAAACAATACAAAGCAACTAATCTAACAAAAGGAAATCTTTTTGTGTTTTTTTGGAATTTAGAAGAAACGAAGAAATGAAAAGCTTATAATCTAACAAATAAATCCTATACAGATAAATAACCGGATGTAGTTATTTACCTGTGCAATGGTGTAATTAAATCTATACTAATTAATTAAAGCCTCCCTAATTAAATCCTTTGCTTTGCTTCAAAGGCATGAAAATAAATTTGAGCTTCTCGAGAAGATTTTTTTCCCATGCAAATTCCTTGATAAAAATAAAAAAATCTTGTATGGAGGATCTTATAAATTAAATAATTCTTCGATTGATTTCTAAATTAATCAAAGAATATTTCTTCTAGAATCACCTCTTTACAAATCTACAGAGATAGGAAAGAAAGGCTATCTATCCTAAGAAAGATTTTGTTGAAAGAAGTGATCTACTGTAACTATAGTTTCTAGAAAGAGAATAGAGCTTGGCTATGTAGTTTCTAGCAAGATTTTTACAGCTCAACTAAGCAAGATACACAAATAATCTCCATCCATTTTCTTCAAAAGAAGTGATGGTTTTATAGAAGGTTAGCAGCACTATGCACTATCACACTTGGCAGCCATGGGGTGCCACATCAACACATGAAGGGGTAGTTAAACAATCAATTAAAAATTACAAGTGGAAGAGGAGGTTGATACAAATTAGTCAAGCCCAAAATTAGCTAAAATGATTAAGAAACATGCTCTAAAAGTGAACTGAAGTGAAGCAATCACGTGTCAATCCTCACCTAAATAATTCTATTAAAACCACACAGGCTGTTGTCAGTGCATGACGGCCGCATACGGGATCACTTCCTTACGGCAATGATTATAGGACCGCCAACCAGAAGGGTAGTGGTTTTGCAACTAAAGGAAAAAACTAAGGCATAATGGTGTGGGAAGTTGCTGAAAAGTAGGGAATGACTAAGTAAGGTAAACTAGGCTGCAAATATAAGTTGCAAAGAATTTAAGGAGCTCGAACACCTTTGAAAAAGACATGAATCATCATTGGGGATTTTGAATCATTTTCTGACAATGTAGCACGTGCAAATTTGGGAGCGTACGTCAGTCACCATGGCCATTTAAGGTGGGCGACATAGGGGTAAAAAGTTAGGAGGGATTGCATAAGAGGAAATGATGGGTGTGAAAGGGGTATGAAGGAGTAATGAGGAATCAAGAGATGGAGAGGAGCATGAAGTTGCTTATTGTAGCTAATAGATTTAACTTGTAGATACATATATAAATAAGCTAAGTCATGATTGCTGGAAGAAGAACCATGTTATGTATTAGAGGTATTGGGAGTGATGAGAGGAGCGGTAGTAGTAGCGATGGAAGTAGGAATGTTAAGGGGTTGGGTAGAGGCAATGGCATCTGAGGAGGATCCTACAAAATGGATAGAAGAAACATCTTGATAATGTTTAATATTAATTAAAGCATTCGGAACATGTGGAATATGCAAAGGGTTGGTGTGCAATGCTTGATGAAATTGGTGAGCTTGTCTAGTTGTTCTTGATTAACGTTGGTATCAGGTCATAATATGAGTGTTTCCTAAGAATCTTCAATGTTCTCAAGAGGGGAATTTTTTGAGTTAAGTAAAGGGTTGGAAGATTCATCCATTTATTTATAAGACTTACGAGATAGATGGAGGAAGATCAATATACTCAAAAGATTTGAAACAACCATTACGGGTGATAGGCATAAAAGGGGAGCCCTAAGAGGAAGGTTGAATTCAAGCAATGATTTCACCAAATGATTTAATTTAATTTGAATTAAATCTATATGGCAGAGTAACTATTGTTCCTAATGATGTACAAAATGATAATATATAATAAGATCTAAGAAATAAGCAATCAATAATGTAAAACCCTAAGGAAGAGGGGAATTAGGAAGACATAAGCGATTACTAAATGGACAGAAGTGATCTTGGTAGGTGCGAGTTCTCACAGGATGTAAACATCATCATGACCACTCACTATAAATTCTAGAACTCAAGAATAATTCGAACAAGGGCACCCACCTGCAGACAGAGGCATCTAGACATTGACTTGGGAATTGGTGAATGTATAGGATCTCACTATCTTCTTTCTTCTTTGTCACAAGGGTTTTCAAGTTGTTCCCTATTGATCACCTGATATTCGCTCTCGATCGATGATGGTACCTGTAACCTACAAAAGATAAATTCACCTACACATACCAATAAACCAAACCAAACCTAAAAAGGAAAATGTAGAATGGGGAGTAGGATCTGACCGAATGTTCATATCAACAAAGTGAAGTTATGAATGATCATTGCACTACATATCATACTCTATGCGCAGTTCTTATTTTTGTGTAAAATAATAATGTCCTAGGATGCCCTTATGCAAGTTGCACTTGATAGTAGGGTATAGTGAACTAGATGCATTGGATTTGAGATCTAAAATATAGTCCATTATTGATCTTTATTTATAAGAAAGTGAACAAATTTAAAAATCAATTACAAATTCAAATCAATACAATAAAGATGAATAAAAATCATTTAAATCGAAAACGAAATCAAACAAAAATAATTAAAAATCAAAATTAATAGATGTTTTTATTTTATTGATGAGATATGAAGATTTTCATATTAATAAGATATTAAGATAATTATAAATTTTTATTTTAATAACATTCCAAAGTTTCTATTTTCATTTATATTATATTTGTCATGAATCTCTTAAATTTATAATGTGAACTATGTATGCAATAAATAATTTATTAACTTTCTTTCTATATATATATATATGTGTGTGTGTGTGTGTGTGTGTGTTTGTGTGGGGGGATGGTCAAATTTTGAGTGTACATGTAATTTTGACATTTAAATTAAATATTTACCCGTGCAACACAATGGTCAAATTTCAGAATTGGTTGTATTTTGACATCTAAAATGACTAAAAACATCTAAATGCCTTGCAAAATCTAGCACTATTCGGGGATATACTTGGCTCAATGCTCGAAAACAAGGATTGTAAATCTATAAATTGTATGCAAAGACATTGGTGGATACATACGGTGGCATGACAATCCAAATAAACTACTCTTTGAATTTTACTCCATAACATTCCAAAGTTTCTATTTTCATTTATATTATATTTGTCATGAATCTCACAAATTTATAATGTGAACTATGTATGCAATATATAATTTATTAACTTTCTTTCTATATATGTGTGTGTGTGTGTGTGTGTGTGTGTGTGTGTGTGTGTGTGTGTGTGTGTGGGTGTGGAGGGGGATGGTCAAATTTTGAATGTACATGTAATTTTGACATTTAAATTAAATATTTACTTGTGCAACAAAACGGTCAAATTTCAGAATTGGTTGTATTTTGACATCTAAAATGACTAAAAACGTCTAAATGCCTTGCAAAATCTAGCACTATTCGGGTATATACTTGGATCAATGGTCAGAAAACAAGGATTGTAAAGCTATAAATTGTATGCAAAGACATTGGTGGATACATACAATGGCATGACAATCTAAATAAACTACTCTTTGAAATTTAAACTAGCAATCACATGCGTGTAAGCGCAATGTGAATGCCAAAAGAGATATGATTTAAGTGGTTAAAGCTATAAATATGTTTTTTTTTTGGCACAAAGGTTCGATTAAAATATAATGTTTGTAATAAGAATTGTTTGTTAATGGGCATTGATTATATGTGTGTAAAGTTTTAGAGTGTTCGCAATCGATTAAATTGAAGTATGGAAATGGCGAGAGAAGAGTAGAGTAGGTAAAGCAAAGAAAAGCAGCTAGAAAAGAGGAAGGAATCCATAAAATTGTGTTGTTTTGGAAGTGCATCAAACTTAGGTAGTAAATTTTTTTAAAATGAAGCAAATATAAACATTAAAAATGTTTTTAATACACTTTTGTTTCCATGCACAATTGAATGGGGTTAGCTAAATTTAGTACAAAAATACCACCATAATTTTCTTGCATAATTCGTAAATAAATATGAAACCATTCCTAAATTCCATGAAATTTCATATTTTCTAAAATGATCACAAGAAAGTGAAAGTAGTGTTGTTTTTTTATTTTTTGTTTTATGTGGTGATAATTTTTCAAAAACAAACAATGATTAAAAAATACTTTCATATAACTAAAGAAATTTTTTACTACTAGCATATTTATATTATATAAATATATGTAAAATATGCCGAGAGGTATATTTTGCATGGTGTCTATTCCACTTATGTCATACATCTAAAATAGGCACCTCATGAACTATACTTCTGTAATGCCCACTTCTCTAGGACACTGTTATATCATAGTTTTATTATAGAGTCGACTAGAGACTCTTTCATTTTTCTTATTATATTATGATTTTGGGTACTATTGGTTAGAGATGGACATTTCTAGGACATTCTAATTTTATATGGACATTATGATTTAATTTTGTTTTAGCATATATTAATAGATGTTTGCTATGGTTGTTTTATTATTTGATGGTACTATAGATTTTTGTGGTTTATCGTGATAATCGGATGATGAAATTAACCTTGTGTTTGTTAGTGTTGTTATTTAGTGTTTGAAATTATTAATTGAAAAGATGCTTATTATTGCTATGTTGCTTTGTTTCTCTATATTGCTAATATGGTCAAAGGGCCAGAAAGGTATTTTGTTATGGTTGTAGAAACAATATGTTTATTTACATCGAAAGGGGATTGGGGACTAACCATGGAAGAATATTGAGTGTTTGCAACAGGGCCAATTGACAACTCATGTGTGTGTGAATGTGTGTGTGTTCTTGTTCTATTTTGTGTGGAGATTACCCATTGGGGGTTATCTCCTTTATGTGGCCTTGGGAATTATGTGTTTTACTTGTATTTACTTTTTAGTTGATGGTTATTGTTGGCATATAATGTTAGTAATATTAATGTTGTGTTTATTTCTTTTATTCATCCATTTTGTGAATAATTATAATGTTGTGAATGGAGAGCCATCTTTGTTTAATGTAAAGTAATATTCTCAATCATGTGGGGTAAAGTTGTGTAATTAATGTAATTTTAATGTGATTTTTGAGAAAGTGGAAGTTAATGGAAAGGGTCTTGTCCTTTTCCCCTTTGTTTTTACATTAATATGCTATTACCTATGTGGGTCACCCTTATCTCTAATGGAAATTCGAATTTTTGCTTTGGGGTCACTTTAGAAGGCATGAGGGATAAGAATGAGTCATTCCCCATTCCTTTAGACCATTCCTCATCACTACCCATGACTTGAGGGGTCACATTTGGACCCTAGTCATGTTATTTTAATGTAAAGAGACATGAAATTCACCCTCCACCTTGAGCCACTGACTTCTATTTTGTTTTGATGTGAAACTTGGGCACTATGCAATTTGTGCATTATATTCATTTTGATTTCTAAATAATCTAATTTTCATGGGTTTAATGTGTGAGTGGGTGAGGTGGAATCTAGAAGAGGGCTGTGGCATTATATGGGACCCATCTCATCCTCAACTTCTCTCTTTCATTTTATACTTGTGTTTTGTTTTGTTTTTGGGTTACACACTTCTTTTAGTTGTTAGAATTTGAAAAAGAAGGGGTTTTTCTTCTTTGGAGCTTGGCTCGAACTTGGAAGGGATTTTCTTGAATTGCTTACTTGTTTGGGAAGGAATAAAGATTGAAAAATTCAAGTTTGGATCTGGAATGGAGAGGTATGATCTCCATTTTATTTTATTCTTCCTTGTCTTGTTTGTTGTTGCAAATTTAGTGCATGTTTTGTTTGTAAATTGTGGGCAGAGGGTAGATTGCCATAGGATGGTGTGGGAGAAAGAGATGGAGAGCCTTTTTGGAGGAGAAAGGGAGCTAGTGAGACTTGTTGAGTGAGTGTGGGAGAGAGATCCACCTATGTGGAGGTAAAAGGGAAATTAACATGTTATTTTGCATAGGAAAAAAGAAAGGAGTGATAAGTGTACATGTGTTTGATTGATAGTGCACTTGAAGGTCTTGGGTGGACCTCTCTTCCCATGCTTTGGAGGCATAAGGAGAATCCTACATTATCTTGTCTCTCTGTTGGGATTTGTTTGAAGCCATTGTATTTGGTTTACTCTTGTATATATTGGTTCATTTATTGTAGATGATGATTGTAATATTGTGAGATATTGTAATTGTTAAAATGTTAAATTTATTTAAGTGTGAAAGCCACGTGTTCTATGTGGGTTGTAAAGTTACAAACATTCCCTATTCTTCTTTCGTTGGGGCTCGGGGGCCAATAATGAGGAAGGATTCTCCTCTTATTGGATTTAAGGTTGGACAAAGAGAGTTGCCTTTCCCTCTTTCTTTTTGATATGATCATGCTAAGGAGAACTGAATATTGAGAGATGTTAGTTTAATGGAGCCATGGATCACTTGACTTGTAGATTCAAAATTGTATTGTAAAAATACTTATAATTATTTCCTTTCAAGTTTAGAAACAAAGCTTATTTTTGTTAAAGTATGAATTTAGAGATGGACTCTAAAACTGGGGTTGTATTGTGAAAAAGGAAAGAAAAATGTATTTGTTTTATATTACTAGAATGATTTGTGAAAATAAAAGAACTCTTTTGTGTGTCTCATGTTGTTTCAAAGTAATTTGAGGATCATGTAAAATGGTGAATGAATGGAATTAAGTAAAAAAAAATCCAAGAACAAACACATACTTAAAAACATTATAAACAATTTCTACTCTGCATTTTCTAGTAGTTTCATGCATGTGGCTTGGTGTTAGGTGACATTTTTTGTGGGTGTTACGGTTGGTATCGTAAGCTGTGTTCAATAGTTGGACTATGGGCCAACGTGAAATTCAATATTTAAACTTAGTGTAACTTATTTACCAGAGAATCCTAACCAAGAAACATTGATAAGAAACTTTCAGATTCGGTTATAGTCTAGTACATAGTGTGGAGAAAAATTAGATGATTCCAACGATATCTTATTTGCAGGAAACAGAGTTCATATGCAAAAAGTATAGCCTATTGAAATAGTTGGGCAACTAGAAAAATTTAGAAGCTGCGTACATGGTTGGACATGTGCACACTCGCCAAGTGGATCAATGAGATTGTGACATGTGGTGCAAATACTGGTATTAAAATAGGATGCACAACCCATTCAAAGATCATCATGTGGCTCTAAGACACTTCAAACATGCCTCCAAATGGTATTAGAACTCTTCTCCATGCCATACTCCTTTACATGTGGGATTAAATTCCTGTACATAGCCATGAAATGCGCCTAGAGGGATTTGAACCATGATATTCTCTACCAAAACATATTCCTTGACCACCACACCACAAGCGTGTGAAACATTATGAAAGGGGCATTTTTGTATTTAACATATGTCCGGGACTATGTGAAATATTGTTTTGCTCATAACTTGAGCTAGAGAAGGAATTTTGAGGTCATGTAAAAAGTGACTCCTATTGTTTTCAGAAGAGGAACATGATGAGAAGATCAGAATTATTGTAGAAGAAATTTTAATATTTATTTTTAATATTTTAATAGATTGATCTCATGTAATCGGGCTTGAAGAAGTAGGCCACAAGTGTGTCGAAATACGTTATCAATTCTTGTGTCAAATTGCTAGTGATTCATCTTTGTATTTTTATTTTTTACATGGTGCTTTCAGTTTTAATTATTTTATTAAAAACAAGGATATAATACTCAACTTTAAGTTAAAAAAATCAATACAAAGCAAAATCTATGGTTTATAAAATTTCTAGTTAAAGTTGATTTTTAGATCACTTACACCTAGATAATGCAATCTTTGTCTAATATTACTAAAACATACAAATTATAGAAAACTTAAAACAAACCCAAATGATGAGGAACTAATCTTGGTTACGATCTGTGTAGGAGGCATGGATCAGACGAGGGGCTTCTACACGTAGAGTTGGAGGTACCACCCCTAAGGCATAGACAATCGCGACCATGCTTTTGCCACAAATATTACAGACATTGCAAGATGTTAATGCTATTATACGTAGAGGTTCGTTTGAAGGACGACCTAAGCGGCATGACAAGGAGTTGTCGGTAGAGGATCATGGAACCTCACAACATAACGAGGAACACAGAGCATAGAATTCACTTCTTGGGCTAGATAGACAGGACTTGGTACCAGGAGATAGAGTGACATGACTAAGAGACCGATCCAGAAGCCCCAAACTGAGAGATGACTATGTAGAGAGGCCTCAGGGTCAACAGAATTCAGCAGCAGATCACATTAGGGAGATCCTGAAGCTTCACCCCACCCATTTTCTAGAGATACAAGAGGGTTTCGGGGAAGAGGCCTGGTTAGTGAGCTTGAGGGATGCTTCAAGTTATGCCCATGTACCAACAACACGAAGGCTCGTGTTGCAATCCACCTTCTAAGAGACAAGAACGGGATTTTGTGGAGGACGGAGGAGTAGAAGCTACACATAGACTCGAGAGACTATTTCCTAAGAACTTTTAAAAGAATGGTTTAGAGTCAATATTTTTCTAGGAGATTTATTCAACAGAGGGTCAATGCGTTTCATGACCTTTGCGAGCATCCTTTGATAAACCGCCAAATATGAGATTCGTTTTCTAGATTTACCACAGTATGTTGATCATATGCGGGATGAACACGAGGTTTGAGTAAACAGGTTCATGAGGACTGAATTTAGATTTGGGAGGAGCAATACGCATGCATTGGCCTCAAACTTTAGCAGAGGCCATTGAGAAGGCCTACATTACAAAGGAAAATAGAGGGAAGACTCAATGAGACACAGAGATAGAGTCGGGAGTCATATTCAAGTAAATAGAGGACAATAATTCAAGGGAATCGATTCTATTATTTGTGGTAGCTAGGATACAACACAATCCTCTTTCATACCACCGCAGCAATAAAATTGATCACCTTTTAGACATCCACAACGTCATGATGCTCGGAGAGGATGTAGTATGGGGATTCCTTCTCAAGGACCTATTAGGACACAAGATCCACCCCGAGTTCAAATAACATGTGTGTGACCACCTCAAGCGGTAGAAGTCCATTGCATTTGTAGGATCATCAATATCTACATCATGTATAGTTAAGGGACTTGGAGGGGTTTATTCATAGTGGAGGGACACGATAGTTGTTACAAGTGTGGAGAACGAGGGCATCATTGGATTAAATGTCCTGTAAACCCTACTAATCGGGTAAGGCACCAATTTCAGAGCCTCTGATAGGTGACATGGGAAGAAGTCATCGGATTTATGCAGCGGTTGAGAACCACTAGGAAGAGTATCAGGTACAGTCATTGAGACCACATGAAGCATTAGTTGTATTTATACCCCTATATTGTTTGATTTTGGTTCTTCCGATTCCTTTATTGCACCATCATTAGTTGAGTGATGTAGGTGTGTGGAAGTCGGGGAAGGCCTTAGTTGGAATTTTGAGAGGGCTTCTTGAGCCAAGCTCATAGTGGACTATGTAGTTAAGGAGTGTGTTGTATAACTAGCTTCCTTCACCATGACCATGGATCTTCGTGTTACGGCTTTGGAATCATATGGATTTATCGTTGGCATGGATTGGCTATCCACACACGTGAGCTAGTGTATATTTCTATAATAAGGTAATTTCTTGTGTTGATGATTTTGGTTTGAAGGCAAGTGGTAGATGGAGTGAGGAGACCCATCTCTATTCGCACCCTTTCCGCTATGTAGTCAAAACGGTGTGCAAAGCAGGATGTCGGATGTTTTCTATCACAATTAGTGACCAATCGAAGGATGATTCGAGTGGTCCATCTCTAGATGATCACCATATTCTGAGAAAATTTTCAAATATTTTTCCTAGTGAACTTCTAGGTTTACCACCTCCACGTGAGGTAGACTTTCACATTGATTTGGTTCCTAGAATGGAACCCATCTCACATGTGCTATGTAGGATGACCAACCTGGACCTATGTGAACTCAAGTTACAGTTGGAGGGACTTCTTGATAAGGGCCTTATTCTTTCAAGTGTGGCTCCTTGGGGTACACCAATGATATTTGTGAAAAAGAAGGATGGATCCTTACGCTTATGTATTGACTATAGATAGTTGAACAAAGTAACGATCAAGAATCGTTACCCCCTTCCACGTATCGATGATTTATTTGATTTTATGAAGGGTGCTACTTTGTTCTCCACGAAGTCGGGATACCATCATCTTAGGATTACGAGATAGAGATATTTATAAGACAACTTTCTGTACGAGATATGGTCACTATGAGTTCACAATTGTGCCATTCGGTTTGACAAATGCCCCTGCAATATTCATGAGTTTGATGAACGGGGTATTCAGGACATTTTTAGATCATTTCGTGCTCATATTTCTTGATAACATATTGATATACTCATGCACACGTGAGGAGAATGAGTAACAGGAGCACCTTCGCCAAGTTTTACAAAGTTGTCTTTGAGAGCAAAGATTCTAAAGGAATCGAGAAGAAGTGTGCATTCTTTCAAACCAGAGGTTCAATATCTCGGGTGACATTATTTCAAGTAAGGGTATCACAGGTTGATCCTTCTAAGATTAGAGCCATCACGAATTGGCCAAAGTGTCAACTAGTATGATCGAGGTTCACAGCTTTATGGGACTTATAGGCTATTATAGGAGATTTGTTTAGAATTTCTCTCGTATTACACATCCCAACACTTCTCTATAATGAAAAGGGAAGAAGTTTGAGTGGTCGACAAATGTGAGCTGGATTTCAAGAAACCGAAAGAATTCCTTACAATGAAACCTATTTTAGTAGTTGATCCGTAAACACTTCAACTTTTGAATTATCCATCGAATCACAATTAATTGTTGTTGTTCTACTTTCTATTAGAAAATAACAGAGATAGCTAGTGAATGAATTATACTTGTGCTTAGAATCAAAAATTTGTAGAAAAGGAAAGAATATAGACTCATACACCAACAATTTTATCCTAGAAAACCTCTAGAGGAGGAAAACCAGTCGGGAAGGGAAATTTCTCTTTCTTCCCACTTTTATTGGCCAATTCAATAATAAGTACAAAAATTACAATAAGTATGAAAGAGAAGTAGATAATATCTCACACTTCCTCCCAGTTACTTGCTTACTCTATCTCAATTACTCCTTGCTTCTACAAATCACAATTCCAACACTAAGATCTTCTTACTCACTTGCTTCATGATTCGATGCCTTTGTTCTCTTCCATAACATGCATTTATAGCCTTTCTCATGTTCTCCCATGTACTAGAGAATGGGAAAGGTCGTGCAAAAGAAGAGACATGGACACCCTTTGGAATTCTGGGACTATTCGTGTCATATTTTATTTATCGTCCACAAGATCCGTGAAATTCACCCAATGTAGATCGGTGGTCCCAGGACCGCCACCCTGGTGGGGTGGCGGTTACGTAACACCACCACCCCGCACAGGTGGTGGTCCTATCACTAAATAGACAGAACCTCTGTATCATTTTTTTCTTCTTCGTGTTGGTTGATTTGATAAAGTAGAGTCATTTTGGATCCCTATGGATCACACCTCCCCTGCTTAGGAGGATTTTGGTCTCAAAAAAGCTTAGTGGGGGAGTAGATGAGGAAATAATTCCCTCACTGCTCCTTTGGGTACCATCGGGCCTGTCTTGGTGTCTTTCCTTTCATTCTAATATGCCAAGACTCTTGCGGACATCTCTTAGTCTCTCTAACCTTCTGATGTAGTACTATATCCTCCTCCAATTTGCCTTGTGATTCCAAGACGCAATCCTCAATGGAAGGTAGAAAATATAGTTCTTCATCTTCATCTAGCATGGATGGCTCATATAGGTGCAAGTTCTCAGTTTACTACAAAATACATCCTCATGAATGACAAAAATCAAGTCGAAAGGCATTTTCTCCAACCTAATCCAATATGGTGAAGGGTCCACATCGTAGTGGATTGAACTTCCATGCTTGATCTTGTAGTTTCTCCTTGCTCAAGTAAAGCCAAACTCTATCTCCAACATGAAACTTATGTTCCCTTTTACGCTAATTGTGCCTAGCTTTATACTTGGCCCGAGATTTCTCTAGCTATTCCTTGACTTTGAGATGAATTTTCCGGATCCTCTCAATGAATTTGTTTGTTCTAGTCACCTTTGTGTCTCGTGTATCCTTCTCATCCCACTATCCAACTTCTATGTCCAATGGATTTGTAGGTAGATATCCCAAGCATGCTTCAAAAGGTGACTTCATAGTGGATATGTGTCGCCTAATTATAGGAATGGTGAATGTAGGCTAAGGACTCATCCCAAGTCCTAGGGTATTTTTTGTTATACCCTCCGATCAACTATATCAAAGTCCTATTTACCATCTCTATTTGTCCATCTATCTCGTGGATGGAAATTTTTCTCCTCTCGTAACTGGTATCCATCTTGTCTCACAAAGTAGTCAAAAACTTCCCCAAGAACCTAGAATCCCTATCAGAAACAATAGACTTTAGCAAACCAAAATGCACCCATACATTAGCAAGGAAAATATTTTCCACCTCATGTGCTTTAACTATATTTTTACATGGTATAAGAATACACATCTTACTAAATCTATCAACAACAACATAGAGATACTCATGGCCATGTTTAGACATAGGTAATCCTCCTACAAAATCCATAGAATGTCCTCCCACGGATGTGTAGGTACTAAAATAGGCATATAAAAACCTTCCTTCATAGTCTTAGGCTTGTTAGTACAACAAAGTTTACATCCCCGTATAAATTTTGATACTTCTTCTAGCATATTGCCAATACATGTACCTTTACAAGTGGGATAGGATCTTACCAACACCGAAATGTCCCACTACTTTAAAGGTATGTTCTTCCCTCATCAATATAAGTCACTCTTCTTTTGACACATAAATATTTCCCCATCGGTAGAGCACCCCATCTTTGGGATACAATCTTCAATCCCTATCCTTTCAGCCCCTTGGGACTACAACTGCTGAAATGTCACCCCAAAGTCTATGTCCTGGGCATATGCCTCTCCATAATATTCCTTCGTGAAGGGCTCGATCTGAGAGATACTGGCCAAAAAAGAAAACTTATCCTATGTAGGAGGCCTAGACAACATGTCTACCACCAATTTGTTACTACCCTTCTTGTATTTAATCACTAGATGGAACTGCTAAAGGAACCCCATCCATTTGTAGTGACTTGCCTACTATAATTTAGATTATGCTTGTAAATACTTGAGAGATTTGTGACTGAAGTGTGCACCATAGTTTCTTTACCCAACAAATAATGCTTCCATTTTTTAATTTCTTGAACTAGTGCATACATTTCCTTATCATATATTGAATATCCTTTAACTGCTGAAGTGAAAGTTTTAGAATGATAACATACATGTTTACCTCCTTGAAGCAACACTACGCCCATGGTGTAATCACTGGCATCTATCTCTACTTCAAAAGGCTGCTGAAAATTAGGAAGAGAAAGTATTGGAGCATGACTAATCTTGTATTTCAATAACTCAAAGGATTTGTCTTGTTCCTTACCCAGTCAAAACTCTTACTCTTTGCAGCAACTATGTGTAGAGGTGTTGTGATCACGAAGAAGCTCAGAATGAACTTCTACAAGTATTGTATTTCTCCCACAAAAATCCTGGTTTATGTGGTTGTTGTTGGTGTTGGCCAATTAGTGATGGCTTATACCTTCTTTGGATCCACTCGTAGCTCTCCTCCTCTAACCACGTGCCCAAGAGAGACAAGTGACTATTTGGCGATTCACATTTCTTCATATTATAAAGCAGTTGTTTCTCCCGATAAATTACAAGACTTACCGCAAAATGAGTTAGATGTTCTTCCCATCTTGCACTAAAAATCAAGATATCATCTAGATATACAATGACACATGAATCTATGAAATCCTACAATACATCATTCATCAATCTCATAAATGTAGTGGGTGCATTGCATAACCCAAAAGGAAGTACTAACCATTCATACAAACCATATTTTTTTAAGGAAGTCTTCCATATATCCTCCTCCTTCATTCTGACTTGATGATAACCAAACTTGAGATCCAACTTTGTGAAGAATTTGGCATGCTTAATCTGGTCTAAGATATCATCTATGCAGGGAAGTGGATATATGCTCTTTATGGTGATTTTGTTCAAAGTGTGGTAGTTGATGCACATTCTCCAAGAACCATCCTTCTTTGGCACCATCACAATAGGTGAACCACATGGTGAGGTTATCGGATGTATCACCCCTTGGTATATTTGTTCTGAAGTTGTTTCTTTACTTCAAGTACTCTCAAGAAAGGATTTCCTATACAACCCGATGTTTGCTAGATGGGATTCGCAATAGCTGAATATCATGCTCTACTTCTCGTTTTGGTGGTAACCCATTAGGAGCCTGAAATAATTCCTAAAAAGAATGAATAATAATATCGAAATCATGCTTTCTCTGGTTAGAAATCTCTACAACTTCTACCCCATCTTGTTTATCCTTTAATAAAAGTAAACAAAACTGATTATGATTTTCCTGAATAAGTCATTTTGCTTGGTTAACACTTACCATAGTAACTTGTGTCTTACGTTGGTGTGCCCGGATGTTGTAGTTGATCCCATCCTTGACCCATCTGTATCAGTTTTCCCTCCTCATAAATATAGCATCCCTAACATACAAGGACTCTGAATACAACATAAAACGCATCAAGTGGGATAACGTCACTTCAAAAACATCAATATATTGGGAATTTATCCCAAAATTGACCTTACATCTTCTTGTTACCTAAATTTCAACACCTTTCTTCACCCAACCCAAAGGATAAGGGTGTGGATGCTCGTAAGTCTCAAGACCAATCTTCTTTACAACTGCTTCATAAATCAAGTTAGATTGAGAACCGGTATCAACCAAAGCATTTACCTTAGTTCTCTTGATCTGAATTTTGATCTGGAATAGTCTACTCATCTCCTCTTCCTGGTTGTCCAAGTTGGTGGCCGTGCATCCAATCCTCTCGTCTACATCAGAGTCATATTTGATTTCCACCTCCCCTTCTATTTTCACAGCTGTCATGGACTTCTTTGATTCCTTGGTTTGGTTCTTTGAATGTAACTTCCAACATGTAGCGTCATTATGACCATTAATATCATAGTTCTTGCAAAAATTCTTGGGATATTTACAGGTATTTAAATTAGTGGCAGCTTGTTTACTTTCCCTTTCCACTTACCCTTGTTACTTGTTTTCCCAAACTCTTTCTTTTGTTGATTTTTACTTGCTTTACCCTTGGCTCTCGCTTCTCCTTGCTTCTTTTCATCATCTATGTAGTATATATGTACGCATGCTTCATTGAGATATTTGGGCTTCGTGGAGATGACTTTACTTCGAAGGTGAGTGTGAAGTCCTCCCAAGTACTTGGTCGAATATCCTCATCCTCCAAGTCCATGTTAAGCAACATGACTTGCCTCGAAACTTTGTAGTATAGTCCTATAAACTTTGACTACTTCCTTGTCTAAAATACTTCCATTTAATCATTTTGTCATTCTTATGGCCAATAGGATATAAGTTAGCTCAAGTAATTCTTTAAATTCTTGCCAAGATTTCACAATAGGACGCTTCTTCTTTTCACAAGTGGCTAGATGGGTTTCCCACCAAACCAGAGCATGTCCCTCCATCTTGAGACATGCAAAGGTGATCCTCTATGCCTCAGTGACATTATGGACACTAAAGTAGACTTCTAACTATTTTAACCATTTATCAAGAAACTCTACATCTACTTTTCCTTCAAAGCTTTTAATTTCAACTTTAAAAGGAGTATGATCAGATTTTACCTTTTCTCGTATGTTACAAGTATCTTCTTCATGCTCTTTCCCATAAATTTCCTCATGATAGCTTCTTCCTATGCCAAACTTTTTAGCTAAGCCCCAAACCACCGAGTCCATGGATTCTTGTTTGAGAAGTTGTCTTTCGTGAATCAGCAAGCTCTTCTTTCCTTCTAAACATCATATCCATCATGGTCTCCAACATCTTGATTCTACAAACCAAGTTCTCTTCCTCCATTTGTCCCCAAATTCTTTGTTTCCACTTCTTTGTAGAAATTTTTGGATCATAAGTTAAATCCTCTTCGCTTTTGATCTCGTCACCGTTATACAAATCCAAGAACGAATACCACAGTCCTAGATAATTGTTAGCTCGATACGAAAATGATCCATAAACTCTTCAACTTTGGAATTATCCACAGGATAACAAATAATCATTGTTGTTCTACTTTCTATTAGAAAATAATAGAGATAGCTAGTGAATGAATTATACTTGTGCTTAGAATAAAAAATTGTATAAAAGGAAAGAATATAGACTCATACACTAAAAATTTTATCTCGAAAACCTCTAGAGGAGGAAAAACCAATCGGGAAGGGAAATTTCTCTTTCTTCCCACTTTTATTGGCCAATTCAATAATAAGTATAGAAATTACAATATTTATGGAAGAGAATTATATAATATCTCCCACTTCCTCCCAGTTACTTTCTTTCTCTATCTCAATTACTCATTTCTACAAATCACAATTCCAACACTAAGAGCTTCTTACTCACTTGCTTCATGCTTCGATGCCTTTGTTCTCTTCCATAACATGCATTTATAGACTTTATCATGTTCTCCTGTGCACTTGAGAATGGGAAAGGTCATGTAGAAGAAGAGACATGGCCACCCTTTGGAATTTTGGGACTGTTCACGTCATATTTTATTTTCTATCCATAAGAGCCACGACCGCCACCCAATGCAGACCGGTGTCCCTAGGGATGCCACTTGGTGGGGTGGTGGTTTTATAACCACCATCCTACACGGTAAAGTAGCAGTCCTATCACTAAATAGACAGAACCTCTGTGTATCATTTTTTTCTTCTTCGTGTTGGCTGATTTGATAAAGTAGAGTCATTTTGGATCCCTATGGATCAGCAGTGCCAAATCTGCAAGGAGATTTCTTTGTTCTGCACTGATGCTTCATTGGTAGGTTTAGGAGGTGTTTTAATGCAAAACGGTCATGTAATAGCTTTTGAGTCTTGTAAACTCAAGGATTATGAACTCAAATCTCTAACTCACGATCTCGAGCTTGTAGCAAAGTAGTGCATGCTTTAGTGTGTTGGTGTCATTTTCTTCTAGGCGGGGAAGTTCATCCTCGGGACTGAAAATTTGAGTGTACGACACCTTTTACACATCCCAATCTCAATTCCTGGCAATGGTGTTGGATGAAGTTGTTATGTGAATACGACATAGAGATTAAGCATGTGAAAGGGAACGAGAATGTAGTTGCAGATGCCTTGAGTCATTGGAGACATTTGGTTATGACTATGACGTTAGCACAAACTTGAAGACCGGGATCTTACATCGGCTCCACATGACGATTTCTATCTCTCATTTAGGGCAGAGATTGAGTCACAGAGGCCCCTTGAGGGGAAATTTGATGGATTTACCTTATATTGATGGACTTATGTGGCACGAGAGGGAGGATCTATGTACCTACTGAGATGGATACTTACGAAAGGACATAATTATTGAGGCACACCGTGCACCCTATTCATCCCATCCAGGGGTGAAGAAGATGCATGCCACATTGAGATAGTTGTATCATTGGAAGGGACTTCAGAGAGATGTGGCTCACTTTGTGTCATGATGTTTGGAGTGCCAGAGAGTGAAGGTCGAGCATCAGCATCCAGCTAGTCTTCTTTACCCACATGCCATACCGGAGTGGAAATGGGACACCATTTCTATGGATTTCATAGTGGGGTTACTAATGTCAAGATATCACCATGACGCCATTATGGTCACAGTAGATAAATTAACAAAAGTGGCTCACTTTTCCCCGGTAAAGACCACCTACATAGTTATGGTGAGTAAGCAGAGTGTACTTAGATGGGATTTCTTGATTACATGAGATTCCACGAAAGATCATTTGTGATCGTGATCCTTATACACCTCTCATTTACGGACTACCATGCATTTTTCCTCGGGAAAACATAAATTTCAGTATGGCTTATCATCCTGAGACAGATGGAAGAATGGAGCGGGTGAATAAGATTATAGAGGGCATGCTCTAGATATATGTTATAGACCATTAGTCTAGGTGGGAGGAGTATTTGTACCTAGTTGAGTTTTCCTACAACAACAACTTTCAAAGTTCGATTGGCATGGCACCATTTCAGGATTTATATGGCAGAGAGTGCAGGACACCCTTGAGTTGGGATAGGTTAGAGGACAGGGTGTCTCTTGGACCAGTTATGTTGCAGGATATGGAGCAACAGGTGGTTTTGATCAGACAAAGATTACATGAGGCACAAGATAGAAAAAAGAAGTATGTTGATATGAAGAGAGTTGACCACAGTTATCACATGAGCATGAAGGTGTTTCTTCGTGTAAGACCTCATAAGATCCCTATTCATTATGGAAAGGCTCTAAGATATCTCCAAGATTTGTGGGTCCCTTTGATATTTTGGAGTGGATTGGTCCCTTAGCATACTGTCTAGCCTTGCCACCGAGCTTGTCTCATGTTCATGATGTATTCCATGTTTCTGTTCTTAGGAGATACATTCTAGATCCTTCTCATGTTTTGGATTGGACCGCATTACAGGTGCATGAGCAGGGACAGTGATGGTGGAACCAATGCATATTATAGAGTGCATGACCTTGGGCCTTCGAGGCGGTGAGATTAATCGGTAGGAGTTCATACGGATCGTTATGATGAGACATCTACAACATGGGAGGATGCTTTACCTTGCTAAGAGTTTAGTTTCTACATCTATTCTATTGACTTCTGGAGGAATTCGAGTCTAAGGGGAGGGAATGTAATCCCACTTCTCCGGAAAACTGTTATATCATAGTTTTATTATAGACTAACTGGTGACTCTTTCATTCTTCTTACTATATTATGATTTTTGGTACCATTGGCTACGAGATGGACATTTCTAGGACATTCGATTTTATATGGACGTTACGATTTTATTTTGTTTCCAAAGCATATATTGATAGATGTTCGGTATTGTTTTTTATTATTTAATGGTATGATAGATTATTGGGTTTTATGGTGATAATCCGATGATGAAATTAACCTTGTGTTTTTTTGTGCTATTATTTAGTGTTTGAAATTTTTATTTGAAATGATGCTTATTATTGCTATGTTGCTTTGTTTCTCTATATTTCTAATATGGTCGAAGGACCACAAGGTATTTTGTTATGGTTAGAACAATATCTTTATTTAAATCAAAAAGGGATTGGGGACAAACCATGGAATAATATCGAGTGTTTGCAATAAGGTCAATGACATGACTCATGTGTGTGTGAATGTGTGTGTGTTCTTGTTCTATTTTGTGTGGAGACTACCCATGGGGGTTATCTCCTTTAAGTGGCCTTGGGAATTATGTGTTTTACTTGTATTTACTTTTTAGTTGATGGTTATTGTTGGCATATAATGTTAGTAATATTAATGTTGTGCTTATTTCTTTTATTCATCCATTTTGTGAATAATTATAATGTTGTGAATGGAGAGCCATCTTTGTTTAATGTAAAGTAATATTCTCAATCGTGTGGGGTAAAGTTGTGTAATTAATGTAATTTTAATGTGATTTTGAGAAAGTCAAAGTTAATGGAAAGGGTATTGTCCTTTTCCCTTTCCTTTTACATTAATATGTTATCGCTATGTGGGTCACCCTTATCTCTAAGAGAAATTCGGATTTTTCTTTGGGGTCACTTTAGAAGGCATGGGGACAAGAATGAGTCATTTGCCATTCCTTTAGACCATTCCCGTCATTACCCATGACTTGAGGGGTCACATTTGGACCCTAGTCATGTTATTTTAATGTAAAGATGCATGAAATGCACCCTCCACCTTGAGCCACTAACTTCTATTTTGTTTTGATGTGCAACTAGGAACTATACACTTTGTGCATTATATTCATTTTGATTTCCAAATAATCTAATTTTCATGGGTTTAATGTGTGAGTGGGTGTGGTGGATTCTAGAAGAGGATGTGGCATCATATGGGGACCCATCTCATCCTCATCTTCTCGCTTTCATTTTATACTTGTGTTTTTTTTTTTTGTTTTTGGGTTACACACTTCTTTTAGTTGTTAGAATTTGGAAAAGAAGGGGGTTTTTCTTCTTGGGATCTTGGCTTGGAACTTAGAAGGGATTTTTGGATTTCTTGCTTGTTTGGGAAGGAATAAGGATTGACAAATTCAAGTTTGGAGCTAGCATGGAGAGGTATGATCTCCATTTTATTTTGTTCTTCCTTGTCTTGTTTGTTGTTTCAAATTTAGTGCATGTTTTGTTTGTAAATTATGGGAAGAGGGTAGATTGCCATAGGATGGTGTGGGAGAAAGAGATGGAGAGATTTTTATGGAGGAAAAAGGGAGCTAGTGAGGCTTGTGGAGGGAGTGTGGGAGAGAGCTCCACCTATGTGGAGGTAAAAGGGAATTAACATGTTATTTTTCATAGGAAAAAAGAAAGGAGTGATAAGTGTATGTGTGTTTGATTGATAGTGCACTCGGAGGCCTTGGGTGGACCTATCTTCCCATGTAGGAGGCATAAGGAGAAGCCTCAATTATCTTGTATTTTTGGACTTTGTTTGAAACCCTTGTATTTTTACTCTTGTATATATTGGTTCATTTATTGAAGATGGTGATTGTAATATTGTCGGATATTGTAATTGTTTAAATGTTAAATTTATTTAAGTGTGTGTTGGATTTCAAATTTTCATTGTGTATGAAACCACGGTTAGGGGACACAAGTCCCTCCTCTTTGATGGGAGAGGTTAGTTATTGAAAACCAAAAAAGGAACTATTTACAAATATATAGTTTTCATCAATTGGTGGGCTTCTGATACATTGAAAATGCATTTTTATAGGAAAAACATCAGCACAAGAGAATAGAGGAATGCAGGGGAGGAAGATGGAAGAAGGAGGCAATACTTTCAGGGAGAATAGATTGCAGAGAAATCCCCTAATTGCATTGAATATATGAAACACAGAGAAAAACCATTCACATTTTACCAGGTGCAATCACATAGACACAAAGTTCTTTGAGATTGAATTCATAAGAACACAAAGTTTCCTAGCACGTTATTAATTGAACGATTCAAAAATCAGAACAGAGGGAGAAGGAGAAATAGAGGAAAGCATGAAAAGCTCTTGCATTGATTTTTCGATCCAAAATTACAGTCTCGACATTTCAGAAATCCCCCACCAAACAATGGCTTAGATCCCATCAAATAGCTTACACAAAGTGGTTACAAATTCCTCCAAGTAGGAAAAATGGTTTACAAATGAATTCCATCCTTCTTGCTCTTTCAAAATCATCCATTCACGAAGAAAAAACCATGGCAAAAAAACCAATTTACGCAATACACGGGCATTTCATTTTATTTGCGTTTAATATGAACCATTGACTTGCTGTGAAAATGTTCAAATTGAGCTGTCCACGTGGAAGGAGAAGATTGGAGTGGGTGTGAGGAAATCTCCTTTCATTTTCGTGATTTTTTATGTTTTCACATTTTGGAAAATATCAGCCCGCAGCCCCGCTCTGAATTTTTTTGACTTAGACACGTGGCGAGCTGTGATTGGAAATAGGATTGTCGTTCGATTCTGAGCATTTTGACATTTTCTACAAAAATTCACAAAATCTAAATTACCTCCACTAACCCACATCTCTAATTCGATGTACACACATGGCACAAGCTGATTAAAAATAGGTGCGCGGCTCTAGTTACATCATTTTTACCTATTTTGCAAAAAGGTACAAAATCTTATTTTATGCCACCATTACGCAGCTCCAAGTTGACCTTTTGATAGATGTCATTCCTTGATTATTTGTGGGTTGAGGAAAATGGATCATCTTAACACTTTTAAACCTTTGGTCAAAAGGTTAAAAACCATGAAGTCTTCCATGGCTCTGCCGACCCGATTCAAAGATGATACGTGGCAACAACTTATTCGCGGTGGGCCTCGGGAAATTTTCTTTTCATCTCTCCACATGGGCTCACGGGTCAAACTTCGCCAACTTAACTTTTTGTCAAAAGAGCAATGTTATGAAATACCTCACGGCTCTGCCGGTTCGCGAGGAAAATCGACCACTTAGCTCATGAGCCATAACTTTAAAATTATAAGGAGTTAGGTTGATTTCTTTACCTTTTTGGAAAGGGGAAGAAATTTCCCATCTGATGAAGTGATTTTCATGAGCCCTCCAATTCTTAGAAAGTTCCAGATTCAAAAATACCTCTTTTCAAGTATACTTTAAGGGCACCAACTCAAAATTTTGCAATTTTAGACTTAGAAATTAAAGGGAAATTTGAGGGTGACAACATCGGCTCTTTCTAGGGATGACTTGGCTTGAAACAAAGGCACAAGGAAAGATCAAGAACAACAGACCAACTCTGGGAAATGAAGGCGGTGCCTTATCCATTGGGTGAAGGAGTCAAAGGAAAAAAACCAATACAAGACACACACACAAGGAAGGAAAAGAAACAAACCAAAAAGGAGGGCCCAAAACAAACACCCCACACAACAAGGAAGAAAAGGAAACAAACAAGCCCAAAACAAAGAAAATACACAATGTACAAAGGGACTCCCTAATCACCTAGGACTGCAAAACGTTAAGTATTTTCCACTATAAGGAGTGGGAGAGAAGATCCATCCATGTAACTCAAATAAAAAGAGTTCTCACCATCAAAATGTCTAATTATGAAGGGGCCAAGCCAAAGTGAGTCAAAATTACAATGGCTTCCTTGAGGCTCATGTATCTTATCCCATAAAGAACAACTTGTGTCCCCACATGGATAACTCTGGATTTGGATTTCTTGTCAAACAAAGCCTTCACTTTCAAGCTGATGGGCTGCTTTATTCTATCAACCAACCGTAATCTATCTTCATTCAACTTTTGGAGATACATGATTCTCTTATCTAAAGCTTTTTGCTGAAACTTGAATCTTCAATAGTTCTCATCAAATGTAAAGTTGGCAATTCCACCATCACCGATATTTGAGCTTCCACACCATACACTACTTGGAAAGGAGGCATTCCAATGGCTCGCTTAGGTGTAATCCTATCATCCCAAAGTGCATCATATAATTTCTTATGCCAATTTATTTGAGAATCATTCAAAAGTTTCCTAACAATGGTCACCAAATTGTTGTTCGTTGATTCATCTTCTCCATTCCCTTTAGGATAATAATCGGAAGAGTGAGAAAGATATATTCCATATCCATAAAAAAATCCATTATCTCAAAGAGAGGAGAATTTAGAAGCATTATCCGTCACAACTTTATTTATAATTCCAAATATTATCAATATGTATTTCTTTATGAAGTTGCATACTACTTGAAGTAGTACTCTTGACTAGGATGGATTCTACCCACTTGGTGAAATAATCTATGATAGTCAACATGTGAGTATGTCCAGCCCTTGAAGATGGATTAAGAGCTCGGATGAAATCCAAACCCGATTGTTGAAAGGGCTCCTCGATCACCTGCTGCTTGAGAGGCAAAGCAAAGCTGAAACCTTGGTCTTCCAACAAAGGTTTGGCATGCTTCACATTTACTCACCCACTTTAACGCATCTTGGAATAGATTGGGCCAATAATAGCCAACACAAAGGATTTTGTGAGTATTCTGATAGAGGAGAAATCCCCCCACAAGCTTGATCATGAAAAGTAGAAAATAATTTCTTTTTCTGCTCTATATCTACACATTTTATAAACCTTCCATCTACACCTTGTTTGAAAAGAACATTTTCCAAAGAACATATTGTGCAGATCTAAGTTTGATGGCTCTTTTTTCTTTTGCAGTCAAGTGAGATGGGCATTCACCATAGGTTAGAAAATGAGCAATATCAGTGTACCATACATCTGTCGAGATGAGAAACAAAACCACAGGCAGATCCGCTTCATCTTTGGACAACGTTTCATCAGCACCTTCAACAATGAGCTCACACAGGCCCTTACCACGAACTAGCTTGGTTGGCTTGATATCCAAATTGTATTCTTGCACTTTTGCCACCCAATTACCTCTCTTAGTTCCAAATTCTTGTTGTGTGAGAATCGATTTGACACTTGTATCAGGCACAAACACAACAACGTGAGAATTTAGAATATAAAATCTGAATTGTTTAATAGCTTTTACAACAGCAAAAGCATGTTTCTCCATCATGGTGTATTTTAGTTCATGGGATTTCAAAACATAGCTCATGAATGCTATGGGAAATTCGTGATCTTCAACATTCTTTTGAGTTAAAATAGCGGCCAAAGTGTTTTCAGTGGCATAGCAATATATAATAAAATCTCTGTTGAAGTCTGGACATGCCAAAGTGGGAGTATTTGCAATGGATTTTTGATATCTGTAAAAGCAAGCTTTCCTTCAGAGGACCAGCCAAAATTCTGCTTCCCTTTCATCATGTGAGCAATGCTCATAGTAAGTTCGGAAAAATCGGGTATGAATCTCCTCAAGAAATTAATCTTACCAAAGAAGGAATGAACACCTTTCTTACTCGTGGGAAGAGGAATCGTCGTATGGCCTTAATTCTTTCCGGATCAATTTTGATTCCATCTTTTGAGACAATGTGTCCCAACAACTTACCTTCGGTTACACAAAACACAGAATTCTTAGGATTCAAATAAACTCTGTGCTCTCTACATTTGTGTAGAACTTTTTCAAGGTGTTGAACATGATCTGCTCTATTTTTGAAAAGACATTCAAATCATCCAGTTTACCATGATTCATTTCCCTTTCAAACTACCAAAATCCAGATCCATAGCCCTCTCACGGAAAATAGCACTGCGTTGATGAGTCCAAAATGAATTCTCTTATAGGTAAAAGTTCCCAAAGGAGTGGTAAAGGTGGTCTTATGTTGATCTACAATGTTTACCTCTACTTGGTTGTACCCTGAGAATCCATCCAACATTGATAACATCTCTAAGCTTGTGATAGCTTGTAGCACTTGGTCCATCATGGGAAGAGGATAATTATCTTTCAAGGAAGCCTGATTTAGATTTCTAAAGTCAACACAGATTCTAATCTCCCCATTTTTCTTTCTGACAGGCACTATGTTGGAAATCCAAGTGGAATGATGGATAGGAAAGATGATCTGGGATTTTAAAAGTTTTTGTATTTCTTGAAAAATAGTGTCAGCAATCTTTGGATTATACTACCATTGCTTTTGTTTAAAAGGCTTGATGTCAGGCTTAAGAGGGATGGAATGTTGCATTTCTTTTGGTTTGAAAGCTTTGAGATCTTCATACGAGTAAGAAAGCACATCAACATACCTCTTCAAAATATTTATCACCTTCTCTCTTTCTTCTTGAGTGCAGCATTTCCCGATGTTCACCATTTTAGGTTCATCTATACTTCCTATATTTATTTTTTCAGTTTCAGCAGATTGTTGATTTCCTTGGGAAACTTTAGATTTGACATACCTATCATGTTTATCAAAAATATCCTCCAAACTCACCAAACCCTTAGGAATTTTTTTGCCTTTCAGTCTGATACATCCATCATGATCCATCTCTTCTTTGACACTTTCTTCATTTGAAGACACACATTCTCTGGGAAAGTTATCACTTCCTTCAAAATACAACTGATCAAAGTTATCTCTCAACTCCAAGAAAGAGAGTAGATGTTGGTCATCATTGAAGACCTGCCAATGGTTGGCATTGTCAGGAATACTAGGCCTATATATCATTTCCATGGAGAAATTATTTTGAGAGAAGTCAAGATGAGGAATTAATAGAAATCCCGAGGCTGTCAGGAATCAACACTAGTATTTTCTCCTCTTGGTATTTTTGTAATGGAGAAAGAATTGAGTAATTCAATAGAGTCCCCAGACTAGATTCCTATAGTGATTCAATCTTCTATTTTTACTTGATAAAGGTCTCGACACTGCTTTAAAATTAGCTCAAGCATCTCCATGAGTAAAAAGGTTCTTCACTCCCATATCCTTTGCCATATTCAACTGAAGAATGAGGGCCTCATATTTAGCAAGATTATTGGTATTCTCAAAATGAAACTTGAAGGTGAAAGGATGAATCTTACCATCGGGAGAAATTAGCACTATACCGGGTTCCAAATCTGGATGAGGAATAGTTGACATCAAACTCCAATGTCCAGGACATCATTAGGATCAAAAATAATCCTTTTGATGGACTTGCTTCATCCGGTGACATAATCATATAGTTCCCATGCCCAATGTGTTCATACAACATCGTGCTTTTGGATCATCTATTTTTACGCAATATACTCACCTTTCTTCTTAGGGATCAACTTATTCAATTTGCCATTAAGCGGGATGAGTGCATGTGACCAATCCATTTTGATTTTCCTCCAACATCTTGCAAAAGTTCCTACTCAATAGCATGTCGTAGGAAGGAGGAATGTCGAAACTAAGATGGTTTCTAAAACCTTTTCTCTCGGCCAAGAAACCAAGGCATGAGCTACTTTAGAAGCATTACATTGTCGATGCTCATGAATCAATAACACAATTACTAAGCTTGTGGCCTCGCTATAAAAGAGTCATATAGAAAGGTCGATTTTCTCATTGGGTGATGTGACAATAGCTAGAATATTTGGTTGGGAAGGGTAAGAAGGAGTTGGTAAAAGACCTTTGGAAACATAGGATGGGATTTTAGATTTAGAATTGATAAAATTAACAATCTTGGCAAAGGCTTTGGGGTGAGTTTGATAGAACCGGCCTCAAAAATATGAATCTTGGTTCTTTTCGTGTGATCAATAATATCGAAGGATCCATATGTGGAAGGGGCATCACTAGTAGAAGTAGAAGAATATTTGGATCTATCATTTTTATCATTTGACATATGGGAAGTTTTAGAAGTAGAATTGGAGGAAGAAGAATCAGCAGAAGATTACCTTTTGCATGGAGGTAGTGGGGATAGGATATCCTCTCCTTGCAAGAACTGGAATGGTGGTGGGGTATTCTTTGGATGTTTTTGTAGGCTACACAACCTTTCTCCTTTTCTTGGTTTGTTCTCGAGTCATGATAGCATATGACTCTTTGTTCATCTCAGCCACTACATCATCATAGTCATCTTCATCATCAACACCTTCAATGGTAAGGAAATTAACTCTAGAACCTCAGGGGCTTCTCTAATTCTTCATCGCATCCTCTACTTGTTCATCATACAGCTTTTTTCTCTTCTTCACCCTCATAAAGTTCAAGTACTTCACACGTTACATTAATGGGCACTTTGAGAGGTGGACCTTCAATTACCAACTTTGGTTTGAGAAGAAGACAATCTATTCCTTGGCTGAAAGTTCTTTCTTGGAACATCCGATAAGGAGCATGCTAATCCAATTGTATTTTTATAGCAATGAGTTCGTTGGCTAGATTTTGTACCAATTGGTCTCGAATTACCTCCGGGAGAAGAAGAGGAAGATGATGTTGCCTTGGATTTAAAAGACTCTCTTTTAATTTACACGATATGATCAAGTCATCTTCCACATTGACTGCTATCCTCTGATCATCATCCAAAGTTGCTAAATTGGCTCTCCTCAGAGTATAGCTTACTTCAGGTAATTGTGCATTCAAAAAGAAACATTTTTGGATCTGATCAACGGGTCTAGTATTTTGTGGAATTTTATTGATCAGTTTATTGAATTTAGCTACAAATTCCCTCATGGGATCTTGTGGTTCTTTCTTGATTTGAGAAATTTGAGCAAGCAAGGCATGTACATCTTCAGAGGCTTGAAATGGTTCTCAAACTCAGTTCTCATGGTTGTCCAATTTGTGATTGCTCCAGCAGGGAGATGGTAAAACCAATCTACTACATTGTCTTGCAAGGTTTCCACAAACAACCTAATTGAGACATCTTCATGCTCCACACTAAGGACTCCACATGCAACAATGAAGGCTGCAATGTGTTCATCAGGGTGCACTTTCCCATCACCCCTGAATTTGGGAAAATTCTTTCTGTTACCCCTAGGTAACTCATGCAAAGGTTGTGGAAGAGCCAAAGGACCAACTCTTTATCCCCATGGCAAAGGTGCTGCCATCCTTGGAAATATGGTTTGCAAAGGAACTGAAACACTAGCAAGGATTAGAGCATGAAGATTGGGACTAAGCTGATTTTGTGAATTGTTACTCCCGAAGCTTTGTCTTCAATAGGAGGAGTGCTTGTAGAACGAGCTCTTCTGTTGTTTCTTGTTGGAGGAAGAGGAAAACCTTGTTGATTCAGAAGTTGAAATTGAGAATCTTCAACTCCAAGATATCTTCTACCATGTGTGTATCTCGAGTTGTCAAATCAATGGAATGATCCAATTATTGTTCTTCTTAGAAAGAAATCTATTAAAAGCATTCCCAAAGTAGATTCACAAAAACTATTTGGTTTTAAATTTGCATTGGGTATGAAACCACGTCAGGGGACAAAATTCCCTCCTCTTTGATGGGAGAGGTTCCCTTATTGAAAACTAGAAAAGGAACTATTTACAAATATACAATTTTCATCAATTGGTGGGCTTCTGATACATTGAAAATGCGTTTTTTTATAGGGAAAAACATCAGCACAAGAGAATAGAGGAATGCAGGGGAGGAAGGTGGAAGAAGGAGGAAATACTTTCAGGGAGAATAGATTATAGAGAAATCCCCTAATTGCATTGAATATATGAAACACAGAGAAAAACCATTCACGTTTTACCAGGTGCAATCACACAGACAAAAAGTTCTTTGAGATTGAATTCATAAGAACACAAAGTTTCCTAGCACATTATTAGTTGAACGATTCATAAATCAGAACAGAGGGAGAAGGAGAAACAGAGGAAAGCATGAAAAGCTCTTGCATTGATTTTTGATCCAAAATTATAGTCTCGACATTTTAGAAATCCCCAACCAAACAATGGCTTCCAGAGCCCATCAAATAGCTCACACAAAGTGGTTACAAATTCCTCCAAGTAGGAAAAATGGTTTACAAATGAATTCCATCCTTCGTTCTCTTTCAAAATCATCCATTCATGAAGAAAAAACCATGGCAAAAAACCAATTTACGCCAATACACAGACATTTCATTTTATTTTCTAGTTTCAATATGAACCATTGATTTGTTGTGAAAACGTTCAAATCGAGTTGTCCACATGGAAGGAGAAGATTGGAGTGGGTGTGAGGAAATCTCCTTTCATTTTCATGATTTTTTATGTTTTCACATTTTGGAAAATATCATCCCACGACCCCGCTCTGAATTTTTGACTTGGACACGTGGCGAGCTATGATTGGAAATAGGATCGACCATTCAATTCTGAGAATTTTGACCTTTTCTACAAAAATTCACAAAATCTAAATTACCTCCGTTGACCCACATCTCTGATTCGATGTAGACACGTGGTACAACCTGATTAAAAATTGGTGCGCGGCTCTAGCTACATCATTTTTACCTATTTTGCAAAAAGGTACAAAATCTTATTTTATCCCACCGTCCCATAGCTCGACTTGACCTTTTGACAGGTTTCATTCCCTGATTAGCTGCGGGTTGAGGGAAAATGGATCATCTTAACACTTTTTAACCTTTTGGTCAAAAGGTTAAAAACCATGAAGTCTTCCATGGCTCCGCCGGCCCGATTCAAAGATGATACGTGTAGTGAACTTATTCGTGGCGGACCTCGTAGAAATTTTCTTTTATCTCTCCACGCGGGCTCATGGGTCAAACTTCACCAACTTAACTTTTTGTCAAAAGAGAAATGTTCACAAATACCTCCGCAGCTCCACTAGTCCGCCAAGGGAAAATCTGACCACTTAGCTCCACCAAGCCATAACTTTAAAATTATGAGTTAGGTTGATTTACGTACCTTTTAGAAAGGGGATTAAATTTCCCATCTGATGAAGTGATTTTCATGAGCCCTCAAATTCTTAGAAAGTTCCAGATTCAAAAATACCTCTTTTCAAGTATACTTTAAGGGCACCAACTCAAAATTTTGCAATTTTAGACTTAGAAATTAAAGGGAAATTTGAGGGTGACAAAAGTGGAAGCCACATGTTTTGTGTGGGTTGTCGATTTGCAACCATTCCCTATTCTTCTTTGGTTCAGGCACGAGGGCCAATAATGAGGAAGACTTCTCCTCTTATTAGATTTAAGGTTGGGCGGAGAGCGTTGTCTTTCCCTCTTTCTTTGTGCTATGATCATGCTAAGGAGAATTGAATATTGAGAGATGTTATTTACTATAGCCATGGATCATTTGACTTGTACCACAATTGTATTGTTAAAAAAAATCCTTGTAATTATTTCCTTTCGAGTTGGGAAATAAACCTTATTTTTGTTAAAGTATGAATGTAGAGATGGACTATGAAAATGGAGTTGTATTGTGAAAAAGGAAAGAAAAATGTATTTGGTTTATATTACTAGAATGATTTGTGAAATGAATTGTAAAAATAAAAAGATTTCTTTTGTGTATCTCATTTTGATTTAGTAATTTGAGGATCATGTAAAATGGTGAATGAATGGAACTAAGTAAAAATAAGAATCCAAGAACAAACACATACTTAAAAACATTATAAAAATTTATACTATGAGTTTTCTATTAGTTTGATGCATGTGGCTTCAAGTGTTAGGTGCCATTTTTGTGGGTGTTAAAACTTCTGAGCATATTTTACATACATAAATTTATATAAACATAAATCAAAATGTGGTATGTAAAATATGTCGAGAGGTATAGTTCATGAGGTGCCTATTTTAGATGTGTGACATAAGTGGAATAGGAACTGTCGACACTAAAATTTTCCTCCATAATTTCTATTTCATTAATGTATGTATTAGGAATAGGATGTTGTATAAAGTATAATTAGTAGTAGCGTCGATAGAAGATAACGGCGCCACAAGTCGATGCGGTGCCGAAAATAATGTGGAGTACGGTAAGTAGCTTGATGATCAAAGTACAATAGGAATGTTGTAAAAAGTAAATATTTGTCGTAAGTGGTCGGTAATGTTAAAATGTCAAAGTTTGGGTAATTAGAGAAGTAGGGTCTACATGATTAGGAATTAGAAATATTATATTGGTAATAAAGACAAGGAGTGAGGTCATAAATATTTTGTGTATTTTATTTGTAAAAAGTCTAAAAATGTGGAACCCATGTAAAATGATAAGGTTTATCTTATCTTAACGAGATAAGCTTACATGTACATGGATAAGAGTTAAGGTATGGAATATGATTCGTCGAGTGAATTTATTATCCTATCTAAGAGATAAGATGGATAAGCCTGGAAGTTCTATAAATAGAGAGGCCACCCCCTCATTTAGCATAGAAGGAAGTAGTGAGAAATATTGTAGGAAGTGTGCGAAGGAAGCCATCATTTTAAAGGTGTGTTAAAGTTCACCATTAAGAGGTGTAATTGTAAAGTTTCTCCCATAGTCTTGGTGAAAGGAAAGTGAATTCAATAACACTTGAAGTACCTCATGGGTGAGATTATGTGATTTCATGTTAATATTATAATTTATTTTGATATTTCAGATTTGTCATCATTCGTCTTATCATAGTCGATGGTATTCTTGTGTTATGTTGTTGTTTTGTTTCAGATTACATCCACCAAACTAAAGGTGTGCATTAGTAAATAATCATAGCACGAGGAGTTCCCGCAGTGAAGAATTATCATAGTGCCGGATTGGTGATGACATTTTGGTTCCATTGGGACCATTCCTCGTTGGTGGATTTTACGGAGAGATATTCCCACTTAGTCAAAAATCAATTGGAGGGTAACCTTGTTTTTCATGCGTAGTAGTTACCATGTTAAAGTCATTTTTGCCATGAATAGTAGTTACCCTGGTAAAGTAATTTTTCTTTGGGAATAGTATTTACCTGTGATAAAGTCACTTTTTACCGTGAATAGTATTTACCGCATGATAACTTCACTTTTAGTGAATAGTGTTTACCACAGAAAGTCAGTTTTACGCATAGTAAGTCAACTTTTACCATAGTTTACCGTGGTCATTTCTATAGTGATTCCAATTATTTGTGCACATAAGTCTTGTTGATTGTACTTGTGGGTTGGTATTTCACGGTGGTTACTTTTGAAAATGGGAAAGATTCTGTTTTTTCAGCTCAATCTAATGAAGATGCTTCTTCTTTCATTCAAGAGTTTAAACGATCTTGTATTTGTAATGGCCTTATAAGAAGGGAACAATGGACTGAATTTTTTCCTACCTTTTTGGATGGTTCAGCACTTAGGTGGTTTGAAACACTAGGTGATAATGTGAAAAATTCATGGGATTTATTAACTGAAAGTTTTCTTGAAGAATTTGGTGAACAACAGAAATATGCAGATCTCATGATCGAGATCACAAAGCTATCCCAAGGAGAGAAGGAGAAGATAAGGGATTATCATGCTCGTGTTCTAGAGCTAAGGAGGAAGCTCGATGCCCAGATCCGGAAGGAAGGATTAGCAGATGGGTTGATGAATGGCGTGGATAATCTCCTCTGTAAGCACTTCATTCTTGGGATGAAGCCAGAAATCAGACAACGAGTGAAGTATGACCGCCCAGCTACCATTGAACAAGCAAAGGACATTGCAAGAAGGCAAGAAGAAAGCATGGAAGAGGAGCCTAAAGAAATTATTGCTAAAGTAGAGCCTACACCAAAGCACCTTTGGTCAGAATCCACAACCACTCCGGTGAGCACAAATATTTCTCCTAGTACATCTACCGAGTATGAAGATCTCGCTCAAAAAGATGGGTCGATTAACTATTAATCTTCTTCAAGGAAAGGAATTTAGTTCTCGGGAGGAGATAGAGTTCCAAAAAGAAATATTTCTGAAGTTGTTTGTTATGGTTGTTATAAAAGGGTCATTATAAGTATAATTTTCCAGATAGAGCTTCTACATCTGGTAAAGGAGATAATGATAAAGGAAAAGCACCTGTGAATTCTTTTGATGTAGTAGATAAGAGCAGAAATAATGAAGTAGATGTGTTTGTAACAAAAAGAAAGAAAGAAAAAGATAATCAAGATGGAAATGATCCTAAGAAGATGAAAGAAGAAACTAGTAAGAAACATAGGAGAAGAAAGTTGGGTGTGCAGGATTTTCTGATTTCACAGGGGCAAGGACCATACTCCATCTTGGAAGATCTGTCCAAAAGGCCTGCAAATATTACATATGGTCAACTCTTAGCTATGTCTTCTGAGAAGAGGCGGGAGTTGCGAGGTGGACTCAATGCTCGAAGAAGGAAGGAGGTTGAGGTCCCCTGTTTTGGAGGCAGAGGCAGATCCCTATGCTCCACAAGCCGAGGTATTATGTAATGGTATTTCAATTCATGATGTCTTAGTTGATGGAGGTGCTGCGATTAATGTAATGACCGATTCTCGTAATGAATATGTTGGGTTTAAAATTGATCACCCTTCAACACTTATGTTAAGGTCATTAAATAAGGGAAAAACTAAACCGAGAAGGTGTAGTTTCAAATGTGGCAATATCATTATGGGTGTTGTATGTGTGGTAGAATTTCGGGTGATGAAAATGGTATCTTGTTGCATACCCAATCTTTCTTTGGGAAGACCATGGCTAAGGAGAGTTCATGCAAGAAACTACTGGAATGAAGGTTTCATGACACTTGGGCGTGGTAGAGAGAGGGTGA
The DNA here is from genome assembly GCA_018340775.1 of Taxus wallichiana var. yunnanensis. Classification (NCBI taxonomy): domain Eukaryota; kingdom Viridiplantae; phylum Streptophyta; class Pinopsida; order Cupressales; family Taxaceae; genus Taxus; species Taxus wallichiana. The sequence continues at coordinate 259,790,908 of CM031237.1, forward strand.
AGATAAACGTGATCCTCGACATCATAAAGCGAAACTGTGGATTCAAGTGATGAAACCGATGATTGGACATCCTTTGATTACTCTAGTACCGGTGAAGTGGACACGAAGATGAAGAAAGCAATGTGGATGTTTGGTCATGGATATCCTTCCAGTCACACCAACTCATGAACCCATAAAATTATCTCAAGAAGAAGTTGATGATCGTCTCCAACAAATAAAGATTGGTGATCTTGTGATGGAGAGTGAGAAGGAATCCTACCTCCGGCTCTTTCGAAGGTACATACACCTATTCACTTTTGATTACAAGGAACTCCGTCAAGTATGTTGGGTAGAACATTGTATTGAGGTAGATGGTGCTAATCCCATAAAGCAAATGCCATATAGAATGAATCCTAATTTTCCAAGATTGTAAAGAAGAAATAGATAAGTTGCTTGATGCGGGATTCATATTTCTTTGTGGATGATTGAGAATGGGTTTCTCCCATTGTGATCTCAATAAAAAGAATGGGAAGCTACGCATTTGTGTTGATTACAGGAAGCTCAATAAGGCAACAAAGAAGGATCATTACCCTCTTCCATTTTGAGATCAGATCTTGGGACGAAGTAGCTAGCCAGAGTGTTATAGTTTTTGATGGATATAGCGGCTACAACCAAGTTCGTATAGCGAGAGAAAGATCATTTGAAGACCACGTTTACCACTCCTTGGGAACGTTTTCTTATAGAGTTATGCCTTTTGGGTTATGTAATGCTCCAACAACATTCCAGCGTTTGATGAATAGGGTGTTCGAACCCTACATTGGGACCTTCATCGAGTATTTACGGATGATTTTTTCATCTATGGGAGCAAATTGGACCACACCGCAGATGGAGACGACATTTCAAAGGTTAGATGAAGCACAAGCCTCACTAAACCCTACAAAGTGTGTCTTTGGATGTTCTAAAGGTGTTTTGTTAGGGCATGTTGTATCAGAGATGGTATTGGTACTGATCCTGATAAAGTTTCAAAAATCAAAGATTTACCATTTCCTATGAATAGAAGTAAGTTGAGATAATTTTTAGGCCATGTGGGTTACTATAGAAGGTTCATCAAGAATTTCTCAAAGATTGCACTGACCACTAACTTGATTCTTGAAGAAGGATGTTACTTATGAACCAGGAAATAAGGCGCATGAAGCTTTTGGACAACTGAAGGAAGCCCGGTGTCTTCACCTATTTTAAAGAATCCAGATTGGAGCAAGTCATTCATTGTGTACACTGATGCCTCAGATGCAAGCACTAGGAAGTACTTTGAGCCAAAAGGATGAAAATGGGAATGAACATCCAATTTACTTTGGGAGCAGACAAATGAGCAGTGCTGAGGTAAATTATACTGTAACTGAAAAAGAGGCTCTGGCTATCATTTTTGCTGTAAAGAAGTTTAGAAATTACTTGCTAGGGCAAAAATTTCTAGTTAATGAGATCATCGAGCTCTAAAATATATTGTAAATAAGCCTAACCCATTAGGGAGGATAGCAAGATGGATAATTTTGCTACAAGAATTTGAATTTGATATTATAGATAGGCCAGGAAAGAAGCATGTCAATGCAGATGCACTCTCTCGAGCCTATGATGGTTTAGGATCATCTTGTGATGATGATGATTTCCCGATGCAAAGCATTGTTATCCCTTGACACAATCCCTAGTGAATACATAGATATTTGGAATTATACGAATGAATTCAAGTTTCGATGGTGCCAATGCAAAGACTAAGAGAAATATTAATCAAGCCGAGTCGTCCATATTCTATTACGCATGGAGTATTATTTCGAATAGGACACGATGGACAAGTCAAAGAGGCGGTTGGACGTGATCAAGGGAAGGAACTGCTAGAAGAATTCCACAATGGGACATGTGGAGGGCACTTCTCTGGACAACTTACAGCAAGAAGGATCTTGGATGCGAGTTATCACCGCCCACTCTTTTTAAAGATTGTTATAATTATTGTAAGACATGTGATATTTGTCAAACACATTCATATGGAGTATTATTCATATGTGATATGTGATATTACTCTGTTTACCAGTCATCCATATTCTATCTACAGTATGGAGTATTATTTTGAATAGGACTTGATGGAAAATACAAGAGGGTAGTTGGACTTGATCAAGGGAAAGACCTAATAGAAGAATTCCACAATGGTATATGTGGAGGAAACTTCTCTAGAAAACTTACAACAAGAAGGATCTTGGATGCGAGGCTATCATTGGACCACTCTTTTTAGATATTGTTATAATTATTGTAAGACATGCAATATTTTTTAAACACATGGGAACCGTAAGACTTCATCGGCTCCATTATGTCCTATTCTTCCCTTGGTCCCTTTGAAAAGTGGGGAATAGACATTGTAGGTCCACTTCCAACTACATCACGCCAAAATAAGTATATTGTAGTTGCCACAGTTATTTAACCAAGTGGGTTGAAGCTAGGCCATTGAAAACAACTTCCATGGATGAAGTGGCAAGGTTCATGTATGAATGCATTGTCACCGGATTTCGTTGCCCATTAGAAATTGTAATAGATCAAGGAAGCCACTTCATTAATGAGGTGGTAGAAGCCTAGTCAATAAGTTTTCTATTAAGCACAAGAAGGAAACAACATACAAGCCAAGCACAAATGGACAAAGGTGGAACGAACAAATTTTGTGTTGTGTCAAATTCTAGCAAAAGATGCAGCCTTGCAGTACATAAATGGGATAAAAGGATTCATGCAAAGCATTGTGGGCATATAGGGCAACATCAAAGTCAGCAACAGGATACTCCCCATTTGGTTGGCTTTATGACATTGATCCAGTTCTTCCTATTGAGTTTGATATTCCCACTTTGTGAGAGTTATGAAAATGAAAGAATGGATGAAAGTGATTCAAGAAAAGAAAGGTTGGTACATCTTCATTTGCTGGAGGAAATGAGAGAAATAGCAAAGGATACAAGCCATAAGAAGAAAATGAAGTAGAAGGAATAATTTGATCAAAAGATCCGGTGGTCTCCATTTCATGTGAATGACTTGGTTCTAGTATATGATTCTAGATACAAAAAAAGAAGACGAGAGAAAATTTCTTCCAAAATGGATGGGGCCCTACAAAATAAAGAGTACATTTGTGCATGAAAATGGTACGTCTTAATTTGGAGGAATTGGATGGCACTCCCATTACGAAATGGGTCAACCATGACAAGTTGAATATTTTCCAAGCACGAGAATAGTCTACTCAGGACGGAGTAGAAGCTAGAAGGGGAAGATGTCGACACTAAAATTTTCCTCCGTAATTTCTATTTCATTAATGTATGTATTAGGAATAGGATGTTGTTAAGTATAATTAGTAGTAGCGCTCGATAGAAGATAACGGCGCCCAATCGATGCGGTGCCGCCAATAATGTGGAGTACATTAATGATCAAAGTACAATAGGAATGTTGTAAAAAAAGTAAATATTTGTCGTAAGTGGTCCGGTAATGTTAAAATGTCAAAGTTTGGGTAATTAGAGAAGTAGGGTCTACATGATTAGGAATTAGAAATATTATATTGGTAATAAAGACAAGGAGTGAGGTCATAAATATTTTGTGTATTTTATTTGTAAAAAGTCTAAAAATGTGGAACCCATCTAAAATGATAAGGTTTATCTTATCTTAAAGATAAGCTTACATGTACATGATAAGAGTTAAGGTATGGAATATGATTCGTCGAGTGGATTTCTTATCCTATCTTAGAGATAAGATGGATAAGCCGGAATTTCTATAAATAGATAGGCCACCCCCTCATTTAGCATAGAAGGAAGTAGTGAGAAATATTGTAGGAAGTGTACGAAGGAAGCCATCAATTTAAAGGTGTGTTGAAGAAGCCATTAAGAGGTGTAATTGTAAAGTTTCTCCCATAGTCTTGGTGAAAGGCAAGTGAAGTCAATAACACTTGAAGTACCTCATGGGTGAGATTGTAACAATTTCATGTTAATATTATAATTTATTTTGATATTTCAGATTTGTCATCATTCGTCTTATCATAGTCGATGGTATTCTTGTGTTATGTTGTTTTGTTTCAGATTACATCCACCAAACTAAAGGTCATGTGCATTAGTAAATAATCATAGACGAGGAGTTCCCGGTGAAGAATTATCATAGTGCCGGATTGGTGATGATGAGAACCTTACAAAATATACTTCCGGACATATTTTACATATATTTATATTATATAGGTATGCTTTAGTAGAATATTACCTTTTCCTCCATTTTTGCATACCTATATAATATAAATATATGTAAAATATATTTTCCTTAAAATATACCTCTTGGCATATTTTACCTATAATTATAGAATATAGGTATGCTAGTTATTATACTTATTAATTTTAATATTTTTTACATCATCACTTTCATATTCATCATCATTGTCATTATTTTCATCGTCATCGTCATGATCTTCATCCTCATCACGATCGTCATCGTAATTGTCTTCCTCATCATCATTCATACAATCATCATCATCGTTATGATCATTATTATAATTGTTGTCTTTAACATCATTGTTATCATCATTATTGTTTTCTTTGTCATCATGATCATCGATTTCGCCATCATTGTCATCATTTTCATTGTCATGATGATGACGATGATGATGATCAATAATAAACTCAATGATTATAATTAATTTTATGTAATATATATAATAAACTCATAATATAGTATTATGTGTGTGTGTGTGTGTGTTATATAAGTAAATATAGAGTTTATTAAAATTATATATAAGTGATATAATTATATAAACAACATCGGACTCCTCCACTCAATATATAGAAATGTATATGTCTCTAAGCATAGTATAATAATTAATATTAAATATATTAATTATGTAATATTAGTTTTATTTAATTAATATTATTAAATTATAAACCATGTATAATATAAATGATAATATATAATATAAATTTTGAAATATATTATAATTTATTATTTTAATTAATATTATATATATATATAATCTATTTATATGGTTTATATAATATTAAATATAATATACATATAATTTTTCTTATGTAATTATTTTTACAATTGTTTTACATTGTATCTATTTATTTAACTATATATTCATCACTTAATTAATATGTTAAACCTATTTTGTAGTTCCCACCCTAAATTAATGTTAAAATAAATTTAAAAAATAAATAACATAAATAAAAGATCAAAATTCCTTTAAAGGTATGGAAATTCAAAACAAAGTTGAACTTTGGAGTTTAGTGAATAAAATGTTTTGAAAATGGGTTAATGCGGTTGATTTAAATGGAGTGGTGGTGGGTGTTATTGGTGGTAGGAGAGTTAGTGGAGATGGTTGGTGAAGGAGGTTACGTGTAGATGATTGGAGTGGGTTGAGTGTGGCGGGTTTTTTCAAGAGGGAGGCATGTGAAAGAGTATGGACGCCTTCATGTACCATCAACACCTCTCCCTATATGCAACAAATAGTTTCTAAGAAAATCTATGCACTTTTACCAGTTATTTTCCCAACCTGTGCATCCATCAAGTATAGAGGAAAGAAACATGGTCTCTTGGATTGTAGTCTACATAGGTTTACCAAAATAATTTTTTTGGAAACAATTGGGAAGCATCCTCCTAGATGTTGTTAAAGGGAGCTCAAGAATTGTGAACTATGTGTGGGGCACCTCAGTTGGTAGGTTTGAAACAAAATTCCACAACATTGGATGCAGCATGTGAGTTGTTCATTTAAATGCCTCATGTCAATGTGGACACCTGGGAAAACACAAATCTATATGCCAAAATGCCTCAAGGAAATGCATTGAACCCTGGCCAACAATGATTGCACATGATGCCCAAAATAGATTTGTTAACAAAAAAATGGATTTAGAGGGCCCAAATAAAATGCATTATGAGGTCTAAAGCCTGAATTTGCAAACTATAAAGCAATCACCTCCTTCCATTGGCCGTTGTATAGTGTTAGAGATGGAGTTGTGAAGTTAATTTATTTGGTATTTTATGACTTTGGGTGTAGCATAATAAAAAAATAGAATGAAACTAAAGACAAGGCATGTGGAATTTTTACAAAACAAAATGCATAAAAGAAATGCATTGTCATGGACACCCACACCAAATTTCTAAAATGAATGTGATTTATTGAGTTGATTTCAAGATATGGGCATTACATACATGGATAAGGTTAGAGTAACATTGTTAGATGTTGTAGTTTCATGATCTCGTAGAATAATAATCCAAAATTATGGAAGCTTTCATCTCGACGTGACTTGTTTGAAAAAATAACCAAAGGATTTTGGTGGCTCTAGTAGTCACCTAGGAAGCTTTGAAAATTTTCTTGAAGTGCTTGATGAAATGTTGGTGGACCTATGTGGAGCCCCTCTTTAACCACATCATTCATGGATAGGAATGGTCTCCTTACCTTGTCTTTATAATTTTCGTATAATTTGGTTCTTCATTGCAATGTAATAGAAATAATAAACCATTGAATAAGTGTACAGTTGAGTATTTTAATTATAATCTTAATGTGATTTTTTTAAAAAAACTCTACCTAGTCACCTACAAGTACCAAATTATAAATTGACCATCAACCATGTTATTACCGCAACCATGTATGCATACTAGACTCGCAGTATCAAAATTATGAGCTCATTTCCATTGATTTTTGGTGACATCTAAATGATTTAACTAAAACAATCATTTTTTCATTTAAGGTTAGAAAAACGCTATTTCAAAGGTGACTTGCAAAACAACACCCCGAGCCCTATACAAGAGAAGTCAAGCGTCGTATGTGTTCCTTGTTATGTAGAGAGTCACATCAAGCATTAGCTCAACCTCGTTTTACCATTTCTATTCTTGTCGTCACTCCTCTAGTATCCATGTTACCTTGTCTTACACTTTTAGGAAGTTGTTAAAATTGAAAAGTTGAGTTTCGTATTGAATCGTTGTTTAGACCCCGAACAATGAAAGAAAGGCTTATCCGCTTCGCCAACCTATAGTATTTTTATTAGACAATTGCCGGAACTTTCAATTTGGGGAAGAAAAAAATTCTTGATAGTTTGGAAGAGGCATTTTATAGGCCTTGGGTCCTTTGTTTCACCATATCAAACTAGTTGAACTATGATCGGTGGCTCCAGGGAATTCATCGTTGTTTGCAACCTATTTACCAATGCTCAATTCCTCGCCTCTCGGTGAATTATCCATATATAGGATAGCATGTAGGAAATTTTTGTTACATGTTCATCTATCGAAGGTCAATTTTGGTTGAGTTTTTCTTAGCCCTCGAGCTAAAATTTTTTGTTGTTGCAACTAGACCAATTATAACCAAAGTGGCTCTAGAAACCTAGTCACCAATTGAAAACCATTCGCTTGTTTTGGATTATGTCAGTTCTTGTGAATTATTGGTATATAGGAGGACACATAGGAATTTATCCATGATATATCGTCTAACTCAAGGTGGCTTTTGAATGCGGTCTCTTCACCTCTAAGCGTATATTGGGCATTTTTGTAACTTGCATAAAATATGTAAAAAGGAAGTTGTAGGACCCTAGTCAAGTTAACAAACCATCGTGGAAACTTATTAACACTTGTAAATAACTATTTGGAACTCTATCTTTTGATTTGTTGTGTGAAATTGGACTTTTGGAAAATAGTGTTTCTCTCTCTCTCTTCATCTCTCTCTCCTTAGTTAAGAAACTAAGTGAAATGAAATGAAATTAAATGAATATATGTTTCTAACCCTCTCCTTTCGAGTGAAAATTATTATTATTATGTAAATGGAAAACTAAAAACTTCAATTATGCTAGATTTAGGTGGATGTCATGCCAATGATTTATCATTGATTTCATGCTCACATGGTTTTGCAGGATGCAAGTAAGATGGTGAAATGACGTGGTTGTAATTCATTGTATATTATTGTAATTTATGTATGTTAATGGAAATAAATTTATATGTATTTCTATATTATAGTGAAATTTGCTAATATGAATGAATTCCTAGTTTTAGGGTGTTTTAGGAAATGTGCATTTAACTATAGGTGTTCTTGTGTTTTAGATTTGCATATGGTAAAATGGGGTTGGATGTATATGTTAAGTGAAATTGTATATTGTAGTTCGACATATGGTGAAGTATGGAAAGTTTTATTAGTGAATTTTTGTAATATTTTAAAAGGATACTATTAAAGAAAATGTTCATCTAAACATGGGTGTTATTTTGATCCCTTGTTTTATATTGTAAAATTTGGATATATGGGTTAAATGAAATTTAATTTAATATCTTATAGTGTAATTCCAATGTGCATTGATGATCAAATAATTGGTGTGTTTTGTTCTTACCTCAATAATGTAATAAAGAGATCTAAAAAAACATTCCACCGTAGTTTAAACTTTGTGTATAACTACCCTTCTTGTGTGATTCTTGTAGCATAGAAAAATAAATCCTTACAATGAACTTAAATATTTACACTTGATAACACCTTCTAGCTTAGTTAAATAAGATTTAAGCTCGTGTTTATTTTCATATCTTTACGCTTAGCGATGTCGTCATGAACCCGATGGCTAGGAGCCACATAGTTTAACTTTGTCTGGTTTATGTCGTCCCCTTGTTGGATTGATAGTTAGGTGTATGGTAATGATAATTTGATTTTATTAAGGTAGTACTCTAGTGGAAACCAACTTTAAACATGATTTAATACCCTCTTGGCCCGAATACAAGTGTGGAGTCAACCTTAAGAGTCGGGATAATAAATGAACTTAATACACAATCTCAATTATCGTTTGGGTTTTATGGTGTAAAACTAAGAGTTAATTTCGAAAATTAACAATATTTTAAATTTATGATTAGTTGGTGAAAATGTAACCATAAGATGATGTGCCTAGAAAAATGTGAAATTTAGATCTTTCTCATAACATGTTTAAACCATCTTGTGGTGATTAAAAGGGATTCACGTTGTGTAAACCCTAATGTGATTCTTAATCCTTTAAACAATGGATTAATCCATCTTATTCTCACACTTGTCTATTAGGTAGTGTATGTATGATGTGAAACTATGTGATCATATTCTTAGAGATAAATCCCCTAAAAAAGGGACTCGTGGTTTCATCAAGATTTGAATGCCCCTAATAGAAAATAGTCTATACAATTCATTACAAAAAGTATATGAACCTAGTTAGGGAAAATCCCTCTTAAGTTGGACATAATATGATACTCGGGAAACCTAATCTAGAAATAAGAATTAGGAGTTATGTTTCCATGTTTTGTGCCTTTGAGACCTTAACTAACTGATCGAGCATAACTATATTAAAACTATAATTGATGCTTGACCTTGGGAAGTGTAATCGTGGGATGTTATTCCACATGAAAGTGAATCATGATCTTCCTTGAAATGCGATTTCACCCTCTCGCTATGGATAGAGAATATATTTCCTATAATACTTATTGTCTGGTAAATCAACTATCAATTTATAAATGAATGTAAGGAACTTGACCATAAATCCTTAAACAAAAAAAAAGTGAATTTCATCCCTTGGACTTACACTTGTTTTATGTGTAATGAAAGTATGGTATAAGATCAAGATGCATGCCATGAGGAGCAAATCTTAGGGATAAGACCTAGTAGTTATGTGTGTATGTAAATAGCCTTATGTGTAACTAATTACCCTATTAAAAATGAGCAAATTAAATAATTAATTGATATAATGTAGATGACCCTTATTCAACGAGATACACCATAAGTTAAATGTTAAGCAATATAAAGGAAATCTAGCAAAAGGAAAAAGGACTGTATGATTCTCACATTATGAGCCTTCCTAAAACTTAAGTTAAAGAGGGAAACATGATTTTAATAAATGTGTAATCCTAAAATATCATGTCGTGGGAAGACCTTATCTATAAGTGTATATTGTAGTTGAATTGTTATGTTGTGTCTTGTAATAAAAGAGTGACCTTGTTTTGCATCACGTGTTTTCATGTTATTGTGTGGGCTATTGTTTATGTAAGCATATCTTGTGTTGTGCGTTGTTCTAGTGATCTCCTAGATAGTGTCATGTATACTACACTATAAGTCAAAAACAATATTCATTATTTTTAGTGTTGCAATATTTGTGTGTGTAAAATGTGGGTGTTACATATTTAATTAATTAAGTAATTTAGGTATCAAATTAATTTTTCTTATGTAGTTATTTAAGTGCGGAATTAAATTTATTATATTATATAATTTATTAAATTATAATATTGTAATTTCTCATAATATTAATAATAAATCTATATTATAATAAATTTATTATTAATTATAATATAATATTAGAATTGTTTATTATCAAAACAAAGACACCTATATAATTGTCTTATGTAATTATTTAAAAGTGAGGGCCCTATAAATATAATATTTTAGGTTTTCCCCTATATAATTTTCTTATGTAATTATTTAAAAGCCCTATAAATATAAAACTTTGAGGAGTCACCTATATAATTTTCTTATGTAATTATTTAAAAGTTATAAATATAATATAATATTTATTTATTTAAGTAATTTAATTTAATCAAAATTTAATGAATTAATTTAATTTTGTAATTTAATCAAATAATTTAATTTTGTAATCTATTTACTTAATGAAGTAATTTAAGTATCAAAGTAATTTTTCTTATGTAATTATTTAAGTGCAAAGAAGGAATTTATATTTATTTTAATTTTCATGGGCACAAAATGAAAAAAATTCAAGCATGACATCAAACTCCTCCACTCAAAATATACAAATGTATATACCTCTCAACATAATGAAATAAAAACAAAGCATAAAAAAACATAATAATGTGAGTATTTACACTTTTTAGTGCACCAAACTAAACCAAATAATGCCACCTATCAAATACACTTGTTTTGAAATATACATAAAACATAAACATTTTATTTAGAAAAGGTAATTTAAAATAAGGACTTTCTAATCACATTTTACCTGCATACTTTGTAGAAAAGCTAAAAATTACAAACAGATTGTAGAAAAACATGAAGTAACCAACTAAAAATGCAGGCATAAATGGGAAAATAAATGGGAACACAAAAGAGAGCTAGTGTAATGCCCGATAAAATCTCCCACTTGAGACCCATGAACAACCTAGGTTTAGTTACAAAATTATGGAATAATTTTTTTAAAGTGTTAACAACCAAAGTCTCAAGGACAATTAAATTCAACTGATAAATTTTCCCATTATAATAATTACTAATTCCACATTATAAAGCAACAAGTGTAATAAGTCCACACCTAGCTCAAATCTCCTTAGTGATTAATTTAATCACTAATTACATTGACATTTTAGCTAAATATTCCTTGATTAAAATTTTAGGGTTGAGGGACCAAAACAATTAAATACCCAAGTTATTTAATTCCACAAGATCTAAGACAAGATAAATGTTTAATTACAGTGGGGAAAAGAATACATATTTAAAATCATCAGAGTAAATTCTTACTTACCCACTCCCAGAACTTGGTTAAACATTCAATTTGATTTTTCCCATGATTAACACAATTAAAACTTCTTGAAAACATTCCCATTAGATAAGAAATTTCCTCACCTTTCCAATGATATAAATAAGTCCTCCTAACTCCTCATATTTCTCAAGTTATGGGCTGCGGACCTTGGGAGGAAAATTTTCCCAAGAGCGGGTCATGGACTTGGAGAGAAATTTCACCTAGAAGAGGAATGCGGACCAACGGAGTGGGGAAGAAAAATTTTCCCATGCGTGGGCCGGTGGAGTGGGGAGAACTTTAGTGCTTTTTCCCCTTTTGGGACAAAAGAGCGATTTTCCCGTGTGCCGTGAGCCCGAAAGGACACGTGTCGACATTTCCAACTTTGATGGAAATTCGGGGCCTTTGGAGAATTTTAGACTTTTCTCCTTTTTGCTGAAAAATGCTAAGGGATCAAAATGATCCACGCCTCCGCCAACGACACCCAAGGTGCCACATGTCAGTCATCCATTGGTCGCAGGTCGGTGGGCGGGAGGAGAACTTAGAAATATTTTAACAAATAAATTTTTTGAAGTGCTAAGTTTTTAAGGGATCCGCTCCTCCGCCGACGCCTCGTGACGCCACGTGGTAACACCTGATTGATTGTGGGTCGGGCGGGGCTGCATGGAGAAAACTTATAAAATTTTCCAAATTTTAATTTTGAAAACACTAAGGTTTAAATGGGTTTCGTGCCTCCATCGTTGCCTCGTGAGGCCACGTAGTAGCATCTGATTGGCTGTGGGTAGGTGGGGCAGCGGGAAAAATTAGGAAAATTTTCCCAAAAATTTTTTAACTTAGGCGATATTTTGACAAAAGAAAGGCTTGCGGGTTAGCGAGTGGCAGGAAATTCGTGCCTTTGGCATTTTTGTCCAAAAAGGTGCTAAGGGAAAATTCGGCCCATGGGTCCACCAAGGAAAATTTCATTCATTTAAAATTTGACATTAGATTATTTTGAGCCCGAAATGAAGTAAAAACTTCAGAAGGCCATAACTTTTGATTGGGAACTTGGCATTTTTTGGAAAACAAGGACTTTCTAGAAAGCTCTCGACGTTCTCTTTCATAGAAACCTTAGGAATTTGATTTTGATAAATTTTAAAGGGTCAATTTTTAGAAAACGTCTTTCTATCACTTAGAAAGTGAACTAGTATTTTTAACTTATCAATTTTGTTCAAATTTGTCGTTAATTCTTTTTCCACTTACCAAACAAGCATGGAGGATTTTACTTGGAATATTTTAGGATAGATTGCAAGGTTAAGTTTACTTGATTGATTTGCATTTGAAATTTATCAATTTTATACAACAAGAAGTCTGTAATTTTGCCTTTGCCGATTTGAAAGGTTCTATAAAAATTTCATAAGTATTTTGGTATGTTTGGGGTCATTTTGACCTTACAAATAAAATTTGATATTTGATTTTGTCTTTTTGATGTTCAGAGGTTCGATTTGTGCATTTTGATAAAACATTTTCCAGTTTTGAAAACATCTAATAGAGATCTAATTCGAAAGGATCTATTTTCCATTTATCATCTTCTAAGTATTAGAAATCATTGGATCCAATCTAACTCATTAAGTTGATTTGAATCAATGTATTCAAATGCCAAATTACAATTCTGATTTTCAAAACTTTCATTTCTAAAGAACAAAGCATTATGACATTTCTTCATACGTATTCACTTTTTCATCTTTCCAACAGAGATTTCAAATTACATTCAACAATCAAATTTCCAATGAAAGCAATATCATTTGAACAAAGTAACCACTTCTATTTATATAGATCAAATACAACTTTACAATCAAAACTCTTTCTCATTACATTCCTTTTTACAAACAAAATACAGAGTAAATTTCTTTCACATTCAAAAGGGATTTTATTTCCAAAACATAGTAACTCTTCAGCACAAAATGTGTATTAAATTGTCATCCACATCAAGTGGGGAAATGGTTTACAAAAGTAGTTTCACAAGGGACTGTCAGAACTTTGTCTTCTTCCTCAATTACAATATACAGAATATAATTTCTTCCACATTTATTCAAAAATAGAGAACAGATTATATCTCTTTCACAATTCAATTTACAAATTTCATAGCCCATACAGACCATCTTTCCATCACAAATAATGTACAAGTTCATCCACTTCAAAGTGGGAAGGGTTACAATAAGTAATAATCTCAACAAGGACTGTCAAAATTTTCTTTTTTCCTCTGCTCCAAAACAACAACATGAATATCCTCCATTTTTCTTTATTTCAATTTTATCACAACAGAATAGGGGGAAAGGCAATGCTCTCCACCCAACCAAGACATCTAATGAAAAGGAGAATCCATCCTTCTTCATTGGCCCCCAAGCCCCAACCATATTGCAATTAGAAATTTTTTCAACACATGGCAACAACAGGATTCCACAACACAAAGATATATTTCTCATTCAAAACATGGTCCCAAAACAAAACTGTTGTTTTCCACCACTTAACAAAAATAACAAACAACACTCAAGCTTCATCATGCAAGCCAAAGGAGAAAGAAACTATGGGGATGTTATTTATGCCTCCCAAAGTGGAAATGGGTATCACCACATGAGAACAAACCGCCAAAATATATATCATTTCAAATCCCGACATGCCCTTATGCCTCTTCCAAGTACCCCTTATTCCTCACATTTTCTTATGCCTCTGCTGACCTCTTATGGCACCCCATAATGAGTAAATAAATGCAAGCTATTTATTTGTAAGGTGGAACCCAAATCCCAACTCCCTCCACACTTATACCTCCCCAAAACACTTATGCCTCCCACAAAATTCCCCATAGTCTTCTCCTACACCATCCCTAGGCCATCTACCCAACCAGCCAACAAATAAAACAACACATTCAAACATTCAACCATTCACATATGCATACAAATAAAAGGAGAGAATTTCCAAGAGCTAAGCTCTTACCTCTCCATAATGGAGTTTGTTTCAAGTTCCAACCAGCAAGCTTTCCAATGCAAAATAGCCCAAGATCAACAAAACACAGGTCTGTAAAAATTCTATAACTTTCTCCAAAAGCAAGAGCTCCAAATAGCAAAATAATTCACCCCAAAAGAAGTATGCAAAAGTACAGCAACCAAAAGAGTGTAACCCCCAAACAATAAAATGAATTCGAATATATAGAGAGGGAAGAGAAGAGGATGAGGTGGATCCAAGTGGAATGCCCCATCACACATCCTCAACTCCAACTCCTAAGTCAACTTCAATCTCCAAAGCACAATAAATAAGTAGGTGAATAATATGACAGATTACTTACACACTCCAAAACAAGCCCACACCCCAAAGGACTGAAATTAAACCATGTAAGAAAAGTGCAATTAAAGCATACAACTTGACTTACAAAAATTCATAATGAAGGCTAGATTTAAACCCTCCAACCATAGGTAAGGTTGGCATGAAAATTTAAGAGGTATGGGACAAGTTTAACTTGTCCCACAAGCCTCCAAAATCAGCCTCCAAGGACAAATTTGAATTCCAAAGAAGATGAAGTGTTTCATACTCCAAATTTTACTTACATATCTCTTACACATCACTTACACATTTCTTACACATATCTTACAACATTTAATACAAGAGTCAACCACTCCAATAATTACTTTCTTATGACCCAAGTTGGTTAATTTATTTTAACAATATGATTACTCACATTATGTACCACAATTTATTTAAATAAAAAGGGGTGAACACATCACTTAATAAACACATACAAACACCAATAAAAAGGAACCAAATAAATAAATACACATAACCCTTGGTCACATTTAAAGGTGATCCCCCTCCCATGGGAATCCCTAACAAAAAAACACACACACGAACAATACAAGTTGTCATGGTGACCTTGTTGAATTCATCTAGAATTCCAATGTGGTTGGTCTCCAAACCCCGATGTTTGTTGTGATATTTTAACCTGCAAAACACAATACCCTTCTTCAGCCTCGTGGCCATATCAAACAACATGAAAATGAATATAATATATAGAATTTCAAAATTATCTAGACAATCAACAATATATATATATATATATATCATCATCAATTTTAATTCAATTTATCCACTCAATATATCCAAATATCATATGTAACAACACTAAATATATATATCCAAAAATGTCTTTAAAAATCATAACAATCATCATGCATCATACATGAATCAAAGTCAATAATAGTCCATGATCTAACATCTAACACCATACTAAATCAAAAATATAATAATGTCCATAATATAGTCACCAAAAGTATCATGATCAATATCAAGATGTGTCAAGGGAAGTGGGCACTACGGCTAGAAATTTCTCTTGGAATCATTGGAAATTGTTGGAAAGTAAAATGAAGCCATTTATTTGGAATGATGTACAATGAAAATTATGAGGAAAAAAACCTTTGATGATAGAAAAGTAAAAGGGTGTTTGTTTCACAAATCATCAAGGAAACATATTTTTGTGATATATCAAAATGTAATGCCTTTTTAATTAATATCCCTAATGTAAATAGTTGTTTCTTTTTAATATCATCTCTTGAATTTTGTGGGTATTTGGAACATGTGGAAATATTTGAATAATTGACTTGGGAATGTAGGGACATGTGGAGGGACTTGATATCCCATGTTGAAAAGATGTAGTAGATGAATTTGCTAACCAAAAATATAGTCGGCTAAATGGTTTTACACTATCTATAAAAATCATTATCTTAGACTTCAAGAAGATGAGAGAGAATCATGTGTATATGATTCTTCTAGTAAATTTTGTAAGGAATTTCTCAAATGTAAATGTACTACCTATTGATTAAGCAAATGTTATTTTCATATATATATATATATATATATATATATATATATATATTTATATATTGTAAGTTATCCGAGTGTTATGTTTTCATTGACTTCACTACTACTAGCAATGTTATTATCAAAATTTGAACATGTGACATAGAGCTACTTTTATTATTTTATTGTTTCAAAGTAAAAGACTTGGATTTTGTTAGTGTTTATCTCATTTAATTTTGTTATGTGTACGTAAATAACAACCATCGGATAGTTTGTTTAGTGAGTTGAAAGAATAAGAGGATTTAGAAGAAAGTGTTACATAATTATTTTATGCCACATTACTTTTTATGATATGATCATAACGAGGGTTCACTCACACAACACGGTGGAAAATATGTCAATTACATATACAGTGAATGGATATATGGAAAAATATGTTAAGCTTAAGTTTAATATTCCATATATCCTATACACCATCTCTCTTCCTTCAAACAAAAAAAATAAAAAATTGATGCATTATTCGTGGGGCTATTCATCACGTGTAGTTATCATTCAAACATGGGACCTAAAACCATATAATGAATTTTTGGGAATGGGCTTGAAACTATATGGAACTAAAAGTTTGATGTGGGACCTGAAATTACATGGTGATTTTTGTAGGAAAGTATTGTCTACCAAAAATTCAATAACAAGAATGCTTTTTCGACTTCTTATGTTACTCAATGACACAACAAGCATATAGATCCATCTTTACATATTTGATTATATTTTCAATGAGGTCTTTGCACACATGGAAAAAGATAAGAATAATAGATGTGGATGCAAAGGGGGTTCCAACACGAGATGGGGAGAAATCAAAAACTACGATACTATAGTAACATGTTACAATATAAATATGATTTGTGAGGCTATCTAGACATATGTATACTTAAAATTTAAAAAATGATCTTTTATTTAAGTAAGAAAAACAAAAAAATTAATGTAATTTAAAAAAAAATATGTCCCTTCTAACATTTCCATTTTCATTAACCATACTTGGCCTCATGAGCACACTAATATTTAGATTCAATTTATTTCATAAATTCACATTTACAAACATGGCTATTAATAAGTAATACAAGGATTGTCGCATTTAATCCAAAAAAAGTATTAAATTTTCTTAATCACCACCAACCTAGAAAACCTACCTTTTTAATGACTTTGTAATTTTTGGGGATTAATCATATCACATTATTAGGTGTTTCGATAAAATAAAATGAACTAATAAAACCAAAAACATTACATTATTACATGTTTTAATATCATAAGCATTGAAAATAATAAAAATTCCAAATTGAAAAAACATGGTATATTACAAGTTTATTTTCGTATATTATAATTAAAAAACATGGTATTTGAAAACTTTGAACATTATTAATAAAATATAGGTCATCCATCAAAGTGAAGGGTAGATTAACTCCCAACACACAATTTTTTCGTCAAAGAAAAATCCAATATGTCAATTCACCAACATGTATCTATTTTTTGATTAAAATTGCAAATTGAAAAATACATTTTGTAAATGATGTAATAATATTATTAATATACACAAAATGACTTGTACTTACCTTGTTTTCTACATCGATATTTTGATCAACTATGCACACAAGAATATATTAAAAAATTGTCACGTTTGAGGGTCCTACCATGTGTCTTCCCCTATTACTTAATTATTGCTTGTGTGGCTCTTCCATGTATGCATGGACATACCCCGTGCCCATGCCATCTCTCAAGACAATTTGAGGACCTCAAAGAGATTAGTTAGTATCGTCATTGTCTTGATGCCACAATGATTGTGAACTTATAATTTAAAATTCAAAGAAGTTCTCATCGGTGAGCTCATGGCTGGCCTCTTATTCTAGTCAAAATAGGGAGTCCACATAGACAATGAAGGGGATTCCTTGGCTCAAATGCTATTGTCGTTTTTACATAGGGAGAATATTGGCCATATGTACCTTGCATGACCTCTCTCACACAATTCCACCGAGTGGTGAAGAAAACAAAGAGAGCCAAAATAGTAATGAAATCATCCATGTGTGAAACCAACATCAAAGTATACTCCTTCAAACCGTCTTCTAATAGAAATACTATTGTTACAAGGCGCTGATCCTAAAGATCACGCAGGTTCACGTGGTTCCAGCCAAAATGGAACCCGCGACCTACTGCCCCCAAATGTAGGCCCCACCACTGCTATGCCAGTTTTTAGAGGAGAAATGTCATAACTTTATATTTAGAAAGGACTGCAAACATGCGTGATGTTTAGGCATACTAGTTACAAGGTGCCAATGTTAATTTGTATGGTATCCAACATGAAAAGGTAAGATAAAGTTCATACGTCAATGACCGAATCAATTGAACTCATCAACATATTTGTTTCCTAAAAGTATTTTCTTGTTATAATCTAATTTGGAAAATGTATTTCAGTATAATCAAGAAAATGTATAAAAAATCATAAAATTTAAAGCTTGAAATTTCATTAAATAATTTTATAACTTGTCATGTTAGTAAACAAAGACTTTTTCATGCAAGTGGTATAATGAAATGTGAAAAAGATGCTTTGAATAAATTAAATTTGAAAGAGTGAAACATTGTAGGGGAAAGAGGTGGAGAAGTAGAGGATTAAGGGAGGAGACGTGCATGGATGGTAAAAATGTTGGAGAGAATGTATCTGTAACTGTATCACAGGATACTGTAGGGACAGGTCAAGGGAACTCAATATCTCATCCGACACGATTTGGTGATAAAAAAATTGAAGAAGAATACTTAATCGCATTTGGAGTGGAAGTTGGTTATTCTTTGATATGAACGATGTGATATGGATTCTATGTTCTAGGCATACCTCAAAATAAATTTCAAAGGTATCTTGTGGCGTTTGAAGTTTCGAAGAAAAGTATCAAAAGTAGGTCATAACTCGAGAAATAAAGGAATTATAGTCGGAAAGGCAGATGAACAAGCACTAGAAATCATCTATCTAAAAATGAGTGGATTTATAAGGGATCCAATCTGCAAAGTTGAACCATGTAAGCACAGATTCCTCTGTCATGTCAGAGAGTGACAACGGAAGCGACAGAAACTCATTGAATACTATGTAGAACATGTCATAAACAAGGGGTAAAACGCAGCAAGCAAACGCAGAAATAGATAGTTGATAACAATGACGAAATGGAGTTATCAGCCAAAAGTCTTTCCAAGACATCAACACAGATGGCATGAACATGACAGGAAAGAGAAAGTCGTCGTCCAAGATTTGTCTCATAGTAGACATCCCTATGGAATAAATATGGTTTAAACTCTTTTTATATTTTAATCATTTTCCTATTAAAAGTCTATGCCATACACTATATTTAATTGTGAACCATAATTTTTTAAATAATTCTTGAATATATCCTGATAAACATAAGCATTATCATGTGAACGTGAAGTCTAGGGAAGGTTCATTATAGATGAAATACAACTGAGCTCTGAGTTCAAATAAACAGATTGCACAAAAATAAATTGGAATTTTAAAGCAATGGAGGAAGGATACCAAACATCGACATCATGTTGCATTGTAGCCATGGGGCTGCATATCACAATCGTGGCAAACCAAAACATTTGTTGTAAACAACTAATGTTGAAGGATGTTTTTTGTGGCAAACCAAAACATTTGTTGTAAACTGTTAGGAAACCACAGATTATGCAGAAATAAATATGCAGAAAGTAGAATAACAAAATACCAGTTTACAGAGATAGAGCAAAATAAAATATACAATATACCAAACATGCAAGAGACGAACACCAGATTTACATGGTAAAACCCTAGTAGAGAGCTTAGGGAAACATCCACGGTGCAAGATATCAAGCTTTATTAACTCAAGATGAACAGATTACATGCAAACTTGTTATGAGAAATTGAAGATCTCCGCAAAAATATATACACCTAATTGGCGAAGTATAATTAGGATTCCTCCTCCTAAAAATAGAGTGGAAAACGCCATTAGGATTTTCCTTTCTAAAAATAGAATTCGTTAGAATTTGGTTGAATTCGTCTTTCTAGAAACAAGGGATTGACTCCTTAATTTTTATTCGGAGACTCCATAACATGTCGCCGCCACCCCTACGACATGAGTGGGGGGCCAACCTCCTCCTGTCCCCCCCACCGCACACCCCCCTTTAATAAGTGAGGTACAAACCGCGCTGCAAAGGGATCCAAAATTTAACTTTGTTGGCACATATCTAACAATCTCCACCTTGATAACAAATCCACTTGATATCTTACATGACCAACTCATCACCTTTTCTGCAAGCCAAGAGAAGCCAAACACCATTTTAGCTTCTCTAATAGTACTGGTTTTGTGAACATATCAAAGCACAATTTTCTATGGTGTGGACTGTTATCCAATTTTACCCCTCAGGCAATATTGGGCAAACATGAACTTCCACGCTAAGAAATTGGAGGGATCATTCGGCCATGGAGCTCACATTTCGATTCTAATGGTCAGTGAGTGTAGGCGGGATAGGAAATGGCAATAATGTCGGAGGTAAGAAATTGAAGGAAGCTTAGAGTCGATATAATCAAAATTTGGGGGCCCGAAGTTTGAAGTCTTCGGACTTTAGAGGTTTTATAGTATGGAGCTTCGGGCGGACAAACAAGGCAAAAAACAATCAAAAGGTCCGAAGTTTTGAATCACGAAAGTCCAAAATTTTAGATTTGAGAGATTGAAGGTCTCGGAGGGTTGAGCGGTGAATAGTACCATGTGGAGGAGGGTCGAAGGTCCGAAATTTGGACTTGAGTTTTGGAGTTTCGGAGGTTTCACGCACCAGATGGATAAAAACCCCCAAAACCCGAAACCGTGAAATCCGAAAAACAAACCGTGAAATCCCCAAACCCGATCCCCGAAACCTTGAAAAAACCTAAGGGTCCGAAACCCAAAGTCCAAATTTTGGACATCGTGGTTTTGGCATTTCAAACCTTGAATCCCTAATTCACAAAAGTCATAACTTGAAGTCTGAAATTAAGACTTGGTTTCGAGTTTTGGAGGGTTTGCAAACTCAAGTGAATGAATGGTCCCACCCCTCGAAATAAAAAGCCTAAAGTTCAAAATCTCGAAATTCTGAAATTTCATATTTCAGTGGTTGCGATGCAGTTCGGAGTATGAAAAAACAAAGACAACCACTCACATTTATTACAGTATGGCACCCTCATCTTCAGATGGCCATAACTTTTGACTGGAAGCTCAAATTTGTAAAAATCGAGACTTTTTGGAAATCTCTCAGTGTCCTCTACATAACTACAACTAGTTTTCTTATTTTTAGTAAGGCTAAGTATTTAAAAATGAAGAAATATAGACGCCATTTTAGAGGGTGTTTCCAAGTTTCTCACCTACCTAAATGATGAGGTATGGGTTTCCTTTCTTCTCTAACAAGGTAAAGTACATGGAGGCATGGGTTTTGCAGTGGCACCCATCATTGTGGCGAGAGATTTAATGCATTTTTGGGTGGTTGAAGCAAGATTTTGAATTCCTCCTCTCTCTCTCTTCTCTCATTCTTTCTATATATTTTAAGAAGGGGCTCATTTCAAAATGTTGGATAATCTTGCTTTGCACCCTCCCTTCTTCTCTTGTCTGTAAGTGATCTTGTGGAGTTCAAACCTCCCATTCAAACTGTAAATGCAATTTTTGCCTCTTGGCCATTGTAATGCACTATATCAAATCTGTGGAGCAATAATATAAGTTTGTGGATGAATTTCAACCCTCTCTTGTGTTCATTACATCTTTTTGATCTCTCATTACAACTTTTCATTAACTACGTAATTTATGTTGTGTTAAATTCTTTGATAGATTATGTTTAATGGTGAATGAACTTGTAATAAGAATTTGATCTCTTCAATCTTGTTCCATTTTAATTTCCATGCAAGGCCAATTATTCAGAATTCCTTTTGGTGCATCACCTCCATAGATTAGGTTTAATTTCTTGTAATCTTTTACAACCTTGTCTCCTTAGCAAGTTAGAGTAGAGTTTAGGATAGATCTTCTATAATTTGAAAGTGTGTATCGAGAATAGAGGAATAGGAACCAAATTCATCTAGAGAGATTTCTCGATTGTAAAGTCCCACACTTTGGGAAAAGCTACATGTGATGTAATCACACCGATTTCAATATATTAAGTTGTAAACAATCAAGGGTGTTGTGATTACACATCAACAATTTTGGCATTCCCGTTGGGACCAAGAATTCATTCCATGAGCTTTGAATACATTTTCAAGAAATTAGGACTTAAAAACTCTGATTTCTAATTTCGAACCTTTCACCTCTCAAGCTAAACTCAAATAAATTTTCAAGGAAATAACTTGATCAAAAAAAAAGTCCAAATTTCACCAATTAATACATCGGGGATAATCTTCAAAAGGGTATTTTTATTTTTGAAATTTTAATTTTCAAAATGTCGCAGTTTTTTTAATTTTGGGATTTTGGGAGTTCGAAAAACTCAAGATTTCAGAATTTCGGGTTTTGGGATTTCGAGTTCTCCAAACTTTGGATTTTGGGGTTTCAGACATTTGGAGGTCTTGCATTTTCTAGTTTTGGGACTGTCATTTCAAAACAATTTTCAACCTCCAAAAGATCAAATATACAGGTCCTTCAAAGTTCCATTCTAATTTTTTCGAGTTCGAGTGTGTGACTTGGCAAAACCCGGCCTTTTGAGGCTAATTCCCCAACACATCTGATAACTCCAAAGGGATAAATTTAGTGGTGTAGTAGTACAAGGTTGCCCAAGTACATGAGAATAATTCAAACTAGGTCTTATACTAGAGAAGATGAACTATTTTTCTACCTACAATTATCACTAGGAATAGGAAGAAGAGGGAGAAGACCGAAAAGATCACCATCTCCGCCTAATGGACTTTGTCTACATCTCCACTTTGTATACATTTTCTCCAATCAACCAAGGTTCTTAGCCACTCATAATGGCACATCTACAAACAACCACCTCAAGGACCACCTAATCCCTTTGTCAATTTCACGGGTAGTAGCCCACTTGCCTATAAATGCTCAAAATCAAATCTCGGTTGTAAAGCACTAAAGAACATTCCTTGTTTTCACAGAGAAAACCATATAACTCCTATTGACCACATCCAAGACATTTCAAATTTCTGTGTGATTCACAAAGTTAATGAAATGGATGTTGCATTCAAATTGTTGGCTTCATCTTTTAAGGGTAAGGCATTACAATGGTTTAGGAGTCTAACATCGGGATCTATTCAAAGCGGGATCAATTTTTTCAGCTCTTTGCAAACTAGTTCAGAGAGAGGGAAGATAATCTATATTTATTAGAACAATTGACAACAATCAAAAGGGATCCTAATGAGAAAATGGAAGATTTTAATTTCTATTTTCAATAGACATGGGATATGATTCCGATAGCTATCGAACAACAATAGAATTTGTTTTCCTTTAATTCCTAAAGGCTATTTATTCGACATTTATATGATGATCCAATCAATGGGAGTAATAACGCTCCAAGAGCCTATGACATAGCTATCGGAGATAGAACTGTTTGATTAAGTTGGTAAGCTTGTACAGCCTAGGTCATGAATGCCTCTCTATCCTTACATGGTAACTCCTACAACTAGTCAAACACCTGAGTTGAATCTCATTCCAGTCTCCAAAATCAAACCAATAGTGATGCATCAACTTCTTTAAGTGCTTATAAGGAATTATAGGAGGTAATGAAGCAAATCTAGAACCTAAAAATGAGAGAGTGACTATCAAGAGATAGTATGCTCAAAGTTCTAGACCGTATCGCCTCAACCTCAATATCAAGAAAGGCCCCCATATCAATAAATTAGACCACCAACCGAGGTTGTGAATCAAAATATGAACCAAGGACAAACTCAAGATTCCAAGCCATTCCAACCATATGATCCAAATGCAATTTCAACATCAAGAGCCTTGGTTCCAACTCAAAACAAAATAACACAGAGTACAAATTATGTTACCCCTACAATCTACCTCACAATCAATCAATGTGTTTCAATGGTGCATTGAATTAGGATCTAATGGTGTAGACCTTCGATGTGTCCAGAGAACCAGAGGAGGGAATTCAACAACAACCAACAAGGAGCCATCTAAGAAGCACCTCAATGAAAACCATGTAGGTCAATTAGAGAACATAAGACTTTGGTGGAGTTAATCAACCTCCTTTCTAGGGTATAGTTGTCGATACATGGTCAAAGAAGAGAAACATTGAGTATAGAAATTCATCTAACCCTATATTTTCTCAACCCGCTCTCGTGCCACAAGGTGTTGATAGACATGTACAACCCCAAATGTATCAAATCAACCTAAGGCACCCATTGCAACAACACATGTGCCTATTCAATCTATAGAAAAGGTTATGCCAATAAGGGTCAACAAAAAGATAATCCATCCCCTTTCAAAATCATCAATAGATGAAGAAAACACATGTGATCATTTCCACGTGGGAGTCACTGGAAATCCCAGGACAAAAATATTTGTTGCAAGCTGAATGGCCAATTGTTCACCTCAAATGGATCAAACCAAAGACATGAGAAATTTCTCACCAATGCAATGCAACAAGATGGGGGTCAACCAACCAATAATTTGAAGCCTCCATCATTCTATGTGTCATTTATTATCGGGAACCATTTGGTACATAATCGCATGATCGATTAAGGGGCAAGTAGCTCAAGTAATTCAAAGAAAATAGCAGATCAATTAGGTATAAAGCATGAGCCGATCTTGAAAGGGGTAGTGTAAATGGATGGAACAACATTAGGAACATTTGGTGTCATCAAAGGGTTAGTCTTAACACTACATGTTTTCCCAAATTTCATAGTTCGTAAGATGTGTCTCGTGATTGAACTTCCACCACTTTTCACCCTATGTTTGTCAAGAGATTTCACTACCAAAATTGGTAGGTACGTATCTAAAAATTGGTCACACATACTTTTAAAGACAAGGTATGGAGCCAAAGCAATAATCGTAGGTCAGAACTAATTGCTAATTTCCACATTAAGCCTCATGTGCCAAGTCCTATAAATCTAAATTTCTCATCCTTCTATCAGAATAGTGTTCAAATGATCTAGAAACATGTACTAAGGTTGAGGGTATTCAGATTTGACTTTGGATGAATGAAAAAAAAAGACATGAGTTTGAACCTTACAAATAAATGGAAGAATCAAAATTGGGTGTATATTTTTTGCATGAAGAAAATTCACCAGCCCCAAATCAACTCAACAAACCAACAAATAAGGATGACAATGAAGTTTGGTAATTATTTTTTGATGGTTCAAGAAGAAAACAATGTGTTGGAGAGGGTGTAGTGTTGGTTTCACCACATAATATCAAGGATTATTCATCTTTTTGTTTCCATATTTCTTGTTAAAACAACACAATTGAATATGAGGCTTTGATTCATGGATTTCATTGGGCGGGAAAATAGGCATAAAGAACTTGTAGGTGTTTAGGGATAGTGAGATAATTGTCAATCTAGTTAGGTGATAACATGCTGCAAAGAATGACCTACTCAAGAGTTATAAGAATAGGGTTTGGGACCTCATTGATGACTTTGAAGCTTTCAATATTGATTCCATACCTAAGAAGAAAAATGTATTTAGTGAGATAGGCTCAAAAGTAGTTGGAGAAACATTCGATGTGGTGGATAGTATCAAAAGAGATAAAATGCAACCAAACATACATGTGATTGTAAGACCAAAGCATTCTAGATAACAACACAAGCTAAAAAGTGTTTGAGAATGATCAACATATCTTCAATTTATCATAGGAGGAAGTAAAGTTCTCAACTAGGAATCAAGATAAATTGGAGCATCAGTACAAGAATCAAGTAGTGTAGTTGTGAACCAACAAGCTTCCCAAAGGCTTGGTTATGTTGGAGTCCATCTTCAACTTGAATGATCAATTTTGTAAAGAGACAACCAACATACAAGTCAATGGAGAAGATTCAAAGCCAATTTCGGTTGAGAAAGAAAAAAACTCCAAATTTACAAATTGGCCCTGAAAGCAAGAGAGATATGATTTGCACAAAATAATACTTTTTGGGAATCTCTCGGTGTCCTCTACATAACTACGAATGGTTTTCTTATTTTTAGTAAGGCTAAGTATTTATAAATGAAGAAATATAGTTCACCATTTTAGAGGGTGTTTCCGGGTTTCTCACCTACCCAAATGATGAGGTATGGGTTTCCTTTCTTCTCCAACAAGGTAAAGTACATGGAGGCATGGATTTTGAAGTTGCACCCATCATTGTTGCAAGATATTTGATGCATTTTTGGGTGGTTAAAGCAAGATTTTGAATTCTTTCTCTTTCCCTTCTCTCATTCTTCCTATATATTGTAAGGAGGGGCTCATTTCAAAAGGTTGGATAATCTTGTTTTGCACCCTCCTTTCTTCTTTTCTATAAGCAATCTTGTGGAGTTAAAACCTCTCATTAAAACATTAAATACAATTTTTGCCTCTTGGCCATTGTAATGCACTATATCAAATCTGTGGAGAAATAATATAAGTCTGTGGATGAATTTCAACCCTCTCTTATGGTCATTGCATCTTTTTGATCTCTCATTACAACTTTATTTATCTATGCATTTAGGTTGTGTTAAATGTTTTGATAGATTGTGTTTAATAGTGAAAGAACTTGTGATAAGAAACCGGTTTTTGTTGATGTCCATCATCTTCAATATTATTCCATTTTCATTTCCATGCAAGGCCAATTATTTAGCATTACTTTTGGTGTATCACCTCCTATAGATTAGGTTTAATTTCTTGTAATCTTTCCAACCATGTCTCCTTGACAAGTTAGAGTAGATTTTAGGATAGATCCTCCAAAATTTGAAAGTGTGTATCACAATAGAGGAATAGAAACGGCATTCATCCGAGATATTTTCTCAATTCGCAAAGTCCCACAATTTGGGAAAAGCTCCATGCGCAATGCAATCACACTGATAGTTTAAATCTATTGAGTTGTAAACAATCAAGAGTGTTGCAATTAAGCATCAACAATTTTGGCACGCCCATTGGGACCAAGAAGTTGTTCATGAGATTTGAGCGCATTTTTAAGAAATTTAGACTTAGAAAAGCTGATATTTCAAATTTCAGACCTTTCACCTCTCGGGATGAACTTGAAATCAATTTTCAAGGGTGTAGTTCTTGCTCAAAAAAAACTCCAAATTTCACCAATTAATACATCGGGGCTAATCTTAAATAGGGTATTTTTAGTTTTTGAAATTTTTATTTTCAAAATTTAGATTTTTTAAATTTTGGGTTTTGGGATTTTAGGATTTCAACCATCTTAGGATTTTGGAATTTTTGGTTTCAGGATTTTGAATTTCTCCAAACTTCATATTTTAGGGTTTGGACATTCGAGGTCTTGCATTTTAGGTTTTTGGGACTTTCTTTTCAAAAAAATTCAACCTCCAAAATATCAAATATATAGGTCCTTCAAAGTTCCATTATAGTTTTGTGAGTTCGGTGTGTGACTTGGCAAAACCACGGCCTTTGAGGCTAATTCCTAACATATATAGTGACTCGAAGGGATAAAATTAAATTGATTAGTAGCACATGTTTCCCAAGGACATGAGAAGAATTATAACTGGTATGATACTAGAGAAGAGGGACTATTTGTCTACCTTTAATTATCATGAGGCAATGGAAGAATAAGGAAAAACCGCAAAGATCACCATCTCGACCTAACAATACTTTGTATAAACCTCCACTTGGTAGACATTTTCTCTAATCAACCAGGGTTTTAAGCCACTCATAATGGCACATCTACAACAATAACCACCTCAGGGACCACCTAATCCATTTGTAAATTTCACGGGTAGTAGCCCACTTGCCATAAATGCTCAAAATCAAATCTGGTTTGCAGCACTAAAGAACATTCCCTATTTCACAAGAGAAAATCATGCAACTCCTATTTACCATATCCAAGACATTGCAATTTTTTGTGTGATTCATGAAAATTAATGAAATGTATGTTGCGCTCAAATTGTTCACTTCATCTTTTAAGGGTAAGGCCTTAAAATGGTTTAGGAGCCCAAGACAAAGTTCTATTCAAAATTGGAATCAATTTTTTCAGCTCTTTGTAAACTAGTTCGGAGAGAGGGTGATAATATGTATTTATTATAGCAATTTGCTACAATCAAAATGGCTCCTAACGAGCAAATGGAAGATTTTAATTTTTGTTTTCAACGGACGTGGGATATGATTCCCATAGCTATTAGACTAACATCATAATTTTTTCTCCTTTAATTCTTAAATTCTATAAATTATGGCATTTCTATGATGATCCAATCAATGGAAGGAACAACGCTTCCAAGATCCTATGACATAGTTTTGAGATAATATAATTGTTTGATTCAAGATGGTAAGCTTGCAACTAGGCCACCAATGCCTCTCTATCCGGACATGGGAACTCATACAACTAAATAAACACTTGAGTTGAATCCCATTCTAACCCCTAGAAATCAAAGTTATAGTGACTCATCGAATTCTTCAAGTACTTCCAAGGATTTGCAAGAGGTTACAAAGAAACTCGAACCTAGGAAATGAGCTAGTGACTACCAAGAGACAACAAGTTCTAATTTATAGACCGTATCGCCTCAAACTCGGTATCAAGCTAGGCCCCCATATCAGCAAAGTAGACCACCAACTCAAAGTTACAAATCAAAATCTAAACCAAGGACAACCTCAAGCTGCCAGGGAATTCTGACCATATGATCGAAATGCAGTTTCAACATCAAGAGCCTTGGTTCCAACTCAAAACAACATAGCATAGGAGTATGAATGGTGTTACCCCTATAATCTACCTCACAATTAGTCAACGTGTTTCAAGGGTTCCCTGAATCAATCTCTAATGGTGTAGACCGTCGGTGTGTACCAAGAACCAAGTGAGGAGGGAATTCAACAATAAGGAACCATCAAAGAGGCACCTCCAATGAAACCATGTTGGTCAATTGGAAAACAGAAGACATATGTGGAGTTAATCAACCTCCTTTCCAGGGTGTAGTTTCCAATACATGGTCAAAGAAGAGGAACATTAAGGAAGGAAATTCATCTAACCCTGTATTTTCTCAACCCACTCTCGTGCCACAAGGTGTTGATAGACAAGTATAGCCCCAAATGTATCAAATAAACCTAAGGCACTAGTTCCGAAACACACATGCCTATTCAAGCTCTAGAAAAGGTCATGACAAGTAAATTTCAATAAAAATATAATACATACCCTTTCAACACCATTGATTAGATGAAGAAAACACATGTGATCATTTCCATGTAGGATTCATTGCAATCCCATGAGAACTAGATTTGTTGTAAGCTCTGCAATGGCCAATTGATCAACCTCAAATAGATCAAAAGAAACATAGGAGAAATTTCTCACCAATGTAATGCATGATCGATTCATGGGAAAGTAGCTCAATAATGCCAAAGTAAATATCAAATCAATTAGGTATAAAGCATGAACCGATCGAAAGGGGTAGTGTAAATGGATGGAACAACATTAGGAATATTTGGGGTCATCAAAGGGTTAATCCTAACACTGCATGTTTTCCCAAATGTTACGCTTCGCAAGATGTGTCTCGTGATTGACCCTCCACCATTTTCACCCTATGATTGTCAAGAGAATTCACTGCCAAAATTGGCGGGTTTCTATCAATAGATTGGTCACACATGCTTTTTAGGATGAGGTATGGACCCAAAGAAACAAACAGATCAGAACCAATTGCCAATTTCCACATTGAGCCTCATGTGCCAAGTACTATCAATGTAAATTTCTCATCCTTCGATCAAGAAGAGTGTTTAAATGATCTAGAAATAGGTACTAAGGTTGAGGGTATTCCAGATTTGACTCTGGATGAATGGGCAAAAAAAGACATGTTTGATCCTTACAAAGAAATGGAAGAATCATAATTAGGTGTATATTTTTGCATGAAGAAAATTTACTCATCCCACCTCACCAAGCCAAAAATAAGGATGACAACGAAGTTTGACAAATATTTTTATGGTTCGAGAAGAAAACAAGGTCTTTGGAAGGGGTGCAATGTTGGTTTCACCACATTAATATCAAGTATTATTCATATTTTCGTTTCCAAATTTCCTATTCAAACAACATAGTTGAATATGAGGATTTGATTCATGGACTTCATTGGTCCAGGAAAATAGGCATAAAGAACTTGAAGGTGTTCGGGGATAGCGAGCTAATCGTCAATCAAGTCAAGGGATAAAATTTTGTGAAGAATTACCTACTCAAGAGTTAAAAGAATAGGGTATGGGACCTCATTGAAGAATTTGAATCTTCAATATTGATTCCATACCTAGGAAGAAAAATGAAGCTGCAAATAGGCTCATAGAAGTTGGAGCAACATTCGATGTGGTGGATAGTATCAAAAGAGATAAAACGCAACCAAACATACATGTGATTATATGATTAGTAGTTCCGAGATAACAACAAAAGCTGGAAATTATTTGATAATGATCAATACATTATCAATTTATTATAGGAGGAAGTAGAGTTCTCAGCTAGGAATTAAGAGAAATTTGAGTAGCATTACGGTGATCAACTAATGTAGTTACTGAACCAAAAAGTTTCCCAAAGGCTTGGCTACATTAGATTCCATCTTCAACCCAAATGATCAATTTTGTAAAGAGAAAGCCAACATATGAGTCAATGGAAAAGATTTAGAACCAATTTCGGTTGAGGAAGGCAAAACACTCCAAATTGGAAAAGTGGCCACCGAGAAAGAGAGATATGATTTGCACAAAATTAGACTTTTGGAAATCTCTCATTGTCTTCTACACAACTACGACTAGTTTTCTTTTTTTTAGTAAGACTAAGTATTTAAAAATGAAAAAATACAATCCACCATTTTAGAGGGTGTTTCTAGGTTTCTCACCTAGCCAAATGATGAGGTATGGGTTTCCTTTATTCTCTAAAAAGGTAAAGTACATGGTTGCATTGGTTTGCAAGTGGAACCCATCATTGTTCGGGCAGAGATTTAATGCATTTTTGGTGGTTGAAGTAAGATTTTGAATTCCTTTTCTCTCCATTCTCTCATTCTTCCTATATATTGTAAAGACAGGATCACTTTAAAAGTATGGATAATCTTGCTTTGCACCCTCCCTTCTTCTCTTGTCCGTAAGTGATTTTATGGAGTTCGAACCTCCCATTCAAACGGTAAATTCATTTTTTCCTCTTAGCCATTGTAATGCATGTATCAAATCTGTGGAGCAATAATGTAAGTGTTTGGATGAATTTCAATCCTCTCTTATGTTCATTGCATCTTTACGATCTCACATTACAACTTTGGCTAACTATGTAATTTAAGTTATGTTACATGTTTTGATAAATTTTGTTTAATACTAAATGAACTTATGATAAGAAATTGATTTGTGTTGATGTTCATCCTCTTAAATCGTATTCTATTTTAATTTCCATGCAAGGCCCATTATTCAACATTCCTTTTGGCACATCACTTGCTATAGATTAGGTTTAATTTCTTGTAATATTTCCAACACTATCTCCTTGACAAG
Organism: Taxus wallichiana var. yunnanensis; assembly: GCA_018340775.1. Taxonomy (NCBI): domain Eukaryota; kingdom Viridiplantae; phylum Streptophyta; class Pinopsida; order Cupressales; family Taxaceae; genus Taxus; species Taxus wallichiana. Next base: position 259,822,784 of record CM031237.1, read on the forward strand.
TTAGAGTAGATTTTAGGATAGATCCTCTACAATTTGAAAGTGTGTATCAAATTAGAGGAATAGAAATCGATGTTAAATCTGAAGAGATTTCCCGATTACAAAGTCTTGAACTTTGGGAAAATTTCCATGTTAAGCAATCACACCGACATTTTCAATCTATTGAGTTATAAAAATCAAGGGTGTTGTGATTACGCATCAACAATTTTGGCACACCCGTTGGGACCAAGAATTCATTCCATTTTCTTTGAATGTTTTTTAAGAAATTCAAACTTAGAAAAGTACATATTTCTAATTTTGGACCTTTCACCTCTTAGAATGAATATCGAAATAAATTTTAAAGGGAAAAACTTACTCAAAACAAGTGCAAATTTCACCGGTTTATAGATTGGGGCTAATATTAAAAAGGGTATTTTTTATTTTTGAAATTTTTATTTTCAAAATTTTGGAGTTTTTTTAATTTTAGGTTTTAGGATTTTGGAATTTGAGTTCTCCAAAATTCATATTTTCTGTGTTTCAAACATTCGGATGTCTTGCATTTTCATGTTTTCGGGACTCTCATTTCAATAAAAAATTGAACCCCAAGAATATCAAATATACAGGTCCTTCAAAGTTCCATTCTAATTTTGTTGATTTTAGTGTGTGACTTGGCAAAACCCTGGCCTTTTGAGGTTGATTCCCTAACACATCTGGCGACTCCAAAGGGATAAAATTTAGTGGTGTAGTAGTACAGGTTTCCCAATTACATGAGGATAATTTGAACTAGATCTGATATTAGTGAAGAGGGACTATTTTTCTGCCACTGTAATTATCACCAGGTAGAGAAAGAAGAGAGAGAATATCGAAAAGATCACCATCTCCACCTAACGGGACTTTGTCTACACCTCCACTTGGTATAAATTTTCTCCAATCAACTAGGGTTCTTAGGCCACTCATAATGGCACATCTACAACAACCACCTCAAGGACCACCTAATCCCTTTGTCAATTTCACGGGTAGTAGCCCACTTGCCATCAATGCTCAAAATAAAATCTCGGTTTCAAAAGACTAAAGAACATTCCCGATTCACGGGAGAAAACCATACAACTCCTATTAACCACATCCAAGACATTGCAAATGTCTATTTGATTCACAAAATTAATGAAATGGATGTTGCGGTCAAATTGTTGGCTTTATATTTCAATGGTTAGGCCTTACAATGGTTTAGGGGCCTAAACAAAGGATCTATTCATGATTGTAATTAATTTTATTCAGCTCTTTGCAACCGGATTCGAGAGAGAGGGAAGATATTTTTTCTATATTAGAACAATTGACAAAAATCAAAGGGCTCCCTAATGAGAAAATCATAGATTTTAATTTCCATTTTCAAAAGACATGGGATAAGATTCTGATAGTTGTCAAACCAACAGCAGAAGGTGCATTCCTTTACTTATTGAAGGCTATAAATTTTGACATTGCTATGATGATCCAATCAATGGGAGGAACAACACTTCTAGGAGCCTATGACATAGCTATCATAGTAGAGAATATTTTTATTCAAGCTAGTAAGCTTTCACCTAGGACACGGATGCCTCTCTATCCGGACATGGGAACTCCTACAACTAGTCAAACATATTATTTGAATTCCATTCCAGCCCCTAGAAATTAAAGCAAAATGATGCATAGAGTTGTTCAAGTACTTCCAAGGAATTTCAAGAGGTTATGAAGCAACTCCAAAACCTAGGAAATGAGCTAGTGACTATCAAGAGATAATAGGATCGAGTTATAGATCATATCAACCTTAAACTAAGTCTCAAGCTAGGCCCCTATATCAGCAAAGTAGACCACAACCTCAAAGGCTATGAATTAAAATATGAACCAAAGACAACCTCAAGCTTCAGAGGCCATTCCGATTATATGATCTAAATGTAATTTCAACATCAATAACCTTGTTTTAAACTCAAAACAACATAGCACAAGAGAACGAATGGTGTTACCCCTGCAATCTACCTCAAAATCAATCAATGTGTTTTAATGGTGCACTAAATCAGGCTCTAATGGTGTAGAGTTTCGATGTGTACAAAGAACCAAGTGAGGAGGGAATTTAGCAACAAGGAACCATCCAATAGGCACCTCTAACTGAAACCACATAGGTCAATTAGAAAAAAATATTTTTGTGGAGTTAATCAACCTCCTTTCTAGGGTGTAGCGTATCAATCAACCTAAGGTACCCTTCGCAATAACACATGTTCCTATTCAATCTCTAGAAAGGTCATGCTAAATAAGGGGAAATATAAAAATAATCCATCCCCTTTAAACTTCGATCGATCATGAATAAAACGCATATGAGCAATTCCATGTGGGATTCACTAGCTATCCCAGACAATGAGATTTGCTACAAGCTACAATGGCCAATTGGTCACCTCAAATGGATCAAACCAAAGATAGGAGAAAGTTGTCACCATGTAGTGCATCAAGACGGAGGTCAAATAAGAAATAATTTGAAACCTCCATTATTCTATGTGTCATTTATTCTTGAGAACCATTTGGTACATAAGCGCATGATCGATTCGAGGGAAAGTAGCTAAGTAATGTGAAGAAAATAGCACATCAATAGGTCTAAAGTAGGAGCCAGTACTGAAATGGGTAGTGCAAATGGATGGAACAATAGTAGGAATAGTTGGGGTAATCAAAGGGTTAAGCCTAACACTTCATGCTTTCCCAAATGTCATAGTTCTACAAGATGTGTCTATGATTGAGCTTCCACCACTTTTTGCCCTATGTTTGTCAAGAGATTTCACTTCCAAATTGGTGGGTATCTATCATCAGATTGGTGACACATGATTTTCAAGATGAGGCATGGATCCAAAGCAACAATCAAGTCAAAACCAATTTCAAATTTCCACATTAAGCCTCATGTTCCAAGTCATATCAACACAAATTGCTTAGCCTTCGATCAAGAAGAGTTTTCAAATGATCTAGAAATAGATACGAAGGTTAAGGGTATTCCAAATTTGACTTTGGATGAATGGGAAAACAAAACACATGCATTTTTTCCTTAAAAATAAATGGAAAAATCATAATTTTGTGTATATTGTGTGCATGAATAAAATTAACCCATCCTTAGCGACCAAACTGGAAAATCGGGATGACAATGAAATTTTGAAACTATTTTTATGGTTCGAGAAGTAAACAAGGTGCTCGAGGGGTGTAGTGTTGGTTTCACCACATAATATCAAGTATTATTCAGTTTTTCATTTCCATTTTTCCTATTTTAATAACACAACTGAATATGAGGCTTGGATTCATGGACTTTATTGGGCCACGAAAATAGGCATAAAGAACTTGCAAGTGTTTGGGGATAGTGAGCTAATCGTCAATCAAGTCAGGGGACAACATGTTACAAAGAATGACCTACTCAAGAGTTATAAGAATAGGGTATGAGACCTCATTGATGACTTTGAAGCTTTCAATATTGAGTCCATACCTAGGAAGAAAAATGAAGCTGCATACATGCTCGCAGTAGTTGGAGAAACATTCGATATGGTGGATAGTATCAAAATATATAAAATGTAACCACACATATATGTGATTGTAAGACCAAGTAATTCCGAGATAATAACATAAGATGGCAAGTGTTTGAGAATGATCAACGAGATCATCAATTTCTTACAAGAGGAAGCAAAGTTCTCAATTAGGAATCAAGATAAATTGAAGAAGTAGTAGGGAGGTCAAGTAGTTCATTTGCGAACCAAAAAGATTCCCAAGTGCTTGGTTACATTGGAGTCCATCTTCAATCCGAATGATCAATTTTGTAAAGAGAAAGCCAACACACGGAGTCAATGGATAAGATTTACTATTGATTTTGGTTAAGGAAGGAAAAACACTTCAATTGGCTAAGTGGCCATTGAGCAAGAGAGATATGAGTTTATACAACTTTCCTAAGAGTTTCCAGGACGTCTTCAATTGGTGCTATGAGGATCCAAAAGGATTTAGCCCCAATTTTACGCAACATACAATAGAAATATATCTCGGATACTAAACCCATCATGAAAAATAAAGACCAGTTGACCCACACATTAATCCTCTAATGAAGAAAGAGATAAAAAATTTGATAAAGAAAAGTATTATATTTTCAATCAATCAATCTAGTTGGGTTGCAAACTTAGTACCATTAGAAAAAGAATTAGGAAATTGGGTTGTGCATGGACTTTCACAACTTGAATAGACTATCTCTCAAAGACATGATCCACTACCTTCAATGGATAAAATCTTATAGGTAGTAGCCTATTCAGAAATATTATCTCTCCTAGATGGCTAATCGGGTACAATCGAGATAATGGTGAAAGAAGATTACCAATTCAAAACGGCTTTCTCCACTAAATGGGGAAACTGTTCCTACAAGAAGATGTCATTTGGGATGTCGAATGCTAGAGCCACTTTCCAAAGGGTGATGGACATGGAATTCAAGGGGTTTATCAATAAAATAGTGTTGGTATATCTTGACAATATCACTTCACCGTGTTCTCCAAAAATGCAGCAAATCACCTCTTTCATCCGAGACAAGTCTTTCGGAGGTGTAGGAGATTTGGGGTCTCATTGAATCCCAAAAATGTGTATTCCTACCTCATGAAGGCAAGCTTCTAGGCCATATTGTGTCAAAGTAATGATTGATGATTGACCTAGAAAGAGTTAAAGCAATTTGAGTATTGTCCTTGCAAGTCATAAGAAGGATCTTCAAATCTTCTTAGGAAGGATCACTTTTGTCTATAGATTTGTACCAAACTTTTCCACTCTTGTCAAACCAATAAACACGATATTGAAGAAGAGCATGGAATTTAAGTGGATAGGTGAGGGTAAATTAATTTTTGATTCTATCGAAGAGTTTATATCTCAAGCCCCAAGTCCCATCAATCCAGACTTCTCTAAAGACTTCATGCTTTATGCCTTTGGTGGCATGGACACGATTTTTGCAATCCTATTACAGCAAAACAAAGAGGGATCTAAGAAGCCATTTTCCTTCTTCATTCAAATTTTTGAGGAATATGAAGTGAGATAATCCTTCATCGAGAAGAATTTCCTCGTGGTAATCAAGAGTTTAAAGAAGTTCAAACACCTAGTCTCAAACAAAAATATCCAATTGCTAGTTTCCCATGCAGAGTCAAGGAATTCCTTTTGAAAAAGGATTTGAATGAGAAACATGCAGGATGGATCACTCATTTCATGAAATATGAAATTGAAATTAAATTCACTAATCTGGTCCATGGGAAAGGATTATGTGAACAACTAGCCTCGAGTCAATAGGTTGAAGCAAGTAATGAAAATGAAGTTGTTTTGGTGGTACAGGATGATCAAGAGAAAGTAAATGATAATGTTCACACTCCTTGTTGGACTCAAAATATGATATAATTCCTAAAAACAGGTTTATGCCCTCCAGAAATGAGAAAAGAAATGAGGAGATACTTCAGATTACAAGTCATTCCATATGTTCTTGTTGATGGCATCTTGTTCAAGAAAGACATCAATGAAGTTCTATTGAGCTGCATTAGAACATGTCAAATCAAGAAGGTGTTGTATAATTTTCATGATGGAGAGGTTGGAGGACATTTTTCACCACAGGTAACAACTCTAAAAATAATGAAGGCAAGATACTATTGGCCCATAGTGTTTAGTGACTTCTACACATGGATCAAGAAGTGTAAAAAGTGTGCATTTTTCACAGGAAAAGAAAAGTTAGCAGGATTTCATTACACCCAATTTAATTTGACCATTCATTCATGCAATGGGGAGTGGTCTTCATTAGATTCATTAATCCTAATTCAATCCAAGGTCACAAGTGGATTCTAACGGCAACAGACTATTTCACCAAGTGAACCAAGGTGGTAGCACTCAAGGAAGCCAACGAATCTAGCATACTAGACTTCTATGAAGGAATAGTGAAAGTATTTGGTGCGTTGAACACCATAATATCAGAAAATTAATTGGCATTCCTAGGTTCCAAGAATACATAATGGGATGTCGGGAGCAGAATCTATTTGAGCACCTCTTATAACTATTACCCCCAAGGTAACGGATAAGTAGAGTCCACGAACAAGAACTTGTTAAATATCATCATGAGGACTTTGGATAAAAATCAAAGAACATGGAATACCAAGCTCAAATCAGCCTTGTGGGCTGACGGGATAATACTAAAGAGGTAAACAATTAGTTCTCCCTACAAGTTATTCTACGGCAAGGAAATAATGCTACCTATATTATTGGAGCTACCCGCATTAGAGTTCAAGAGGTAATTGGAATTTTCGTAATTTGAACTGATGTAGGCTAGGTATGTAGAGTTGATGGAATTAAATGAAATTTGAGAACATATAGTGCATATGATGGAGGAAGATCAGTCCTTATTCAAAATATCGTTTGATAAGAAAGAAAGAGAAAGGACCTTTCGGGGAAGGGGACTTAGTTCTAAACTGGGATGTAGATCGGACAAAATTAGGAAGGCATTCCAAGTTTGATGCCATTTGGAATGGCCCCTACATGGTCACTAGATGTAAGAATATAAATTCCTTCCAACTATCTACTTTGGATGGGTAAGAACATACAATTCGTGTAATTGGTATATATCTCAAACATGGCTCTTTTTGAAAAGGAAAGGTTTCACCCTTGTAAATATTAGACTAGGATTTTAATTCCTTTAAGTGTATATGCACATTGTCTTGTTGTAGTTTATATTTAATTTCCTTAAGTGCTTCAGCATAGGTTTTGTTTCTCCCAAGTTATATCACTACGCAATTTAGTGTGCCTCCATATAAATTTTGTAATAGAAAAGAAGCTTGTACTTGTATGAATAGTTCGATTTCAAAGGAAAACAAATGTAGAGCAACTAAAATCAGGTTTCGAGACATTCCATTTCAAGGATAGGTGAAAACTCAAGGTTAAGACAATTTTCTACTCTCACAAACCTCATTTTTAGTATTTTCTTATGAAAAATGAGAGTACGAGTAGTAGAGGAAATTGAGGATCAACACCTTGTGAGTTGTCGGAAGTAAGTTTCATGTGCAAGATCAGTATCAGGATATCATTTATAACTCCATGCCCAATGGATAATTCAAGGAAACTAATCTTTCACCTATCAGGAATGTAATCCAATGAGTCACCAAATTGTTATCCAATTTTGTCCCTCAGGAAAAATGGGAAAACATGAACTTGCACATTGAGAAATTGGAGGGATCATTCGGCCATGGGAGCTCACATTTCAATTATGATGGTTAGGTTGCAAAAGAGCTTGGCAATGGCAATGATGTCAGAGGCAAGAAATTGAAGGAATATCGGAGTCAAGATAAGTAAAAATGTGGGCCCCAAAGTTCGAAGTCTTCAAACTTCAGAGGTTTTATAGTATCGACTTTCAATGGAAAAACAAGGAAAAAAAATCAAAAGGTCTGAATTTTTGAATCCTACAAGTCGAAAATTTTAGATTTTGGAGGTTTGGAGGTCTCGGCAGGTTGAGCGGTGAATAGTGCCACGCGAGAAGAGGATCAAAGGTATGAAACCTAAAATCTGAAATTTAGACTTCAGATTTTTGAGGTTTCATGCATCTAAATGGATAAGAAAACCCTGAAATCACGAAATCAGAAACCCAATACCCCAAAATCCCAAAATCCCAAAACATAAAACCCCAAAATCCATGAAACCCAAAACCCCGAAAACCTAAGGGTCTGAAACCCAAAGTTTGAATTTTGGAATTTAGAATTTCAACATTTCAAAACCTTGAACCCCGAGATTAACAAAAGTCATACTTTAAAGTCTGAAACCCGAAGTGTGAAATTCAAACTTCGAGGGTTTTAGAGTTTCGTAGGTTTCGTGAACTCAAGCGGATGAATAGTATCCCAACCTTCGAAATGAAAAAACCCAAAGTTCTGAATCCTGAAATTCTAAAATTTTGAATTTCAGAGGTTGCAATGCAATTTGAATTCCAAAAAACATAGCCAACCACTCCCATTTATTACAGTATGGCACCCTCATCTTCAAATGGCCATAACTTTTGACTAGAAGCTTATATTTTCACAAAATCATAATTTTTGGAAATCTCATAGTGTCCTCTACACAACTACAACTGGTTTTCTTATTTTTAATAATGCTACATATTTAAAAATTAATAGATATAGTCTTCCATTTTAGAGGGTGTTTTAGATTTCTCACCTACCTAAATGATGAGGTATGGGTTTCCTTTCTTCTCCAATAAGGTAAAGTACATGGAGGCATGGGTTTTATAGTGGCACCCATCATTGTTGTAGGAGATTTAATGCATTTTTGGGTGGTTGAAGCAAGATTTTGAATTCCTTCTCTCTCCCTTCTCTCATTATTCCTATCTATTGTAAGGAGGGGCTCATTTAAAAATGTTGGATAATCTTACTTTGCACCCTCCCATCTTCTCTTGTCTATAAGCGATCTTGTGGAGTTCAAACCTCCCATTCAAACTGTAAATGCAATTTTTGCCTCTTGTCCATTTTAATTCATTTTATCAAATATGTGGAGCAATTATATAAGTCTTTGGATGAATTTCAACCCTCTCTTATGCTCATTGCATCTTTTTGATCTCTCATTACAAATTTAGTTAACTATGCAATTTAGGTTGTGTTACATGTTTTAATAGATTATGTTTAATAGTGAATGAACTTGTGATAAGAAGGTGATTTGTTTTTATGTTCATCCTCTTCAATATTGTTCCATTTTCATTTCCATGCAAGAACAATTATTCAACATTCCTTTTAGTGCATCACTTCTGTACATTAGGTTTAATTTCTTGAAATATTTCCAACCATGTCTCCTTAGCAAGTTAGAGTAGAATTTAGGATAGATCCTCTACAATTTGAAAGTGTGTATCAAAATAGATTTATAGGAACCGGCCTTCATTTGGAGATATTTCCCAATTACAAATTCCAACACTTTGGGAAAAGCTTCATGTTATGTAATCAAACTAATGGTTTCAATCTATTGAGTTGCAAACAATTATGGGTCCTATGATTACGCATCAACAAGACCTTTCGGATCTATTGTCACTTCATCAATAAAATGTCTAACAAAATGATTATTAACCGCAATATGATTTTTCTTCTTGTGATAAGCTTAATTCTTGGCCAAATAAATAGTACTTTGATTGTACCTTCATCTTATATTAATATCTTCCAAACTCATCCAATACACCTTTTAGCCAAATTTCCTCTTATCAAGAATTATAGGAAGCTAAATATTTTTCCTTAGTTGTTGATACAACATTAATCATCTTAACCTTTGACATCCAACTGATAGGTCCACCTACAAGTGTAAAAACATAACCAGAAGTTGATCTTATTTTATCCAAATCACTGTAAAATCTGCATCGGCATATCCACAAACAGAATAACAAGTATTATTATAGGTGATATTATAATCCCTTTATGCCTCACAAGTAGCGAAACACCCACTTCACTACTGACCAATTTTCTCTACCTACTGGATTTTCCATAAATCTACTGACAACTCCAACTGCATGTGAAATGTCAGGCCTTGTACATACCATAGCATACATTAAACTTCCTACTACACTAACATATGGTACATGAGACATATATTCCTTTTCTTCTTCTTCTCTAGGACATAAAATTGAAGAAAGTTTGAAATGGGAAGCAAAAGGATTCTAACTGGTTTCACATCTTTCATGCCAAATTTTGTTAGTATCTTTTCTAGATACCTATGTTGTGATAACCAAATCTTACCATTTATCTTGTCTCTATGTATCTCCATGCCTAATATTTGTTTTGCAGCTCCTAGATCTTTCATATCAAATGTCCTAGCCAAATGAGCCTTTAAATTTTTTATTTCTACCATGATTTTTCTTGCTACAAGCATATCATCAACATACAATACTAATATAATGAATAATCCATTGTCCAAAAACTTGAAATAAACACAATGGTCATACTCACTCCTTAGAAAATTTTAGCTCATCATGAAAGCATCAAACTTCTTGTACCTTTTCTGGGTGACTGTTTCAAGCCATACAATGATTTCCGAGCTTGCAAACAAATCCTTTTTTTGTAAAAATCCTTTAGGTTGTTCCATATATATATCCTCTTCCAAATCTCCATGTAAGAATGTTGTTTTAACATCTAATTGCTCCAACTCCAAATCAAGTAAAGAAACTAGTGCTATAATACTAGAATTGAAACAAGTTTAACAACTGGTGAAAATATTTCATGAAAATCAATACCTTCTTTCTGTGAAAATCCTTTTTCTACCAGTCTATCCTTGAACCTTTCAACTTTTTCATCAACACCTATCTTCCATTTGTAAACCCATTTACAGCCAACCGATTTTCTACCTTTTGGAATTTCTACTAGGTCCCATGACCTGTTCTTTTCCAAGGCATCCATCTCCTCCTACATTTCCCTTTTCCATTTGGAATTATCCACATCTTCCAATGCTTCCTGATAACAATTAGGTTCCCCATCATTAGAAATCAAAGAAATTGAAATATTGGGATTGTACTTACTAGGAGGATGCCTAACATGTGTAGATCTCCAAACTAGTTATGGAGGTGTTTCCTCATGTTGTTGTGACCTTTATACTAAATGCTTAGGTGTTTTTTCAAGTTGTTATGAATATTCAAATTCTTCAACATCTACAAATTATTTTTTTTCTTCCATTTCGTATCTCGAAGATGGTTTAATTTCAACCTTCACATAATCATGTTTAGGTTCTTGTTCTTCTTTGATTTTATCATCTATTTTTAGGAGAGGAGTCTCCTCAAACTCTATATCTATATATCCCTTAACACCATCTAATTTACCATACCTAAAAACTATGTAGTTCTTCGATCTTGGGTCTAACTTTGAACGAT